>JAOUZG010029647.1:0-27763 GCA_026289955.1 Argiope argentata | reverse complement strand
TTCAGGGAAAAGATCATCTACTATTGATTGTTTTTTATTACTCACACGTTCAGATACACCTGAAAAAGGTCTTTTTACTTTATTAGCATCTATATCCAGGGATAATTCAGAAAGCTTTTTGCAAGAATTTTTCTCTTTTTTCACATTAACTGGCTTCATTTCTTGAGTTTCAGAAGGGAAAAGATCATCCACTATCGATTGCTTCTTATTACTTCTGCGTTCAGATACTCCTGAAAATGGCCTTTTTACATTCTTAGTATCTGTTTCATTTGAAGATCTACCAAATTTTGCATTTGTATCTGGATTTGAGGGCAATTCTAAGCAAATTTCTGTAGAATTTTTCTCTTTTTTTGTGTTAATTGGTTTCTCTTCAGGTAATTCAGAAGAAACAGTACCAGTTTTACCTTGAGATTGCTCAAATGTATCTTTTAAGTCTTTATTTTGCTCCTGTTTTTCACAGCTTAAGTTATTACATATTTCAATATTTTGGGACATAGCCTCCTTAGATTCTTGAAACACTTTTTTTGTTGGGCTACAGTCTGATTCACAAGCATCTTTCACAGAATCAGAGTTTAAATAACCTGAATCACGCTTTCTACTTTTCTTTGATTTAGAACTAGAGCGTTTGACTATATCTCCAGTAGCTTTTAAAGAATTTGAACGAGTTGAGCTATATTTTTTCTTACTACTTAATCTTTTGCCTAGACAATTATCAGATGATTCACTTTCAATATTATGGATATCATTAGATTTTTCATTATCTGGAGTTACATTTATTTCATTGGGTAAATCACAATTCGGTTGGTTTTCTTCATCCTGACGTGCACTGCCTACTAAAGTGAACCTAACAGATTTCCTGTTAGATTTCAATGGTAATGGGCAATTATCTTTATTCAAATTAAGAATACTTTTGCGAGGAAATGCAAGTACAGGAACTTCATCTTGGTTCACTTCTGGCTTAGAATTTCTTTTACTCATCCTTTTTGATAATTTTTTATCAACGTCAATCTGCTTATTTACATTACGCTTCTTACTATTAGGCATAACTGATTTTCTTTTTTTGGATTTTTTAAGAGGAGACTTACCAGCATCTGATGATGTAGAAAAATTAAAAATATCATTTTCTTGATCAATTTTAGCCTCCTCTTCTAGAGATTTATCAGTTGGAATATCATTGTCAGTACATTGGTTTGTTAAATTCTTTTTAAATACAAAAACCTTATTATTATTTGGATTGATTATTTTTCGTCCTGGTTTAAGTGAAAATCGTTTTTCTGGTATAAAATCTAAAGTTAAATCAGAATCAGATTCTTCAGAATCTGAAAAAAATTTATTATAATTTATATTCTGCTTTCTACCTGATTTTCTCTCAGCTTTGGGTGATTCAACAACTTCATTCACCATCATTTTCTCAACAGTCAGTTGGCTTTTAAGTAATTGTCTTTCTGAATCAGTTGATTTCTTGTGATCATCATCTACAACTATGTTATCAAGAGTTTGCTTATTTTTGTCTGATGCAGTATTTATGCCTGAAATACTATGGAAAATTTTCTCCTGTATTGACATTTCAGGTTTAACAGGACAAGGAATTGGAGACGGTAGTTCTTTAACAAGACATTTTATGTTTGTATTTATCTCCTTATTTGATAATTTTTTAATACCTTTTTCTTTATTTCTTTTCTGTTGTGAATCTGTAGAATTCACATCTTGATTGGGAACTGCTACTTTAGTCAATGGCTCAGTATTTGGTACAACACTATAGGCTAATGATTTATTATCATCATTCTTTTTTACACTCTCAGCTTTTTGATCTTTGGCATTCTTCACAACTGCATGTGTTGTACTAATTTCAAATTGCTTTGAAGAATTAATATTAGAAGTTAAAAATTGCTTAACATGAGAAGTGGTGCATGAAATCTGATTAGTAACAGAAGCAGGCAATTTAAAACCAGGTTCTTTAGTTTCCAGCTTTTCATTCCAAGGTGGTACTGATGGAATGAATTGATGTGATTGATTTTGAAGGGGTATAATTTCTGTAAGCTCCATATCTTCACAGAGCAAAATGGTTTGATTGGGTGCAGCATTTTGAACAGGAATATGATTTTCAATAGCTTTTGGAGGAGAAGAATCAAGCTGTTCTGCAGACTGAGTGGGAATAAAATAAGTTGCTCTTCGGTCGAAAATCTCTTCTGGTTTAGCATCAGTAGCCAATGAATTCAATACAAATGTACCCCTTCGATCAGAAATTATATCTGATTTTGCATTATCAGTTGATGATTTCAATACAAATGTACCTCTTCGGTCAGAAGGTGGAAGACATGTTTGAGGTTCTTCATCTTTTTCTTCAACAACAAAAGTTTTTCTTCGACTCATATGATTTGAAGGAATAGACAACTGGGGAGAATCATTATTAATAAAAGTAGTGGGTTTCTTAACAGGGATTTTTGAAATTGCTGATTTCTCTTTGTTTTTCAAAGCAAATGGAGAAGTAATAAGCTGAGGCTTAATAAAATCTGCTGGCTTTTTTGTTTCAATTGTAGTGATAGGCTTTAACTTTGAAAGATCTAATGAGCTTCTTGATTCAATGGATAACTGAAAATTAGGAGGCAAAACTGGTGGCTGAGGAGTAGGAGGTGAATCTGGGTCCAGTGGAGTAGAGCCAGTACGTTCCAAAGACTTACTTGATCTTGTAACTGCACTCTGGTTTTCATTTGAAACATCTAAATACAAAAATAGAAAGGAAATATATATTAATACCCATATTACTAAGCGGTGAATAACAGCAATAATTATTACTCACACAGACAAAAAGTTAAATAAAAAGATAAAACAAATTTAAGCAAAAATTCCACTAACTATACAGAAGTTTTGCAACATTTACACTTTACTTAAAACAAAACAGGAACAATCAAAGAGTTTTTAGATGTTTGAAAGATAAGAATGATATCAAATGATCTAATTTATTTATTATATAAGTAAAGTAAGGCATTTTATCAAAGTCAATAATAAAAATTCAGTCTTATAAAAAATTAATGAATAACTGCTAAGCATAGTTCAGATAGTGATGGGAAAAACTTTCAACATTTAAATTTAGTATTAGATCATGACTTGAATACTAATCATATATGTTTGCTGGAAATGTTTTAAAGCATTTAAATGAGAAAAAAAGCATAAGCATGAAATTTTATTTTTAAAATGCAATAAAAAATAAATTTTTAACAATGACATTTCAAATTCTGAGTTATAAATGCCAATTGAAAATTATGTTGGGAAAACATTTTGGCTTCTTAGACAATGAAAAATCAGAAATAGGATGTCTTTAATTTGACTAAGGAAGTGAAATGAAACTGTTCTATAAATAGAACAGTATTAATAAGCAAGTAAGTTATTTCAAAAATGAAAACATGTAATACAAACTTTGAAATTTCTGTTCTGAAGCCAAAACTAGAGGAACATTATAAATTTCAGTCTGAGAGCTATCGGCATCAAAACATAGTGTTACAGAAGGCAGATTGATTCTTGGTGGTATGGTAGAACTCTCAGAGCAAGGATTTTCTTCTTTATTTAAATCTTGTTCTATAACGGATGTAGAAGCAGACTCTTCAATTGTACTTATACTTGGATTACGAATTTGGAGCCGAGCTTCTTGGTGAGAGGCACTAAAAAAGAATATTTTTTTTTAAATGATAAATTTTTCATTTAGTAATTTTTCTTCTCCGTATTTATATTCATAGGAGGAATATTAAAATGTATATGCAAACTTTAAAAATAGTACACACTATAACAATAAAAGTGACAGATTTGGAATTTGCAATTTGAATAAGTAGCAATATTATTTTCTTTCTGACAATTACTTTCATATGAATTTCATTAAGAATAATTCATATGAATTATTCCAAAAAATAAATAGGAAAATTTGATGTAGGATTCAACAACAACAACAAAAAAGCTTAATTACATCATTAATGTTATTGGGCTTTCTCTTAGTATTGTATCTAATAGAAAAATATATCCGAACTATACAAACAATATTTAAAACACAAAGTCCTACTTTTCATGAATGAAATAAAATAAATTTTTGAATAATTCTTTTAATTTTTTTTATACTTGAATTTTAACTATAATTCAAATCTGCTTTGCAACAAACTTTCATCAATCACTAAATTAAGAAAAAAAGTAAGATCTATGAATTACTATTCTGTAAACCACACAAGCAAGTTTTAATTATTATTCATAAAATAATAAATAAGAAAACCATGCAATTTTCTTTGTTTATATAAAACACAACTGAAATTAGAGAAAATAATTCAATTGAGAAGAAATGCCAATAAAAACAACCTTAAAAATATCTGAATTTTAAGGTACCAACAATATTTTTATCGCACAATTTTACAGCAATAATGAGTAAGACCCTCATTCTTAAGCTGAATAAAAGTTAGACCAATATTAACATAGGGAAAAAAGAAATTTTTTTCCTTCACCCCAACCCTTGCTACATTGTTTCATTACTGGAAATCAGACCGTACAACAAAATCATCTATCTAATCATTGTGCTAATTCTTTTAAAATAATAACTAAGCTAAAAAAGGGAAGAAAGCAAAAAACAATGACTAGAAGGTTTAACCCCCTTCTGTTTACTATGCTCATCAGCTCTCAAGAATTATGTTACATTTTTGGGGGTTAAGCTTGAGTTTACAAGCTTACTTACTTTATAGTTATGAATTTCTGCTAAATATAACAATCTTTACCAAAATAAATTAAACTTTTTTTTCAAATTATATAGATTGCTATTATTAATTTTTTACTTTGTTAAGTTCTACTCTTGAATGATTTTTCAATACTTTCATTTGCTTTCACTTTTCCTGTTCAACTATTTGAATTTTTAATCAGAATTACTCAATTCACACTGAAGTTTTCATATTATTCCAATTTTAAAACAAAATATTGTTACTCATTCTTTCACTGAGGCAACCATGAAAGCTGTTGTCAAATGATGAGTGATAATTTCGGGTTGATTTTATGTTCACATAAACATTTTATATTAGCAGTACTATTATATTAAGATTAGAAACAGATATTTTAAAAGCTTGCCTGTATGGTTTAAAATTATTTTACACATTAATTAATTAATTTTAATTGTATGGTATTTAACATTCTTTAATGATCCTAACCTTAGTATACGGACGGTAAGCATTAGCTTACCAATTTGCTAAATTTGATGCTTTTTTTGTCATGGCTTGGAAAAAAAAATTTACTTTACCAACCACATTAACGGCTCTAATTTAATGTCAGTCAGTATTCAGTTATAAGTACAGTCAGTCAGTATTAGTTGGCAAAATCTATCACCTATTAAGGTTAAGAAATTGAGCCAAGGCTTTATTTTATGATTTCTTTCCAAAACGGAGAATAGGGAGAGGACCATATATGAGGTATACAGACAAAGTGATGTTCAAATGAAACATAAATGAAATCGCATGGTATTTGTGGCTAGAAGATTGTCAAATATTTCATCCCCTCCCCACCGCAAACAGAACATACTATGAAATACCTTTTTATACCTTAATAAATATACGTCTTTGAGGTTCCGCTAAAAAAAAAAAAAAAAAAGATAATGAGGAAGCAGATGTTTAACGTTGTCATAAATAGGAACAACGATCTTTTTTTATGAAATAAAATTTAATGACAAATGTACCAGTAGTTAGATTATACATGTTCTTTGGATTTGCAAATTAGTTTTAATACATATATGATATTTTTATTCGTAAAAAGTTGCACCGAACATTACATAGAAGTTGTAAAAACTTAAAAAATATTTTACTTTGAATATTATATAGTATTACTCACATAAGAAAATTATGAAAGAATTTTTTAAAAAAGGACAGATGAGGACAAAATAACTAGATCTGGAGCCACATAAGTACACTGATGAAGTTTCAGATTAGAAGCAAGCTAAACCCAAAGGGCAAATGTTTACTTTTGAAAATAGGGAAAGTTTATAAATTAAGTTTATATGGACCATTCCAGAAATATATCATTAACTCTTAACATGTTCAATGCTGTAGAAAAACATTTGATTTATGTGCATGATTCAAATCTATTTATAATTATTTCTTCTCTACTACAGTTAAAAGATTGCAGAGAAAAGTATAATCTAACTGAATAGAAGACATGATTCCCAAACATAAATCAGAGCAGTAAATGTACGGATTATTTTACACATTTATAAATTACTTTTAGATACTATATTGAGAATTTATCCAATAATACTAATTAAACATTTAAGGTAATTATTAAATCTTTTTACCATCATATCAGAAAATGCCAATAATATTATTATAGCATGCCTTCTGTTAAATTTATTTCTATATCTAAGATGATTATTTAGAGTCTCTAATGGATATGCAAGACCTCTCATTTTATGCATATATAAATTCATCTGAGTTTTTACTCTAAAACCATTCTATTTTTCTTAAAAACAAAATATACAAAAAGGGGGGTTAACTAATTAGATTTAAAATACAAATCACAAAATACTCTCACCAACAATCACAGATTGGGAATTCTCCAAAATTTTTTAGTAGAATTAAAATTTCACGTATTTTAAAATTACTGAAAAAACTATAAATGCAAAAATTAATGAACACAATGAAAAATGCTTAAAAAATTTAAAAAAGTATACCCACCTACAGTTTTTGAGGAAATCAAAAGACTTCCCATCTATTACATCATAAACTTCTCCAAGGTCAGTTACAAGTTTCTGAACAGTTTCTACTATATCTTTTATCTTCATTTTCACAAACTACGTAAAAGAAATAATATTATTATAAAAAGAAAATAAGTATGTATAAAATGGTTCAACTTTGTGATTAATGATCAAAATTGTATTCATTTGCTATATTTCTTTTCTTTTTTTTTTTGCTATATTATATGTTGTTTTGTTTAATATTGAAAGAGTCTATTTTAATTTATGGAGCTGGACTTGCATACTACTAAATTCACTCTACACATGCCATATGGGATCGGAATTCTCTTCAATACTTTAACTACCCCGTGATTGTAAAATATTTTATATATTTGCTTACTGTTTTTACTGTCATAAACTTTATATCTCATTCTGTGCTTTTTTACTTTTTGGCAAGTTACTTTTCTACACATTATAAGTGATTCTTTGAATTACAAAGTTATTTTGTGGAAATAAGCAGCAAAATACAGTGCATAATATACCCCCAGATATTTCACATATATGAATTCTAAAAAAATCTTCAGTAACAAACTTTACAAAGCACATTCTCACGGATAATTCTGGCAATTAACTTGTAGCACAAGAAGTTAATTCCTCATCAGATATCTTAATAAACAATATAACTTCATTACTGAAATAAGCAACAATTATTAAAGTCATATATACATGACAATAATAATTAATATCAAACCTAATAATGTTTCAAGTATGTATTATTAAACAAAGTATGGATAAAATATTCACTATTTATAGACTTCTAGAGTGCAAAACATAAGATAAAGGCTTAAATTTATAAAATTTCAACTCAGAATTAAGTAAATGATATTCAAGTTCTTTCTCTCATTTTTTTTAAAAACATTCATTAACATTCAAAATGATATTTTCATTTTTTCATGCTCATATATAAAAATTTCATAGATTATAGAGAAACAAATATAAAAAGTTTAATTAATACACCTTAAAAGATAATTTTCAGCTTTTCTAATCGGGTGGTCAAAGTCAAAAAGGCGGACGCCTTATATAGCTGAAAAGAATGAAATATTTTCTTAAGTTTTAAGTGTTTTATGTAAGCCAGAGGAATAAATTCAATCCAGTTAAATGATATGCATTTAAAATGGTATGTTCCAGGTGAGGCATGAAGATATAACGTTTTTCTTTCTTTCTTTTAATGAAAAATCAAGTGCTTCATTTGACTTGCAGAATGCAATCCTATGTGCATATTACGCCATTTCAAACATTATAAGAATTAAATTTTAGAATTCATTTAATTTAGACTTAAATAAAATTTGTGTGAATGCAATATTGCAATCAGATTCTAGGTGAAGGGGAATCATATTACATTACTTTATAACAAAAGCAAATGATGTATACAATTTTATTTTTGGTGTGCGGTATACATTGGATATATTAAACTCTCAATTAATACTTACCATCATCTGAGTATTTTCTCGATTACATTCTGCCAATGCCCTTTCTTGGTCAGCTGCTCTGCATCTAACATCTTGAAGTGAAGATGCTAGTTCTTTATTGGTTTTTTTTAACAGCTTGATTTGGTGTTTGTATTTAGCTAAAATGTATGTACATATTAAAACTATAAGATAAGACAAATTTCTAGGGACATCACATTTATATAAATAATAAAAATATTCCACAATATTTTTCCATTAGCTGTGTCACAAACAAAATTTCACTGAATTTTACCAATAACTCTCATTATATAAAGGCTTAATGAGAGGCTTGCTAGGATAATCATAACAACTATTATCAATTGTTATGATTATCTATAGCAATACAAGCTGATATAGCCTGCCTTTAGATTGTTGGAACTTGTCTATAATAGACTATCTTTATTGCCAAATTTGAAGGTGTCACCAATGAGTTGCTAAACCACCAATAATGGCAAAAAAAAAACAACCATCATTAATTAAAAAATCATTGAAACCTTAAATGTCATCCATCATTTTATTAGTTTTGTTGGCATCAACGGTTTATCGCAAATTTGAATCCACCACCAATGAGTCACTAAGCCCTTAGCGTCCATGTAAGTACCGTTTCTTTTTCATGAAGCACCACTATTTATTTACAATTTTTTCAAATAATTTATGCTTATAAGAAATAAATTTTTATTGCTTTTCTGACTTTTTAGATTTATATTCATTTCAATTTCAGTGAAATAATGCCTGAGAATTGTATCCTCATACCTAAAAGAAAATAGTCATGAATGTTTTAAAATATTTGGAAGATAAATATTCCACAACCAGCTAAGTATCCCACTTTCTCAAACAGTCAAAAGAGCTGCAATAGCGACTGGTGTTTTGATACAAATTGTTTTTCGTAACAAGAGCGAAGTGAAAGATAATGGTAGTGTAAATTCACTTTTAAAATGAAGTTGCATCGAAAAATTAATTTAATCTACTACCAGTTAGGAAGATTTCAATTCATGCATGGTAAGGTAAACTATAAGTAAAATTTACGCCTGAAAAGAAGTGCCTTCTCCAAACACTCTTTTGCCAGTTGTTAAGGGAAAGGTAAATTTTTACTAGAAAGTGGAAACACTAAGATGTGCACTTTGGAAAATTTTATTTAGTTGGAAGTGAAAAGTCCTGACACTATATAGTGAAAGTACAAGTATTTGAGAAGATATCAAAAAACATAAAGACAACAAATAAGTTTCGAAAATGTAGAGAAAAAAAGCATTTTTAAAACTATTTTGTTAAGATAATTGAAAACTCAGAAATTCTCAATATATTTAAATCATAAAAATAATTCATAAGTGAATACAACTTGTAATTGCCTTCACTTGAACCATAGGTGGTATTTTGACATGATTTTAATAAGAAATACTTAGGATAAAGAGAAAAAATTGAATTACAGATTAATTTGATTTAAAACCCTTCTGATTAGATAAAGCCATTGTAGATGGAATGCTGATGATTTATAAGAACTGAAAAATACCTGAGTAATTTTTACAATCTGAAGGAGATAATATTGAAGTATTTTTTAATGGCATGACAATAAATAATGACTTCCCATCCCATAACTGGCTTCAAGAATGCTATGTGACCTATTTTATTAATAAAAGGATTAACATTTTCACTGTAATCAATGAAGCTGTGCAGCCTAATTAATTATATTATTATCTAATCAAAAATTAGTTATCGAAGGCAATGGTTCATGCTTTAATATCAGACAAATTCAGGGTATAGACATGAAATCATATATAACCCTTTGCAATAGAAAAAGTAATTCAATGCTTAATTATTCACTTAATACATGAACTTATTTATTACACCAAGAAACAAATACAATTTTACTGTTCTGTAGATATATTTAAAAATAAAAATTACAAAATGATGCACCATATTAAAAAGTGAATAAGAGGTGACATTCAAGGGTAAAGAGTTAAATGATTTAACTGAAATTAAACTATAATGAATAACCCAGGCAAACCAGCTTGCCACCACATAATCCATTTATAAATAGAGCAAACAAGTAAAAAAAGAAAATAATTACCTGTAACTAAAAACTGTGAATTAGAATGACTTTTTTGAAAGTATAAAGGAACTGCTTTCTTTTTGCTGGTCCGCTTTGAACGCCTATTCATTTTTAGTTTTTCCTAAAAATCACAAAATGTATTTTAAAACAACTGATTCTGAAAATAATTTAATTCAAATCATGATTATATGAACAGTAACAGAAATTAATATAATAAATCATATTAATTATACAGAGATAGTTGCTAAAATAGAAAGATCAAATCAGTAAATTAAGGAATAAAAATAATATAATAATTAGAGTCAAATTAAAGAATCATCCAGCATCTAATCAGTCTGATATTTATTTAGTTTCATTGTAATGAACTAGATTATATTTTATGTAAAAACTCTCTTGTTTAGAATGAATTTATTTTAACTTACAAATCACTAAATTTTAAAAGATTGAGAACATCTTATTGATTTATAATTAATTAAACTTCAAAAGTTATATTTTTTGGTTGTATAATATAGCAGCATTGATAATTATGATAAAGCTGGTTCATTATATTTAATCCATTATCTTTTTATTATATTTTATAAGCAAAAAAATAACATTATTACACAATTAATAAAAATTTTGTCACCAAAAATGATTTGTGCTGTTTTTCCCATTTTTCAAATTAAATAACAGGCAATTTAATCATAATTATTGTTAATGTAAAACAAAAATAACAAAATATTAAATTGTTTCCGCATGCACAGGATAAGATCAATGAGGCTCGGGATAGCCAAGTTGGTAGGGTATTGGATTTGCATCCCTTGAACTGTGAGTTGAAACCCGCCAGGCGAAAATACCTCGAATGTGTATGGTGGCTGGCGTATGTATAAATCCATCACAGTCACGAAGTCTTCGATGACAATAGTTTAATGGTACTGGTTCAGAGGTGATCATTCTCTGATTCAGGTCTAAATTACAATATGTAGATGAGTGAAAGAAACGTATGAATGAGTCCACCCCATAAAAAGAATTGTAACGCATGAGTCGTAAGTCTTGGTCCTAGGTAGCGCTACTAAAAAAAAAAAGAGACGTTCATTCGGCTTAAATTGCTGACAGATCTGTCAGCGGGCTTGTATAGTGTCATAAGTAAAGCAACAACAAGATCAATGATCTGGCAAGATTTATTTATCAAATGACTGAAAAATGAAATTTATTAATTTCATTAAAAATACATTTGATAGCTAAATCTATGTATATTATATAAAATTATATGCCTATAATATTAATTTAGTGTTTAAATTGTGCCAAGGTCAACAACCTTCCTTCTTTTAAGTACTTTACTACCATCTATAAATGTCAGACAATTACAGGAAGTAAATTCAAGAATGGCTACTTTATATTTGTTAATGTGCCAGAAAGTTATTAAACAATTGATTTATTCTAATTAAGCCAAAAGAGTTTGTATTCATGAAAATATTTTTTTTGAAAGAGAAATTAAATATTTCTTTCAATTACTCACTACTTTGCAAAATAGAAGCTGTCTTTATAATAAATCAGATTTCTCAATTCGTCTCATGGGATATACTGAGATTAATGTAATTAAAAGAGAAAAGTGCTTCACAAAACACATCAAGATAATAAAATTAATTACAAATATTTTAAGCATTGACAGTTAGCATTGACGCTTATTTTAGATTAGTAAATGTGTAAAACAGCAAGAAATATTTTTAATAAAAAATGGGAACATTTATCAAAGCAAAATCTAATAATTATCAAAAAAAGTGTTAGCAGAGTACACAATTTTATTTCCTTTATTTAATTATAAAAATCCCTTCAACTTTGGTAATCAACTGCTTGCATACCATATCACTATAATTTAATTACACCTACCAATTAAAAAAAAAGATCAAATCATCACAACAAAAAGTATATATTTACAAAATGAACATCTAAGCAGTAATTACATATTAATTGCTGAAAAAAAAATGTTGAAGATTTCATTGCTTATGACATCTAACTTTATGCATACATTGATAAATCACTAAATAAGTTTGCAAAGATCATATGTTTATAGGTTCTTTTACAATGAAGGTTTGATAAAGTTCACCAAGGAAATCTGTGGAAATTTTTATACATAAGAAAAATATAAAATTAATATATATAACACTGATGTCATCACAGTTGGAAAGTTTACTTATTCAACCTATTTTAGGGTGAGAGCTATGAAAAAATCAATATTTAGATTTGTCAATCATTGATGTTTTAAAATATCATTTCAATAGCTTTTATGCATTTTAATTAGATTTCTATTGATAATGGATATTTTAGCAGCTATGTTCCATACTTTTTATAAGTAGTTTAGTTAATCTGTCAGGAAAATTAGGAAGCATTTACTAACTTCTAGAAAACATTAGCCTCAAAAATGTATAATATATTACAGGCTTAATTTTAATTCTCACACTAACATAATTTTTTTGGATTGGAATATAAGGATTAAATTGATAAAAATTAGGATTGAGTGCTGTTTTATGTAGGTATGTCTCTGCATGAAATTTTTATATTACTGCCAGCTAAGATTGCAAAGTTGTGAAATACATTAGTGGAATCAGACCAACTATTATCTGCAGTCAAAGTTTAGTTTATGATTTCACTTGAAAATGGAGTGGTGGAAAATACAGGGTAATTACAGAAACGGTTAAAAAAATCCTGATTAAGCGAAATATTTCTTTGACCTACAATACTACTTATATCAGTTTTCTAGCCTTCTCCCTATTTAGAATTACTATATGTATACGATAAAAATTATTAGAAATGCTTTTATAAATTATTTAAATTTAATTTTTGAAAAATGGAATGAATATTCTAAAAATTTTTTAAATAAATAATTCATTTTTTTATATTAAAAAATGAAAATTTAAAAAAAAATTGTTGCAAAGGAACATAATTCTAAATGATTTACAATGCAAGCTAAAATTATTTTAACAGTAAGGCTATTGTGATATTTATTCAAAAATTTTTAAAAATTACATAGTTGACAAATGTTTTTTTTTTTTTTTTTTTTTTTTTTTGCAAAAATAACAAAATCATGCTACAACATAAATATAAAAATATCATGATCATATATTCATAATATATATACTAGCGAGGATTTTAACAAAACTACCAAAATATTTCTAATATCATTTGTTAAAAAATCTTTTATAACAAATCATATAAGAAATTACATACTTTAATCGGAAACTTCTGTTTCCATAAATGAATAATTTTTTAAATTCTATTTATTATTATAAATAAACTTAGATGTAAGAAACTAAATGCAAAAAATTACAAATAATAATTATTAAATTCAAAATTGAAATGACAACTATAAGGGCGCTAATAAATAAATAAAATTTTAAAAAAATCGAAACCAGCTCTGATTTAAGTTAGAACACTTAAAAACAAAATTATTTTAAAGCTTGCAATCACTTTTTCAATATTTAAACCTTTTCAAGTTGCATCAAGAATTTTTAGTTATTTAAAAAAATTTTAAGCTGACATTCTTATTTTCTTTTCAAATTTTTCCTTAATTCTTTTTCGTCTTTTTGTTTTTTCTCATTTTATATTATAATTGTTAATTCCACACATTTAAAACAATTGTTCCAACATTTGTTTTAATTAATCCATCATTACCTTGAATACTATCATAAGCAATTGTTGTAAAAGTTTTTATTTTTTCATATTCCCTCACAAAAATCTTTATTGATAAAAAAAATCCCCTTCAACATTACTGTTGCCATCATTTTTAATAACAACATGACATTTTGAATTGACAACAGATTAAAATAAAATTTATACACTCTCTCTGGTTTTTGAATTTTGAATTTTCTGTTAAGTTTTATTAGTGTTGCTCTTAACAACATGTATCAACTTATCACATTTTTTTATACCCTTAAATCCAAATCAATGCCATACCTTTGAAAGAAAACCGTCTCCAATTATGCTGATATGATTATGTTTCAAATGTACATTTTCTGTACATTAGTCTTCAAATGTACAGAAACAATAACACATATCTGACAATCATGTTTTGCTATATTCTTTTATTTAAGCCATTGTGTTTTTGCTAATTTGTGTCATTTTTTTGCCTTAAAAGCAATTTTTCCTGATTTTTAAATACTTTTATGAATTTCACTGAAATTCTAGATCTGATATCACTTTGGTATAAATAATCACTGTTGATACTAGGAGTCCTAAATTTCCAATTTGAAATAAAATTTGACATATTGATTCATAGGACTTTGCTGGGAGACTTTATAAAAGTTCTCCCCCTGCAATAAAGTGGTAATGGAGATATCTTTCAAAAATAAAGACGGTAAAGGAAGTTCAACCACTGGTGACATAAACAAACAAACAAACAAACAAAAAATCAGCTTTCTTATAAAATAAAAATTGCCAAAAGTGTATCAGTAATTGGAATAGGACTGTTTTGTTTTTAACTTAATATTCCACAATTTTTTTTCCATATATATAGACGAAGTATATTTAGTAAATATCTAAGAATAGTATAATCCTTTTACTGATATAGATGTGTCGTACATAAATCCTTAATATGACATACACAATCTGGCCAAAAGTATCCAGACACCCCTTAAAAAAGTGGTTCTAATGGGTGACACAATTTCGTGCATAATCAAAAGCTATAAAAGAGTTATTAATGGTTTGTCAAGTAATATTTATTTATTTGTGTGGCAACGACGTAGTCAAAGGAGCTTAGTGAGTTTAATTGTAGCAGTATAGAGGAATGCCATCTTTGAGGGAAATCAGTTCATGAGTTTATAGATATTCTACAGAAGCCTAAATCTTTTGTGAATGAAGTAATTGTGAAGTGGAAATGTCATGGCAGGGAAACTGCAGAAAAACGAACCGGTAGGCTGAAAAAACTTCGTGAACGCAGCTGGAGAACTTTTAAAAGGGGCAAGTCCTCGTTGATAAAAATTTCTCAGGAATTCCAAAGCTCACCAGGTGTTAGTGTTAGCAGCAGGACTGTTGGTTGGAATTAAAAAACTTTAGATTCCATGGTTCCAAGATTTCATGCAGCTGCACACAAGCCATACGTCACTCCACAGAATGCAAAGCATTGATTGCAATGGTACAAAGCTCATTGTCATTGGACTGTGGAAAACTGTTATTTGTAGAGATGAATCTTATTTTACAGTCTGGCAGTTGGATGTATCTGTATCTGGTGGGTGCCCGATGAACATTTCTTTAATAGGTACTTTTCCATTAGTCAGGCGCCAGCAAAAAATCGGCAAAGATTTGGTGCAATTCAACAATATTTGGCAATTTTTAGCTGGCACCCAGCTAATGGAAAAGTGCCATTTAATGACTGCATTATGCCAACTGTTAAGTTGGGTGGTAGAAAAATAATGGCGTGGAGGTGTTTCTGATAGTTTGGCCTAGGTCTGTTATTTCCTGTGGTTGGAAACATGAACTTTGAGAAGTATGTGAACATTCCGGACAATGTTGCACATCTAAGCCAATATTTTGGAGAATGCTCATTTCTTTTCCAGAAGAATAACTGCTCCATTCACATATCGAGGATTGCACAGGTATTGTTTGATGAAATGAGTATTCAAAAACTGGATTGACCTTTTCAGAGTCCCAATCGAAATCTCATAGAGTACATTTGGGATGAATTAGAACACAGATTATGTAACCAGACTAATCAATCATCCTCATTGCAAGCACTCACTTCAGCTCTGATGGATGTATGGAAAATCAATTCCTATAGTCACCTATCAAAAACAGGTGGAAAGTCTTTCCACAAGAGTGCAAGCTGTCATCGATGCAAAAAGAGGAGGACCAATATATTAATATGTGCCTCAGTACATTTTAAGTTCATGCCACTGGGTATCTGGATAATGTACCTTTCAATAATTAACAACCCAGCTTTGTAAACCACATGTAGCAGTTAAAGATATGAAGCATATCTGCTGAAAATATCACTAAGGAAACACACACCATAGAAAGCTTCAAAACAAGGATGAATAATGACATGATTTTTCTCTAAATGGGTTATATAAAGAAATTTAATTTTTCAAAATAAATAATGGCATTATAAATAATCTATTATAACAGATTGGTTCTATTTTGGATAGCAAAGTGTACACATTAGATATAATTTCAAATTTGTGACTCTAAATCATGATTGTTTCAAAATCATCTATCACTCAAATATATATAAATAAATTTTATTTGCTAGGCAAGTTATAAAATTTTTATCACAGTTTCAGTAAAGTTATAAACTGTTTCTCTTTTTAAAATATATTAAAAGTACAATTACCCACAAATATCAAAAAATCAAGTAATAAGAGGCAAAATATTTATTACAAGTTTAAATTATATTACACTTTAAGTATCAGATCTTCAACAGGAACAGGACATTCTCATTTTTTTAAAAAAAATTCTGTATTCTACAATCTACACAGTAAATTATTATGTATTGGAGAACTATATACATTTCTATACTCTTGATAATTACTTAATTTTACTAATGAAAATTTTAATACAACATAATTTTATGATTCCAATTACATAAACAGATGACAATTCTCAACAAAAATAAAGGTAATAACAAGGATATAAAATATTTTCATTAATTATCATAAACAATAAATATTAACAACTTGATTAAAGAAATATTAGAATCGATTGAAAGCAGTTCAATATAACACAAAAAGTGAAAACATGCAAATATTTCTTAGATATCACTTATTATATATGTATACATTGGAAGCAGTTCAATATAACACAAAAAGTGAAAGCATTCAAATATTTCTTAGATATCACTTATTATATATGTATAATTAGAATTCTTCCTTTAGAAAATAAGATTTTTTAAAAAAAGTAATACATTATAATCCAAGCCTCTTCACGTTGTGTCCCCAAAATAAACGCTAATCATGCAAGATATCCCTGAAATTCAAATTGGGGACAACAGCAGAAGACTTATTGAGAATAGTTTCGCTAATATATACCAAGAAAATAATTAAAAAGCTTAAAGGCATATAAATATTATTAAAAAATCAAAGATCACTTACTAATAAAGCATTCAAAACAATAATTAAACCACGATATTTATTTTCAACAGTTTGATTCAAACCGCCATCCCAATTTAATTTGTCAATTACCGTTGCCAACTCTACCGAAAAATACATATGAAATATGCAAAAAGTAGAAACATAAATATATAATTTCCGTTTAAGTTGAATATACCTTATAAAAATTTCTATGATACATAAATCAATTGAATAACTAGTTTATGAACCACATAATAGTTTTAAAGTTTTTTGTTACTTTAATAATAACAAATATAATATCGATATTTCAGAGCATCATTTATGTCATTGTTGCTGGTTACCATAGCAATATGAATATAAAAATTCATCGATCTGCTCTACAAGGTTCTGCGTCAAAACATTGATTCTGCCTAGTTATATTTTTTTTTATTTATTCTTATGAAACGAAATTAATTGATGTATTAATTTTACGATTCTATGTTGCAGTTTCATATTATAATCGTGCAATTTGTTTATAGTATTAATTGCGATCTATACTACCTTCAACTTTAAAAATGCCTGTAAGTTTATTGTTTCGTAGTCTACTTTTTTCAACCAGACACTGATATGTTGTGAAAAGCTACTGTGTCTGCATTTTGATTGAAAATATGCATGTACTTATTAAAAATTCTTGAATTTATAAAATTTTTTGCATTTTGGGAAGAATTATTGCAATTTAACATAGATGGAATAGTCCCATCTTATTTCATATGCTGTACATATTTTTATTCTTTATACTATCAGTTGTTATGATTGTTTTTATTTTTATTATTTACAGCAATTTTATCAACTATAAGTGTCCATTCTTTTTATAAAAGGGCTACATGATGTATCCTTTTATTCACTTTATATTACAGTTATATTTGAATGGATTTAAAAGAGTGTATGCATATGTATAAATTTCCTACTGTAAATACTAACAAAAATATTAACAGTATCTTTATCTATGTTTTTCTTCTCAATATAATTCATATAATTCATTTGTTTGCTACTCAAATTAATCTATTTAATTTTTAAATCTTATCATTAGGTTGAAGCCCCAGAAGCCGAGAATATTAAAGTTGTTTTAAGATGTCGTCCTATGAATGAAAGTGAGAAATCAGCAAATTACAGAAATATTGTTGAAGTAAGTTTTTCATCAACAATATAATTGGAAATTAATCATCTTATGAAGTATATACTTTTAAGGTATCTATTTATAGCCAAAAGTTTTTATACATCTGCCAGTTTAAAATTTATAGAAAATATATAAAGGATAATTTCAGAAACTTCAATATTCACATTTTAAAAATAAGTAAATAAATTAATTTAGTCAAATAAATTTCAAATCTCATATCAATGAAGAATACTTAATATTTTATATATTTTTATTCAATTATAATCTTGTTTTTAATTCTTTTTTTTTTAACTCTTTTCTCTATTCAATAACCTTTGCTTGTAAAGTGAATTCATATTAATTTGTTATCCTATGTCATTTAGATTTATTTTTAGAAAAAAATACAATCATATTCAAAAATTATTAAAACTGAACTTTTCCTTGAAAAAAGAATCCCTTTGTGTCTGCCTCTTGTATATAAATAATATTGTATGCTTTCTTTTCAGCTAGCATAAAGTTATTTTTGATTAGTGATGCAACATTTTGTTCAAATGTTTCATTTTATATTTCTCTATCTTTCAAAATAATACTCTATACTTTATAGCACCCTTTCTTATAGTAAAAATATGTGTTTTTTTCCAAAATAAATTTTTATTTCATATTTAAGATACTAAAATAATTTTGAAATATTTTTTTAAAAATCCCCAATTTTCTATAATATTTAAAATACCCTTATGCTAATTGTACACAAGCAAAGAAAATTTTTTCTCTTAAATATGGTGAGTTGTTTTAACACCAAATAACAAAAAATCATCCAAATAACTAAAAATTAAAGGTACTTTAAATCTACTAATTGCAAATTTAAAATAAATTGTTATAGATCAAATTCTTTTCCCTCATTTTTCTGAACAGTTTTAGTATAATGTGAAAATTCTTCATTTCATGTTTCTTGCAGAACAATTGTAACTTCTTTGCTACTCAAAACAGGAACTGTTATTATTAGTTAATTAATTTCACTATTAATATCTATTTACTGATTATGTTGTTATTTTTTTATTTTATAAATAACATCAGTACAAATACTATTAAACTTATTATCAGCTAAAGTTATTTGATAATGGATAGATATAGATATTTTTAAAAATTTATAACTGTTTTTTAGCCCAAAAAATTATTTTTTGAAAGATAAATTTTAATTTATCCTGTTTATTTAGAATTTCAGATTAAATCTTATATTTAGGGTTCAAGGAAAATTTATCTTTTCAAGCATGAGATTTAAAACATTAAATATAAATTATTCAGAATCAAGGATTGTTATGTTTCTCTTAAAAATAGATAATTATAAATTTTGTTTCCATTTAACCTATCAAATTACCTGACAAAAGTTGTTGAAGAATCAGATTGGTGGGCTTATTTAAGTTTTAGGCACTTAGAAAATTTTCCCCCAAATTAGATATTTTTAAAATCCTAACATCCAAAAATAAATTTCAAAGTAGATATCTTTACAAATAAAATTGAATCTCTAAATGTATTGCTTAGCGCAAAACTTGAAAACAATTCCACCAGTTCGGCTAATTTTTTTAAAAAATATATTAAGACATGAGGAAAATACATGAAGACATGAGGAAGGTTCTTAGAGGGAGAGAAAATAGAAAAATTGCAATGAAAATAGTAAAAATGACACTTTTTGTACTCCCCCTCTCCAATCCCCCCCACGCTAATGAGGTTAGGCTTAATTTGATTTTGACCACAGTCTGACTAAGGCAGGACCATACACGGCAGTTACCCCAGGCCCCTACATCAGAGCAGGGACCTCAAATTAAATAGAAAGTGTTGTTTATGTTTTCTTTTTTATAGAGATTTTATATATATATATTGCTTTTCAAAAACAAAAAGACAAAGAGAGACCCCCAAGAAAGTTTGCCCCGGGCTTAAACTAAGTTGGACCCATTTTTCAATCAATTATTTCAAACATTTTGTTTCTGTTTTCTTTGTGTTTGATGCATTTAAAATTAAACATTGTTAATTTATTGATTTTTTCGGATTCAATCTGAAATATTTTTGAGTTAAAATAAAACAAAATAAAGGAAATTAAAAATTTATGATTTGTATTACGCTACCTCAATTAACGTAAAAAATTCCCACAATTTATCTCAATTGGCATTGAAAATTCATGTATGCACAGTGTGTTTTAATTGCTGACAACTTTGTTTTCATTTTAATTAAAAGTTATGAATATAATACTGTTGTGGCTATCTCAATCTCGATTGATAAATAAAATAGTCTTAATTTAATTTTAAAGAAATATAGACTTGATTTGCAGTTTTTCTTTATTTTGGGTATGCTATGTAAATAAATTGTTTTTAGGTTACTTGTGTACTTTTCCATGTGTATGAAGTTGTGGGTAAAATCTAGTTATATGATAATAACAATATTTTAATACCAGAAATACTTTGTATAAAAGTTATGTAAAAAAGTGTGTGCTTTAAAAATCTGCCAAAGAATTGTAATAAAATTAATATTTATGATGAAAACATCAAACATATATATGCATTAACATTATTTTTTAATTATAAATATAAGACATATTGAAAAGTATGTGAAACATCTGAACATGATTATTTTTATGCTGAGGGGTGATCTTTTTGCACTCGCTAACATCATTCTTGATGAGGTATCATTTTGATATTTCTTGTTTTTAATATAAAATAAATTCACAAATATGTTTGAATTTTTTGGAGGAAAATAAACTTACTCAGTTTTATATTTTGAGTATTAGAGCACCAAAATATTTATATTCAGCGGATTATATGCATCTATTTTTTACCTAGCAAAAGTTTAAAATTTTTCAAATAGTAGAATATTTATCAATAAATCAATGTTGGTAAGTATAAATCTTAAAGTATAATAGAGTATTTTTGATTAACAATGATTTATGGTTAAAAAAGGTTATGGCTATCTGTTTAAAATCCCATATAGATGCAATCGATCTAGAGTCTAGATGTAATGTTGCTTGCTATTGAATAGTAAATATAAAAATATTAATAATAATACATACATATATATATAATTTGTAATGCTTGTTTGAATTAAATTTTGAATTCATACTTATAACCTATATTATCTACTTGTTTTTTAAGTTTAAGTAGCATGGAAGATTTTTTTTTAACAGTCAATAATTGAATTTTTTTAGGCAAAATAAGCATACTCTTTTTCAAAGAGTTTGGAAATGTATTTTAATTAAGGAGACACCTAATATAATATATGTAAATTGTAGATATCATAAAAATCCATTAAAATAATGTGATAAAGGAAAAATTATATAAGGTGCTACAAGAATGGCTACTCTTTGATTTAGTTGCTGAACTATATGCTTATGAAATGGTTGATGTATTGAATAAAATAATCTGAAATATAGTTTATTTTGTCTATGTCATTAAGAATAATTCTTTATTATATATCTTTTATATAAACACTTGAATTATTATTATTATTTTATAGGTAAATCAAGTAGAAGGATCTGTTACGTTATCTAATCCAAATGGCTCAGAGTATGATCCACCCAAAACCTTTACTTTCGACACAGCATTTGGCACAGACTCTACACAACTAGATGTGTATAATCTGGCTGCTCGTCCAATAATTGATAATGTTTTGGAAGGATACAATGGTAGTGTGTTTCACTTATAAGCATTGATGCATTTGTAAAAAAAATTAAATATACATATTTACTTTTTAAAGGAAAAGGGGTTTAACAAGATATATATTAATATTTATTCTTTCTGTAAAATTTTTTAAATGTTGTATATATTTGCTTTTCAAGTATTGAAAATATCAAAGTATTTCTAAAATTGCTTTATTTATTTATATAGTATTTTTATAATTTTACATCTTATATAGGTATATATCTTGTATGGCTTTTTCTAACTGTTCTTTGCCCCTACCCTCCAAATTAAACGATTTAACTAATTTCCAAGTTCTCTATTAATAAAGTATTACAAAAAAGAAAGATAAACAGCCTTTTATTGGTTACGATGCTCTTGTTCGTTCAATAGACTAATTCATTCACTGATGTTAAAATTATATATCCCTTGCAGTGTTAGTTAAATTATATTCATTGCATAGTTAGACAATGTTGATATTATCTAGTTACTATTATACAATAGACAGAAATATTGTTACTTTTCCTATAGTCAGATGCCAGCGAAAAAACACCAAATTTCTTTGGAAATTTTTTGTTGGTGCCCAGTTAAAGAAAAAGTAATGAAAAATTGATATTTCTCACTTATAAATCTTTACTGTTGCACGTTTTGGTACTTTTGTATTAGCTGAGCAGCAGTAAAAAATCGCCAGATTTCTTTAGCGATTTTTTGCTACCGGCTAACGGAAAAGTACCCTCATTTTTTTCTGAGTGAAGGACGGTAGTGAATTTTAAAATAATTAAAACTCAATGATAAAAATTGCTGTATAACATTTTATAAATCCTACTTGCAATATTATCAGATATGTTATTGTGAGCAATTATTAATGGATTTTTTATCACTACAATTTTTATCTGAATTTATACTGCTTATATATATGTATTTTGATTTATAAATGTAGAGTTATATGTGAATTAAAATATATTTTTTGATATAACACATGTCTTAATCTAATTTAAATTCTAATTATTTTCATAATTTTTTCCCTTAAAAATTTGGAATTTTTTAAAATTATTAAATTAATTTAGAGTTGAATTTTAAAATTTCCTCTTATTTCTTGATTTAAATTCTACTTTTTTATTTATTTCTAATACATGCTCAAAAAAAAAAAACTGCTGAGTGCAAATTCATGCCATAAGTGAAACAATAAAGATTCCTAACTCTTATCCATTTCATTCGAAGATACCTGAAATTCTCTTTCTTATGTTCAATTGTGTGGCCAAAAAATATCTGTTAGAATCTCATAGTAAATCATTGAAGGGAAAAATTTCTTTCACTTAGTTTTGGTAAAAACATATGTGTTTTGCTTTTCATCCTTATGTTCAAATCATGATTTCTATTGGAAAATAAATCAAAGTTAAATGTCTTCCTTTTGACCATGTAACTGCCAAAATTATGTTTATATATATTTAATATAGATTTATTCTTAAAAGCTCGGGGGGAAAATATATAAATGTGTTATGTTGTTGTATTTTATTTCTTTATGTATAATTTTTATCAAAACATTTCAGGTACAATATTTGCGTATGGTCAGACAGGTACTGGTAAAACATTCACAATGGAAGGTAATCGTGATATTCCTGAACAGAAAGGTATCATTCCAAACTCTTTTGCCCATATTTTTGGGCATATTGCTAAAGCAGAAGGTGACAAAAGGTACATATCCAATTTTATTTTTCTCATCTTATTCGTAATATATATACTTTTGGATAGTTCTAAATTATTTTTTTAAATTGCTGAAATTATTGTAATATTTTCTAAAATGAACAGAATAATTATAACAAATTTATCTAATTCTGTTAATTAACTATATGTTGTTTGTTTCTTAAAATTAGAGAAAAGGGATTTTTTTAAATTAAAAATGTTCTTTAAAAAAAGAAATTTCCTTACTTTTATCTATTAATTTTCTCTTTATTTCCTATTGATGTAAAAAATTATTTTTATTATTCAAAAAAGATAATTTTTATGTTAAAAAAAATTAAAGTGAAAGGAAGAAAGTTACGGTTTTGAGAATGCTCAACTTTTTAAAATATCTCTCTTTATCTCCCACCCCCTAAAACCCAATTTTATAATTATCTGTATTAAAAAAGGAAACAAATAAAGGGAAAAGAAAATAATCATATCACTTTTTTAATAAAAATATTGTTCAGAATCTTCTCTGTCAAATTTAGCATTCATTTTTTTTCTGCAATCATAATGAATACAAACTAATAACCTTAATAAACAGTCATTCTGTTCGTTTTTGGTTTTAACTCATTTGTATTGCTGAAATGTGAATGCTACATAACAGAAAAGCTTCTGAGTACTCTGAATTTTTAGTAAATAGAATGATCATTTCCTTCGTAGATTCTTTCTTTTTTTTTTCTAATATAAAATTGAAATAAATCAATAAATAATTTATTAAATTTTAGCTTTTCTTTTAAAGCATTTTTATTTTTTTAATTTGTAATTCAAGTTCAACATTATTAATTACATTACTGTGTGATGTCTCTATACTAAATTTATATGAAATTATCTAAAGTAATCATTAGAAGAAGATTTAGGAAATATGTTTTTTTTTTTTAATGAATTGAAAATATGTTTTCCTTGAAATATATTTCAGGAATTAAATCTGTCATTGATAATTTATACTACTACTAACTCTTACCCGCGACTTCGTACGCGTGGAAATTTTGATGTGTATATGTGCGAACTGACAGTCTAAAATGTTATCGAAACCGTATGCATGCACAAATTTTGAACGTCAATTGGAGCAACGCAAAGACGTGAATTTTAAGCATCAGTTGGGCTAACGCAATGCAGATTAGAAAATTTAGTTTCAATTCATCTGTTTTATTTTCATTCAAAAGCACTTCTGAAAGAATCAAAAGATCTGTTAATTAACAATGTTTAATTTTAAATTTATCATACGCTACAAAAATAAACGGAATCGTTTGAAATTACCGTTACGTATAGCATCAGTAACGTGGCGGGAAAATGTTATGTATTAAGGCCCTATCACACGGCGAAACTTTCGTCGATAGTTGTCGATTTGTGCCCGCTGGCAACCGGTCAAGCAAGTTTTCCGTCATCGTCAACTTTTTCTAACCTGCTTGAAAATGTCCACGATAGTGACGGAAATATTGTTTACAAACGAAATTCAACCAATCATGTGAAACTTTGGAAGTGACGTAGCGTGCCAAGAATGGCGTAATTGGCGCTACTATACTAAAAATGCATGCATTTAATCTTACATATTACTAAATACTAAAAATAGTTTCGGTATCATTCTGTGGGGCAACTTATACTACCGTATGGGGAATAGTTCTCTAGAAGGATCTTCGAACTTGTGATGGAATTTTTTGAGATCCAACAGGATATTTTTAAGTAAATAATAAAATATTAATGCTGATGTGAATTGTTTTCTTTTTGTGAAATATATTTGGCCATATTCAGCCTTTATTTATTCAAATAATAGTATAATCTTTTGATTATAGTAATTCCTTAAATAGTTTGTAAACAGCTTCTATATAATTAAAAAAATTAACTCCAATGTTAGAGTGAAAAATATAATAGTGATTTTAAATTTTAATACTTAGATGTTCCTTCAATGTTGCAGAAATATAAAACATATTTGGTTTTGACAAAAATAGAAAAATGATCATACTTTTATCATTAGCAAAACACTAAATCACCTTTTGTATGATAGACAATAAAATTTAGGCTTCTTTTTCTACATTTTTTTCTTTTAAATTTAACAAATTAACAGTTAATTTAGAATGATTTCTGATTATACATTTGCATTGAGAAAGTTGCATAGAATGGCCACACATTTGGAAATAGTCAGACTAAAAAACAAGTGTTTTATTGCTTCTCATTCCTGATGTAATGTGGGGTTTTTTTTTTATGTTTGGCAATTTGAAATTTTACGAAAAACCTGTTTTTTATTATCTATGTAAAGATAAATGAAGTTTTAATACTTTAGCTTTGAAAAAAAAAAAAAAAAACTAAGGAAAATGCAATAACATATTTTGGGAAATTATTTTTGATTATTATTATTGAATGAAAATTATTTAATGATTCCTATTTTTCACAAATATTGGTAATAAATCCACAAAGATTTTTTTTAAAAAACCTCTGGAGTTGCAAATAAAATGAAAAAAACCCATTTAACTCATTTTTTTAAAAGTAATTTTAGAAATGAGCGAGACTAAATAGTGTAATGCCTTAGAATTTACAAATATTTATGAAATTCGATGAATTGTTTTATAATTTTGAACTGATGTGGGAAAATAAAAATTATTTAAAGGAATGATAAATACAAATCAAGTCCAATATACATTCTCAAAAATTATTTTTTTTAAATAAAAAGGAGGGGAAAAACATTCAATCAAATTTAAAAGAGTAAAAAATACTTCTTATTCAATGATATGGTGGTAATGCATTTAAATCCTGTTTTAATTTTTAATTAAAATTCCAAAAAATATGTTCTTATTGAATTTTTTATGTTCCACAATCAATTTCTTGCCATATTTCAAATTCCTAACTTTAATTATTTGTACTTCACATCTAGAAAAAGTAGTTTTTATTTTTATACTACACACAAAACCTAAAATTTGTCGAGATGGATCCAACAAATATGTTTTCATATAGACAAAAATCATTAGATTTCAAAAGTTATTTAATTTGGTTTTAAATGTATTGGCACTCCTCTTCTGTTTTATTTATGAATTTTTGTTTTATTTTCACTTTTCCAGAAAAATAAGCTCTTTTAAGGTACTTAAAATTGATTTTAAAATTTCAGCACTATTTATGATGGTATGCACCTTTTATGCTTAATTGGATGCACACCCACAAATCATTTTTCTTTTCAATATATTTTTGTTTTAAATTTAATATTGATAAGATTCATTTAAAGGAATTTATAAAATATAAACACAAAAGGAGCATTTTTTTTGCTTGTCATTATTACTTCAAAAAAAATTACAAAACAGTTATTAAGAAAAATTAAAAAGTTTCCTTATTTTACAGAATTCATTGTTACTAATTTTGATAAATTAGTAACAATTGTCATTATTACTACAAAAACTACTACTAATTTGTCATTATTACAACAAAAATAATTACAAAACTGTTACTAAGAATAATTAAAAAGTTTTATTATTTTACAGAATTCATTGTTGATAAAAACATTACAATTAGTAGAATGACATGATAAATATTTACAATAAATAACAAAAAGATTGATACTATTAGAAATGAAAATGACATTCAAAGGAAAAAATGGCTAGAAAAGTATTTTCAAATTCGATAAATGTACCACTTGTCTCATTTTACAATCCTTATTATATTCATTGTATTAAGCATTTAAAAAATTAAATTTGAAGCAGAAGTGATTCAATTTCAATTAATTCGATAATGTGTCGATAGAATTGCAATGGACAAATTTCAAGATAGTTTGAATTTAAAAAAAAAAATTACAGCTATTATTGTAATGCTTTTGCATTCATTGAAGCCTAATGGGATCACTTAAAAAAATTATCCCGGATTTAATTGCAAATTAAAGCAACGTCTTGACTAGAATCCCACGAATTATAAAATAAGAAAACTGCCGATATTCACTAAGTAGGAGAAACGGATAAAGAGCGATAAATACATTATAACGTGAACC
>JAOUZG010029639.1:50180-87243 GCA_026289955.1 Argiope argentata | reverse complement strand
GACGCCAGTAAAACAAGATTTTCAACTAATTATCTGCATGTCCCTGAAAACCCAAACATTTACTTCTAAATTGGTATACTTATACATATTGCTCTATCATTCCAATTTTGTTCTATTTTTTGACATTAACTTTGAAGTTCAATGACAAATTATTTTTTCTTAAAAATGTGTTTAAACAAGAGAAACTTGTTTATGCTATTCTTTGACAATTGCTAGTTTTCTAAAGCAAACAAATTCTGGTTTGAAATAATGTAAGTAGTTGACAGACTAGAGTAAAGGTTGTTAATAATTTTTAATTCTAATACCAATGAAATTAAACCGAAAAAAGACTTTTTATACTGAACAATTTAATGATCTTGAAAATAAAGCATGTGCTTCAAATCTGAATTTATCAGAATCGATTTAAAGCGACCGACGATAAAAATACTTCAAATGCCCTGGCTTTTTATGTAAAATAACTCAAATATTCCTTTACCTACCTTTTGAACTTCTCCCTGGCAGTACGAGTGATTAATGAAATGTCCAGGTTAAATCCCCAAACCGCTGGCAGTAAATTATTCGATGAAAATGTTTTCAATATCCCTAATGATATGCATATTTCGCTGCTGATGGATAAAAATTATCATGAGAGCAATGAGAATTTAAGTTTAGTGTCTGAGAAAGTTAAATATTTAAGTTGAATATTTATGATATCTAATTTAAGTATTTATATCTTGCAGTAAATCAAAATAGACAGGTCTTATACGGTCACAAAAGTCAAATAACCGTGGGGGAGGGGATTCAAAGCTTATATATTTTATATAAATTCCTCCACCCGATATAAACAGATATTTTGATATTTTAGAATTCTTAACTGTAATGTTAATACTGAAATTAATTGAATTACAACGAAGCAACAAGCATTCATTGTGCAAATCCTGATAAATTTCTTGACTGAAAAGGGGATCCAAGCATAAAACAAAATTCCCTCTCCGACTTTAAAACAGGAATATAATCGACTGAATTTTTATGAGGGGAGATGCTTTCATGGCCTACTCTAATAATTTTTGGAGAAAATGTTTCAAGTGTATATTATTGGCTGGAGATTTCCCATGCTGATATCAAGAAATAAAACGTCTAATCACAATGAATACGAAATTTTGTAATCATGTTTCTTGGTGGAAAGTTTAAAAGTCGACTCTGACTACTAGAATTTAAATAAGAAAATAGAACAGGGCGAGAAGCAAAGGGTCCGAACGAAGCAGCTTTAGAGTTTTAATTTCTAAATATAAAGTGCAAAAATTCAGTTATTATTGACAAAAACTTATCTTAAAAATTCAGCATTTAACCAAAAACAGTGACGGTTTACAGCACTAAATAAAATCGAAGAAAATATTTTTAAGTAAGATTATTTTATTACAAAGTTGGAGAATTGAAAAACCTGGGAGTAGAAATTCTAGGCATACATTGGATGTGACAGATGCAAGACAAGACAAATGTGGATTTCTTTCAATTTTTAAAATAAAATTAGAAATGGAACTATAGTTCAAGCCACAAGGGAAGTAGTCAGACTTGCAATGAGAAAGTGTCTAAGCAATTGAATGTGATTCGATACCAGATAACCCCTTGCTGATTTTGAGTTTTAAATTCAATAAAATAATTTCAGCTGAAACTAATGATTAATGAAGGACAAACGTTAATAATCCATTGATTTTTTTTAAAAATATTTTTTCTTTGCTCAAAAATATTCAGTAATGCAGAAAGATGAAAAAATAATAAGACGGAAGAATAGTTTACAGTTCGACATAAAGAAATGTTAGATTATCTGGCACTGCTGGTGAGAAAGGTGAACACAGTATTGTCTATATAGAATTGAACGTTAGAAAATAGCTGTTAAAATTTAAACTGATCTCTTCAACTCTGACTTATAATTAGTTTTTATTTCTTAATTCTAGTTTCATTTCATCTATTTAAACTTATGGGATTTTTCCAATGATTTTTTTTCATACGGCATTTTATCCGAAATTTTCTAAAAGTGATATGAACAATCCCGAATTTGAATCTTACTCCTTTCCCAAAGCTTAGCCTCATCTTTAAAATTCGATTTTCTATTCAAAACGCAAAATTATGTCCCTTTTCCTCAAATTTCCCTAAATTCTAATAACCATTTTATTAGCAGCCAACCCACAGAAGACTGCATTTAACCAATTTTCATATATCCATGATAAAAAGGGGACCAACAATTATCCTGTGTATTAATAAAGACTATATTTACTTTATTGGACTTTTGTCCTAGGAATCTATTCAGCAGTCCAATTAGATATCTTATTTGTCGAATTCGTTAGGAACTGGAAATGAAGCTAATAAAGTTTTAAATTCATTTAGAAAAATCTGCTGTAAAAGGCTCAGTTAAACATTTATATAATATTGAATTTTCAATGGCAGAAAAATATTCCTTGAACAATACCTGTATCTTATAAATTGTTCATATTTTAACCATTTTGGAATTTTCCTGAACTACACTTATTCGGATTTGAACTAATCGAGTCATTTTAAGATGCATTAAAATCATATCACAAGACATTATGAATGAATAGGAAAAATTTATCCCTAATTGCCTTACAAGTTCCTACAAGCAAAGCGTCCAGCTCTTCCGTCTTTTCTTTTTCATATTGTTGCTTTCAACGAGAATGTGAATGCTACTCAACGGTGGTTCGAGGGTGACTTGACGGCTGAGTGTGCACGAAAATGATGTCTGCTTCATCCGCATTGCGATTTATTTTGGGGGTAAACTGGACCTGTAAAGAAAACATTGCATTAATCATTTGGAAGGTAATTCGCATGCGAGTGACCACAACTAAGCCTTCCTGAAATTCATAATTCGTCAAAGCCTACAAATATAGTGATTCGTAAAAAAGTGTAACTGTTCTAATTTAACAGCATTAAAGTGCGATATTTATTAAAAATAAATGTATCAAAAAATTAAAATCCATTAATATTTAAGATCGTTTATTGCAATGGGCATTTAAATTTCCTTTCAAATATACTTCTGTGTTTGGCAATTAACCATATATACATTGCTCTTAACTTTTAATTCGAAATTAAGCGCTCTTTAAATAAAATGGCAGTAAATTTCGAAAAATTGCTTCAATTAAACCATTTTAAAAGCCATAATTTAATTCTGATGTTCAGACAAGCTTTTATTGAATCTTTTTCCTTTGAAATTTTATGATGGGAGTGCATTTCGTGTATTGCAGTACAATCATGTAGCTAATTTTATCGTTTACGTACATATTTTGCCTATTTTTCTAATTATTCTTTTTTCTAATTGCAAGGAGAAAGGATTTACTTTTATTAGAGACTGAAATCACTTGCCAGATATGTAGAAATAGATCAAGCCATTTTTTGAAAGAAAGTTGTGTTTGGAATTTCCCACCTTGAATTGTCAAAATGAACATTTTATTCAGACAGATATTCAATTAAAATTTAATTATTTCATTAATTTCAAAACATAGTATCAAAGTTCAATATTTTTTTACTATATATATTTTAATTTGACCTTTTAGAAACAGGGCATGGAAATTCATTTAAACGAAATTAAAATAATAAAACTCTTATTCTATAAAAATGCGCACAGATAAATTGAGTATCTCGTATTGTAAAACAATATTCCGGATGTTTGGCCAAAAATTAACTTGCTGAATATGGAACTAGCTTCTAATCTTTTTCTTCGGGTGGACATGGTCTGTACACAAGGATAAACCGTTCATACCAGATCATAAGAAGGGACTCAAATGTGACCTCATCACAAATGAAAAATTTTTCCCTTTTACGAAGAGATTAGGCTAGGGATATCTTTGACACGTGACGATTTAGGAATGGGAACTTGAAATAAAAAAAACACTTCGTACTTTTGAAATAAAAAAAAAATTAGAAGTTTGAGATTCTTGTGCATTTGCTTGATGCATGAAAATTGCGATGATTTGACTTTTTACATCCGTTGTTAGAAATAAAAACTGATTTCAAATGGGAAATCAAATGGTAGGAAATATAGACTGACGTAAGATTAAAAAAAATAAGAAATTAGGATATAAATTCAACAATATCGTTTCATGTAATGTCACAAAATGTAAAAGTTGAATAATGTCTAGAGATATAAATTTGGAAAAAATGCTTGCAAATTTGCGATAAGCATGAATTTTCAAATATATTTTACATTTACAACCAAATTTGTCTAATCTCAAATTCTGACCAGTTTTCTTCCAATACGGAAGTGTTCAATCTCCAATTTACGAATATTGTTTACAGCCTATCTTCATGCATTAATGTCAATAATTTCAAATTTAATAAAATAATTTAGAAAATAAGTTGTTTATAGAATATTTAAATGAGAAACTTTCGGCGAAGAAAGTTATAATTAAAGAAACCAAATAAAATATACAAGAAATTAGGAGGTTTCTATTCGAATTCCAATAATATTTAAAAATCTTTGGTGAAGACATCATTGCTAACATAGGAATTGAAACTTGGAAGGCTAATTAAACTGAATGCAAATAGAAATTTATTCAATAATTTAAACCTTTGAAGTTTCATCTAATTAGAATATTGAATTATTTGTATGAAGGTAGATGGTAAATAGGCACATGAAATTTAGGATAATGCATCGATTCTTCACATAAAAAAAGTCCGAATTATCTAATGCAAAAAAAGATTAATAATTATTTAAAGATGAATAATGATATCGAGCAATAATAAAAATTCTCAAGTATTCAGCAATAAAAATAATTTTAAATTTATAGAAATTCATATAAGCAAAATTACTTACCCCTTTTAATATTGTAAACATGGAATGATTAATTAACTATAGTATTCTTTGGACTGTCTATTTTGGAAAAAGTATCTTCTACCTTTTGCAACTATGAGATATCTGGATTATGGAGGTGTTGTCACTCTTCAAACATCCATGCTTTCATTACACCATTCGACCAATATTGTTTAACGTACATTTGTAGACATGTCAACATCTAACCGAGAAATTAAGCCTTCTCGTGGCTAAAATTGAGACACTGGAGGGATTTTTATCTCTCACGTTCACAATGCGACGTTCTCAGTTACAGAGTTGATTCTTCCCAAGTTTATCAAGATGCAACTGAACGGTTTCTCTTTGCAATTCAAATCCTCGTAAAATTACACGCTGCCTGTCCTCTTTGAGCTGGTATCGATTCGTCGTCAATAATAACAGTCAGTTATTCAGTCTTATGGAATATGTATTTGATCCGTATAGCTCCAAATACCATCTTTAAACAGTGCTTTGTCAATAATAAAAGATGATTATTTAACTTTATTGAAAGTTTCTCCATTTCTGGACGCAAATCATTTGAGTCATTCTTTACAGCCTTTTAATATTAATTGTAAACATGGAAAGCATAATTTTTGAGTAAATGTCAAAATATTATGATTGAATTTAGAAGTAAAATAATCGGATGTTTAAATGTTCAATTGAGAATTGAGTATTCCCAAGAACTGTTTGACACACCTCACGACTGGAGGTTTACGTGAATGTCAAACTCTGATCTCATCTCAAAGGGACGGCGACACCTACTGCTTGAATTTCTCTGCCTACCTAGCGGCACGAACTATTTTCTATGAACCCTTAGAATCACCTTCATAAATTAGGAAAGAACCGAACAGAGCAGAAGTAGTTTCCTTAAAAGAGCCAGCGTCGATGAAGGATATCAAATTAATTTTTTAAAACCATTAATGATTGTTCAGATATCGTAAATTGTATTACTTCGTTCACGCACATCTTTCAAAATGAAAAAAAATAATAATGGTTGTCAGGACGCAAGAAGGCAGTGAAATTGTCCATTGTTTTGTCTTTTTCATTAGATTAAGTTGTTTTGAAATCATGGGGATCGAACCAGCGGGGGTGCTACCCCAAATATTTTATGCATATTCGGTGCAAGAGAATGTTTGTTCTACATACCTTTTTACGGATCGGTTGGAACCGAAATTGAGCACAGAACTAAGATAGAGATCAAAATTGTTGGCATCGCTAAATATGCGTTTTCTTGCAGATTACAATACAAACAATAATTCGAAGATTTGAATGATTACGCAATGTAAAATTATGGTAAGAGAAAATAAGTGTATTTTAATACGATATGCCTTAGATTTATTCTCAATGTAAAACCAAAACAAAATTTCTGACATGAAAGAAAAAAAATATTCAAAAATTATTGAAAAAGTGAGATTTTGTTTAAAGTTTTAAAATGCATGAAAAAATAATTAAATAAAAAAATCACAAGGGCAAATTCACTTCGAATCACATGCAGTATTACCAGTGGGTTAACCACCATGCAGAACGTACATCTAAAAGGCATTGTTAACCACTTCACATATAATGACGTCTCTGACACGCGCAACGAATTATTGAATTATTAATTTTAAACCGCAAATTAAGTAAAAGTATTCAAATAATTTAAAATGTCAGAATCATTTAGAAACTTTTCATTATCTTAAAACTCGTTACTTTATTATAGGAATTAAAATAACAATAAATGTTTAATATTGGATGTGTCACCTTATTTGGAAGGTAAATAAATTCGTATGTCAAGTGGTTAAATATACGCATTCTAATAACATTACTATACTAACTATATTTCGAAGATTGAATGAATTCGCAATGCAAACGAAAACAGTATTTTGAAATACGATAAACCAAATATTTGCTCCCAGCTTCAAACTAAAATCAAAATGTTTGGTTTCAAGAAAAATAATATTCAAAAATTATTGATAGAATTACAACCAAGGACTGTGAGGTCCTTAAACCAGAGCCGAAAAAATAGCCTCTTCGCTTAATCCCTAGTCAATTAGTCACTTATATGGTCAGTTGCCGATTTACTGTTACATCAGGGACCATAGTACCCCACCAAAATTATAAAAAATAAATGTCTCTGTTATATCAATAAAATTTAGACAAATTAATATTTTAGAGATAAATAACATTGCATATAAATAGGGCACATGCTTTAAATCATGCGACATATTAAACAAAAACATGTACATTTTCAGAGTTTAATTTTAGGTTATTTTTATTAAAGTAAGAAAAACTAATCATTAATACATCAAAATAATTAAACTCAATTGACCAATTTTTTAAATAGGAGTTTCTTAATTTATTATGTTTATGGTCTACAAAATATTTATCGGATAAAAATTAGAGATCTAGCATTGACTCCTCTAATCTGGACAATTGATAATTTGGCACTTTTATCGTAATAAAATAGTATTCAAACAAATGGTGATTTGAAACTACTTTATTTGTTTATTTTTGAAAAAGGTCCTGTGCTTATTAAACCAAACTTCTTTATTATTTAAGTTTTCAGTAAATAATTAAAAATAACTTTAAAAAAATTTGGTGTTGGAAATGGGCAGTTTTCTAATGAGTAACAAAATTACACAATTATGTTTATTTCATATACATAAATATAAATTCAAAACAATTCTGGATGTTATTCTGTTCTGGATTCTATATTAAACAAATTTTGAATTCTTAATCTAACACGAACCTATTCTAAAACCAATTCGAGAAGAAATTTGAAAATGTTCAGCTATCAAATATTATCCACATACGCAGAACGAAAGGTTGTTTCAGATTCAAGTTGTATTGTGTTTGCTATTCCACATATATTTTCCTGAATAACCTAACAAGGGGAAGGAAATGATTTGAAATCCGAGTTCGGGATGAAATTGAGGAAAGTGACAGTATGCATTTAAAATGCTCAATCGTGAAAATATTAAAAAGCAATGGCCTATCAATTTCGAGAAAATTGGCCACAAACTTTTTTTGTAAAGCTCATATACTGATAACTTGACTCCCTTCCGGATGATCCCAAAGGCATGCTTTTGTATGTAACGGTCTTGTATACGGAAAGTCAAGGTTCGGATGAAGCTGAGTTTTTTTTTTCCTTTCTTATTTTTAAAAAATATTTCTTATTCGATTAAAAATTTACAAATGCTTTAATTAATGTATTTATTTTTTTAATCCAAAATTAAATATTTATTATCGAAAAACATAATAATAAATTTAAAATTTTAAAAGAAAAAAATAATGCAATAGCTTTTTTAAAAAATAAAATTATTTAAATTTAATTAATTATTAAAATTAATTTGAATTTAATTATTACTTATTTTCATGCAAAAAAATCATTTTAATACTTAAATCGTAATTTAATTTTAAAAAATAGTATTATATATAACATAAATAGTGATAATTATTAATTATAAATCCTCGCATCGTAAAAAATTATTCAATATTTCTCAAAAATTACCCTATATAAATTTATTATGCTGTCAGAACATGATATTGGTTTGGAAATGAGGTTTTCTGGACTTCATCAAATATCCGTAGGCTAAAAGTAAAATAAATAAAAAATATCCGGCTAAAGTAAATATCCGTAGGCTAAAAGTAAATCAAATATCCGTAGGCTAAAGTCTGAACGAGTATCTTAAAAAATCAGCTTAATAACGTGTTGGCATTGCATTTACAAAAGCTCTGATTTTAAAAAAATAATGACTACAGCAAAAAAAAACCTAGAAAAATGTCATTTTGTGCACGTGATTATATGAAATGAAATAGAGTTTTTTGGATTCTATGCAATACTCATTCAATGAAATAATTAAATTAAATAAAAATATAATTTAACTTGCACGAGTGCGAGGATCTTGGTCGTTCAAGAAATTATGTCCTGACATGATACATTGAAATATGCATGGCATATTTCATTTTAATCTTTTTTTTTCGATTATGTACAAGAACCAGAAGGGTGACTATATTAAAAACATTGGAAACAAAGTATATTTCGACATCTTGCACTACTGAATAATGATTGTCCACAAGAGCGAGATTTCTTTGACACATTGACTGCCGCATCCCGCGCCTGTGCGTGGCAGACGACGTGTCATTGCAACAAACCATCTATTGCAATTGCATGATCCCTTCTCTAGTTCAGTTAAGTCATGGTAAAGAAGAGGGTCGTCTAAGTAGAGAGATGGCCCGGATATTGGGCGTGAGTAGTTGCAGCGAACGTGTTTTGGGAAAATGAACTTCATTTGCATTTAAAAATATCTCTCTTTCTTCCGAAAGTTGGGCTGCATACCATAGATACCTTATCGTCTTATTAAAATTTGGTGACGACAACTGATGGTGTACAATTGCATCTTTATACTATCTTCGCGAGATTTTATTTCTTGATTTGTGCGATTAAATAAGAAGAATTGTGAATACATTTAATTCATTTTGAACCATGTGCATACACATTCAATAAATTTAACCTGCTCCCAAAGCATTTCATTTTATTAATGCAGTTGGAGACGTTTGCTTACAAATTTAACAAATATCAGCTCGTCTCTTCAATTTTTGATATAGATACAACTTCGTTGAGTTAGAATCATAGAGTTGGTATATACCAGCTTTATGGTTAGAATTAGTAATTTATTATTATTAAAATCCAAAAAATTGAAAATTAATAGTTTGAAAATGATGCAAGCAATTTAAATTATCTATAGCCATTAATGTTATGTTTTTAATTATTTTTCCTTTAAACATTAAATTGTAATTTCAATTTTAAAAAGAATAAGCATCTATCTTGTCATAAAAATAAGTAGCATTCGAATCTATCTGTAAAACGTTAATTAAATTTAAATCATTTATTTTCTTTTAAATGCATCTATAATTAAAATATTTTCCTTTTAAAATTTAAATTTCATTACTATGTATTTTAATAATAAATATTTATTTGGGATTATAAATTTAAAACGCATAAATTAAAAGTAATTGCAAATATTTAATTGAATTTTAAAAAAACCTTCTAGCCAAGTTTGAACTATGACCTTCAGCACACGAGACGGTTACCTAGACAACCACGTTATTGGAATTACCCGATCGGAAATCAAGTTATCAATACTTAAGCTTTACCAAAAAATTGAGGATCATTTTCTCGAAATTGATGGACTTTTGCGATTTTATATTTGCATGAATGAACTGTCTAAATTCAACTGTCATGGACTCTGGTGGTTTCAGATACAGTTGAAGCACCTTTTGTGGTATTCTTGATTTTTGCTAGCCAGGCAAAAGTTAAGAACGACGATTCTGAAGCATACGCCGGGAAACACAACTTCATTCCTTCCTTCTGTACTATGATAGTACTAACTCTCTTCCCGGTCTTCAATTTCAGCCCGTGCCCTCTCCTTATAAGATTAAAATAGAAGTATTTTTAAAAACTTCACTTTTAATTCCAAATTAAATAAATAAAAATTCTATCAAATCATCTTTTACCAGAAAAACTTCTAAATCGATGAGAAATGTAAATCGGAATCTTCATTGTTTCAATTTCATTCATGAAAAATAGCTTTCGATATTCAAAATAAAGAAAAAAAGAGAACGAGTATTTCTGATCGGAAATCAGTTTTTTTTTTTTTTTTTTTTTTTTTGCATTTTCCCTAACCATCTCCATGTTTTGTTTTGTTTCAGAGCGTTCTATGGACGGAGTCATAAACTATCACAATTCATATGCGCGCGCATCAACACGTGCGGTGGAACCTTGAACAGCTGCTTCAGTTGGCGGTTGGAAAGGAAAGCAACGGGTTGGTGACTCAATTTCTTCAGTAATCGAGATCATACATTTCCTTTTCATGTTTGCAAAGACTATGACATTGTTATTCAATTAACCAGATTTATACGGTAAGTTTTTTTTTTGCCTTTTTATTCATAATACTTTATTCTTTTTTATTAATGCTGAACATTTTTATCGCTACTAATATTTTTATGAAAAGTTGTATGAGAGAAATTGGAACTGCTTGTTATTCTGATAAGCCTGACACATTAATAGATGTACGCAGAAAGGGTATGTTTCGGTAAATGTGATTAATCCGGTGTTTATATGTAATTACCAGTGGTGATTATGCATAATTACTGATTATTAAATATCAAGTCAGTTTATTACTTTTACCGTAACATTTACATTACTTTTGTTTGTATAACAATTGTCTAGAATGATTTCGATTATTTGCTTTTCCAAATGACTCGCAAATAATTCGAAATTACAATGATTTAATAATTTTAAAATTTCAGATTGATGAGTGTGCTCTGAGGAAAATGATTCATTTTTATTAGCAAATTTGCCGAAAGTGCGAGTTTAAATAAAAAGTCTAAACATGTTCTTTTTATCACTTTTCACCTTTTCAGCATTTCATAGTTAAATATTTTTAAAAAATATGTTTACATTTCCGATTTCAAATTTTGACAGTACATTTGAATCTTCCACATTGAATTTAGTTTTTTCCTGTTATTACTTCTTATGCATCTCATGTTCGTAAAGATAAAGTTTCACAATGATTCTTGTTGTTAATCATTTAACTTTCGAACCCAGATTTCTTTTGATGAATTTCACTACTTCATAAAGTTTGCTATTAATTTGTGTTACTCGGGTTAGTGCCATAGATGGCGTTTCTGTCAAGCTATAAGTTTTTTGTTTGTTTGTTTGTTTGTTCATTATTCTGTGCTCCCACAGCCCATGTCAACTACTTTTGCCAAAGCTTTCAGAAGACATTCCAACTGAGATATGGAGTTAGCTCATTTTAAATGGGCGGCAACTCCAACAACCTTTTCCGCTGTTATTCTGTGTTCGAGAAGTGGCGTCCAATGCTAGTGAGAGTGTTGTTCGAATCTGCATTTTTTATTTGAAGAGACTTGCAGGTGTTAAACCTTATCGAATCGGGTTTGTTTATTCCATATATATATATATTATCGTGATTAGGATAGGATCTGTAATTTATGTCTTCAATGTGACACGGAACTCATTAATGCATTATCATGACTTTTTTTGTTTCTTAATAATATGCTCTTAATAAAATCTTTTTTTAAATTAGCTTTTCGTTGAATTTGTAATGAATATAGCTGAGAGAGCAGACATTTTCAAATTTTATTTAAAATCCTTCAAAAGATCGGCTAAATCTGTGTGAATCTTATGCCTTATTTAAAAAGAGAAATAAAATTATACTCAAAGAATTTCGATAATGATTTTTCTAGAGGATTTCAGCAAAATAAATATTATTAAAATTTTAATGTGAGTAAATTTTGTTTTTACTAATTTAATATAGTATAAAATATTTAAAATAATATGCATACTGTTCGATGACATTATAATTTAAGAATTCTTTAAAGTATTTATTTTCAAATATAATATATTAAAATAAAAATAAATTATTTATTATGGAACATTAATAAATAATTGATTATCTTATTGTACTTTTAATCAAAGGATAGCATATAAATCTGGAATAAACTTTTATTCCTATACTTATTTAATAAAGTATTATAATATATTTAAAATGCTATGCTTGCTGGTTTGTGACCATGCAATTATTTTGTTAAGTGACTTTAAAAATGGCATTTTTGGGGGAAACATTACTATCTGACGGAAAATTGCTGATCATTTATTATTTGGTTATGTACTTTTTTTCAATTTATTTCAGACATTCAAAATTGTGCTATTGCTTGTATTGGATATATGATCAGTATTTATTAAATGTTTATTTTTAATTTCATTTTCATTATCACAGGAAATTTTAAAGCGTTTACCTTTTTTATAAACACCCACATTTCATAAATAGTTCTTCAATAATATGTGCTCATTCTGAAGAGAAGCTCTAAAATTTTAATTATTTTAATTAAAATTAATGGAAATTATCATTATTCATCAACAATTCAAAACAATATATATACATAAAAATTATTTGAAACTTAATTTTTTTCCGATTAAAATTTCTGTCAGCGTTTTTTTAATTGTAATGATTTTTTAAATATATATTTTTTGCCATAACTGCTCACAGTAAAATAACATCTTTAATCGGAGGGATCTGCAATTTGTAATTAAAAGCTATTTGAATAAAAAGTGTGAATAAGTGTCGGCCATTGAATTAATGCCGTTGAACTGAGCGGATGTTTCCAAATGTTTAAGAATGAAAGTTTGAGAACATATCTCAGTTAAAAAAATCAGTTGATGAGAGTTAAATAAATTTTATATAAATTAGTATTTATAAAATAAAAAAAATTGGATGAATCGCTTCAGTAATTTACAAGGCCATATCAGAATGATCACATTCTTAAACACGATAAAAGGGGGAAAAGGGAGATAAAATAGAAATTCTTCTAAACTACATTAGAAAAACAATGTCCCTTTTATTGTGAATAACTTTATTAAAAGTCGAACAGATGATGAAATCCTGGTGGACCCTTTTATAATGAAAATTGTGCATTAGGAATTTTGTTTTGGAATTTCAATAAAAAAATAAGCATACTGCAAAATTTTCAATTTTTTTGCCAATTCTTAATATATAGCCAAATTCTTAAATTTTAAAGAGGTTTAAAGGAAATAAGATAGCAAAAAAATTATAGCATATGTAATAAAGTTTTTTGTGCTAATAACCTATTTTTAATTGCTCATCTGTACTTGCCGATTTCAGCTCCACATAATTCATACATCTTTTTCTACTTACGGTTTCCACTTAAAGTTTAGTTTCTTTTTTCACGTATTTAAAATTTTCTATTGAGAAAAACATACTATTAAAACCGTACAATTTATTATTCATCCACGATCGACTCTGCTCACGTATAAATGTATATTTCGGATCTCTTTATCCTATTAACTGGAGGACAAGGAAGACTTAAATAGGAACAAATATTTCTTTAAAAAACTATTTAAAAAATGTTTAATTTTGTCTTATATTTTAAAGAGAGTGTAAAATTTCTCATTGATTCAGACTGAAAAAAGACGTCTGGTGGCGATCTCTTCTTACTGAAATAGTCTGACATTTTTCGAAGTTCGTTTCATTTAAAAATTTGTTCTGTCTGTACTGACAAATTTCACTCTCATTTTAATCGCTGTCTTTTGCCTTTAATTCCAGCGTAATCGGAGCAGCCAAAACACAGGTTCCAGGTGAGTCCTAAGTTCCAGATAGCGCAAAATTTTAAAATACATTAACTGCGTCTACATAAAAAATTTTTTTTAAACAATTATTCCCTAAGAGTAAAATAAAACTAAGAAATGATGAACTTGAAATTGGGCTTGGTATAAATAAACTCAGAATTGTTTCTATTCATCGAAAACTGAGATCGGTCGGCAAATTAGAGAAATGTTTTGAAATATCTCATTTTGTTTAAAATTACAAAAATTAAACTGAATTAAAATGATAATATTTTTTTTCTTAAAAATAAAAGTGTTTAATTGCCACAATTATTTGTAGTAAGAGCTTTACAGTGTTCCAAATGTAGTTCTAATTTCTGTACCCTACAGCATTTCTAAATAATACCTAACAGTTTTTTTTTAAATTAAACTGCGTTTCTAATTTTTTTATTATTCAGAATTAAATCAAATTTTAACCGATGTTCTATTCAGCATTTTCTGTATCTTTAATAAAAAGGTTTGGATAATCGAATTATTTTCTTAAATTTAATTGGATGAAAATATTTTTTTCTGAAACTGGGAAGCATATTTTCTTTAATCACAACACATTTTAAATGTTAGACTAGTTAAATATTCGATTTAGTGTTAAAATGAAAATAACTCCAAACAATTATTTAAAATTTTATATTACCAACTGTTAACTTCGATTAAAAATAATTTAGTTTTAAAAATGTGATCTTTAAATAGATTTCATTAAAAATGTATCCTGATTCAAAAAATTTCTTTCAGAATAGACCTTGGATGTGTATATATAAATTATTCACGAAATCTTAAGTAATACTTTTCCAATTTAATATCGATTTTAAAATTGTGGCAACTCAAAAATATAGGTAGATTACAAAACACAATAACCCTTTCAATATAAATATATATATAAATAGGCTAATATATAAATAGTTAATACCGTAAAGTAATATAAACTAGAATATTTCGGTAAGTATTTATCACAGAGGTTTTATACATAAACCCAATTGTTATATTTAAATTTAAAATTGCTTCTAGTAAGCCCAACAAAAAAATCATACAATTTAAAATTGAACAATTAACAAAAATTGTAAATAAAGATTAAAATGAAATCTGCTATGCATATTTCAAAGTATCATGTCAGAACGTTATTTCTTAAACTGCAATTCTTCTCGTGCAAATGGAATTATATTTTTGTTCATTTCAATTGTTTCATTGAAAGAGTCACTTTATTATTGCAAGCGATCTAAAAAACTTTGTCCCGCAATTATTGTTTAAAGAAATGTTTTATTTCCTATTTATTTAATTTCATATAATCCAACGCTCAAAATGACGTAATTCTAGGTTTTATTTGCTGTAGATATTAACTTATTTTTTAAAATCAGAGCTTTTGTAAACTCGATTGCATCCCGTTATTAAAAGCTGATTTTTGCGACGCTCGTGCGGAGAATAAAATTATTCTTCGCCTATTGATTTCTGTTGAAGTCAAAAACTTCAAATGAAGTTTGAAGTCAAGAACATCATGTTCTGAAATGATAATTATATAAAAAATTTGTTTAAAAAATATTAAAGTTGGAGATAAATTGATCAGCTATATAATGTTATTGAAACGACGGGTTTTTACTTCAAAGCGTTTGAGTGTAGTAATGTTTTCATAAACTATCACCATGATAACTGAGATTCGTTTAATTTTTGATTCCTTAATTTTTTAAAAATCACTTTGAGGTGAAATTTCGTATCATGCGAAACATTTATCAAGTTTTATAAAATTGTTGTATATTTTGATAAATTCAAATATAGTACATTTTGATTTTTCAGTCATTATCATAAAAAAACTAATTCCAAATGATTTTGCTTATTTTAGCAGTATTTGAAATACTCTTTAAAATTTCTATATTATTTGACTCTGAAAAAATATAATTAATCTATAGAATAATATAGATGTATTGATTTACTGCTAGGTTATCTCATTCAAAAAATGGTTTATTTACATATAATAATTTTTTTCCAATTCCTATTCCCCCATTATAATGTTTTTCTTGGGAGGCAGAGAAGAGAAGGAGTATGAAATGATTACAATTTAAAAAATGTAGGATAGGAACATTTTATTTGCCATGAACTCTTTTTTAAGTAAGTATGCTTTTAAGAAAGAATTCGGAATGCTATGCATTGTATGTTAATATTTTTTTAATTGAAGGTCCTGAAATTGCTTTTTACTCCATCAATGTATTCATATTACCATTTGTTGTGAATTTCCAAGAGCGGAGAGTTTTAAGAACCACTTAGTCAATATATCTAGAAGGAAGGTTATTCATTTGATTTTTAGCTGACCAAGCTGGCATTGCTTATGTTAAATCAAAACATCATTGCTACATCTCCCTGCAAATTATTTACCTAACGAGGCTAGACCGATATTTTGTGTGTAGACAAAATAATTCTTAAACTGCAGCTGCAAATGTTATTTGAATAAGAAAGATTAATGAATTATTCAGCTGTAATATCAGTTTCATCTGGGCTTAATATTCTTTCGTTGTACTACTTGAATTAATCTTTTAAATTACATATTTTTGCCCTCACGTCCCTGAATAGACCTTTTAAAAATATAATTATGTATTATATACGACGTAATTTAGCTTAAAAACCAAATGAATCAACTTAACTTAAAATTTGTTGGTCTTATTTAATTTGTTTGATTTATCGTACATAAGCTTTGTAGAGAACTATAATAAAAAATCTAACTCTAAATTTTGAAGGATCTCTGCAATAAATTCATCTTTGACATTATGTCTGTCTATGAGTGTGATAACTCAAAATGACTTTTAAATGAATTCAGGCGGATGAAATTTGGTGTATTGTCTTTATACCCATTTGTAGAATTTCATCAAATTCTAAATAATATCTGTTCAGAGACAATCTATATCGCATATTTCAGAGATTTCAAAATTATAACTTCCGATACAATTTAGCAACACGATAATTATAAAAACAGATCTAGATGAATAAAATTTGATACACAATTTAACATCATGAATATCGTGGATGCTTGTCAAGTTTTGAAACAAACTCCAACAAAGAGTTGTCTATCCGACCATCTCTAGTTTCAAATGCATTAAACGCGATAGTTCAGAAACGTCATGATTTTAAATATTTGAAATTTGGGTTTTGTGATTGCAAGTGTAGTTCTTTTGGGATTTTTTTTTCTCAATCGGTTGGGAAAAATGTCGTAGAATTATTGCTCAAAAATTGACCGTTTCATTTTTGGGATAAAGCTTCGTTTAAAAAAAGCACTGGGAAGATTTTTCCTAAACTTGTTACATACTCTGTAATAAAGTTGTTACACCCCTCCTTATCACATGACCTCAGATTCGGTTGTGAATGCCACGATTGCTCAGATTTTTATTTCCACACAAGTTATGCACTTCGTAGAGTGATAAAAACATGCATTTCTGTATTATGCCTTTGCCATTAGTGAAAATAGTAATAAAAATTCGATTTTAAACAAGAATCTGGAGAGAAACTTTATTTGCTTACAACTACTGAAATATTTCGAACTTCTTTTCTGACTGATTTAAATAAAAATAGAACAGATAGACTATGTTTGTGAAATTGAAACTTTAAACTCTAAAGTCTTATATTATGAAAATATTTTAGATTTTTCTCCCGTCTTCATTTGTCTTGATTGCATCTGCCATTGCAATTTCTGCTTGGTTTTAGAGTATGCAATTTACAAAAGCCTACTATCCTAAGAATCGATGATACTGGCATATTTTGAATCATGTTAACAACACATGAAAATTTTTTAAAAAAATTTAAAACCAACATAAACCGTAATTTTTTTTCTTAGAGCTATTAAAATTAATGATTTAATAGCTCAAAGCACTTTTTAAGCAATATTTCTATTAATATTTCTAAAATATTACAGAATTTTCATATAAATTTATACATTTTAATGTTCAGTTAATCATTCTCTATTTAATTTCAATTATACTTAACAATGTATTTTGTTTGGTAAAATACAATATGTTATTAAGTTCAACTTTCCTTTGGTTGCAACGCTGCATCATGTCTAAAAATGTTAAGATCTAAAGAATTCTTTAAAAAGAAAGTATGTTCTAAATTAGGCATTTCAACAAACTATGCTGCTGGGCATTTGAACCAAATTTGGCCTCGCAGAATTTATAGAAGGTATGCCCATCCTTTAAAGACTACGTTAAAAAATATTTAAAATTTTGAAATGTTATGTGGGAACATGTTTTCTTTAGGGATTTTTGAATAATTGAAGTAACGAATAAGTGAACATCGAAATCGCATAGGCAATGAATAAAAGCTTATTTGAGGCATTATTCCTCAACGTCTTTTAATAGAATATATTTTCTTTCCATCTTTTGCGTATGCTTCCTTGAAAGCATTTGCATTCATAAAAGGTTGACCCACTTTTACCAGTATTGCATTTTCAAATTCGTTTAAACTACTGAATAACTTATCCTTTTGCACGCCGAAAAATAATTAGATGCAAAATTATTCACGAATACAAAAATTTGCTTATTGTTATGAAAAATAAATATGCAAAATTCTTTTTAGTCGAATTTCTTTGAAAAATTGATCTACATATCTTAACCATTATGCTGGTGTTTTTAACAATTACATTTGAAAAATAAGTAAATAAAATGTTAATGATGCTCACTCTTGAATGATGAGTCAGAGGCACCATCGATGTGTCAAGATAGTGACTTACAAATAAAAATGTTCTCATATGATAATTTCAAATTTGCGATCTTGGATTTCTTTTTTTTTTCCCATTAAAGATATTTTATATTTGGAAATGTGTGAGTAATATTCAAGTACATAATTGAAATTGTTTATCAAATTAAAAGTTTCAGAGGGAATTTTTTTTCTTTTGAAAGACGCCAACTATATGAACAATCGTGCATGAAAATAAAGAATGGATTGAAAATAACGTACAAGTTATATGGTAAATATCTGGTCTGACTTCAAAATAATATTTAGAAAAGTTTGATGTTTACATATCATAGTTTAGATAAATGCATCTGCTACTTGCTTCGATTATTTTCGAAGATTTATGTTTAATTTTATTTTGACTTATTAATATAGAATAACAAATTTTAATTACTCCATTGTTTTTAGGATGAAATTTGGTTTGGCTATTTATTTGAACTTCGTACTCAACGCATAAAATCATTTAATCTCTCTCACCGTTTATATTATTTAGTATTATAGATCATCAATTGGAACATTCCTAATTTTCAATCGACTAAGCCTAAGTTCTTCTAATGTGAATTTTTTAAACTTCTTTAGGATTGAAGTTTGGAATTGAATTTTCATTTCGGTAGTAATGTCAAGAATTTTGCAATTTCCTGTTTTATAAAAATACTATTTTAATTTTTTTAATTAGATTATCGGTTAATCAAGTTGAATTTAATATTGATGCTAACATTCGATATATAAGCTGCTAACATTCGATTATTTTATTAATAATAAATTATGTAAAATATTAAACTAAATTACTATTATTAATATAATTTATTTCTGGAAGTACATGATTATGAATGCATTTAAAAATGGAGAATATTTCTATTAAAATCCTGGATATACAAACAACAACAACAACAACAACAAAATAGCAAAAATGCTGACAACCGCTTAGAAATGCTTAAACTTTAATATCAGTTTTATAAATATTATGAATATTGAGGAATTATGTTATTCATTATTTCTTTATTGCGTTTATTTTAGTTACAAGCATTTGTAGTTTAATTATGATTTCCATATACTTAAAAAATGTTTTATTTGCATTCAAGTAAATGCGATTAAAATATTTGGATTACATTCTATTGCAATTATAGCTAAAATGTAATTCATTTTTCAGACTGGATATCGATGATTATAAGAGGAAGAATTTCATCAACGTTGGTTTCGCATCACCGTAAGTGGACAATGGGTGAGCATTATTCCAGTTTTTTTTATTATTAAAAAGACCACTAATGATTATTAGAATGATTTAATTATTATTTACGAGATACATTTTAAAATTTAAGTAATGGTATATTTTCTTTAAACTGAATCAAATATGTTTTTTATCAATGTTTTTAAAATTCTCCGAATATTCGTTATTGGAGCTTCGCGACTGGGTTTGAAATTTCATTCCACAAAAGAACTGTCATGTAAATGAATCTGATCCCTATTCGAATAATTGGAATCGAATGTCATATCGTTGGAGTCACTTTGTTCACGGCTTTCATTCTAGCCATTTGACCACGGTTTGAATTTACGAGGTCTATCTCAAAATGCTTTCCAGATTCATTTAAAAGGAGACGAAAATATGTCTCTACAACAAAACTAGATAATCTTTTATTATAATGTGTATTGTGTGCATTGAATATGAAAATTGATCCTAGAATCCATGTCATGACATTGATAAAACTTGGAATGTGATATATGATATTTGACCGCAGTTTCCAATCAAATAATTAATAATTGATGCACAAAAGTAGCACTTAACATTTATGAACGTGCCAGAACAAGGTTCTGGAAGTTTTGTATTTGCCATACAATTTTGCACCCCTAAGTAATAAGTACATTTTATATCTTATCGCAAATCCAATTTTGTTAGTTTAATTTCTTATACTTCCCTGTCGCATTTCTTAAAACGAAAAATACCATTCAACCTAATCAGAAAAAAAAGCAAGCTGCGATGATATAATTTATAAATTTTTTTCTGTAATATTTTTGTTACAGAAAACTGTCAATTACATTGTATATTTTAAAAAAATGTACAAAAGAATTACAAAAAATAGTGCAATTTATTGTAAATTTTATTTAAATTTATGTCTTATTATAGAAAATAAATTAATGAATTATGTATTTTAATCATAATTTATTTTTTCTTTTCCTTCAACTGATTCGTAATTGTAGAAAAAATAAATTATCACCGATTCTTCATAGACACTAATATTTATCATAAATTTGTTAAAAGTATTCAGACGAATTTTCATTCTTAATAATCGTTCTAAAACTTCCAAAATATAAAACTATCAAATAGTCAATTAGATTAAATGCCTTCATTTTAATGTCTTGATTTCAGATTTTTATTGTAACAAAAATTAATATTAGTTCATTTCTTCTAAGTTTTATTTATTAGAATGTTAGTTGGATTCAGTTGAACTGCTTTTATTTATTTGAATGAATTTTCAAACTAATTCTGACAAAAGTTTGAAAATATATGAAATGACATTTTTAAGCAATAGACAAAGGAAAGAGTCCCTTTTTATGCATTTCTATTTTGATGGACTTCCTTTTGTAAATTTTGTTTCTATGGATATAATTGAATAACAACACCTATAAAATGCTATTTTTCATAGTTATTGTAAAGGATTTTGAAAGATTTTAACAATAAATGCAAATTTTCTCTTTTGCTCTGGTTTTTGTGCAACTAAGTGTATTCTTTAATAACTAAAAAAAAATTGTGGAGAGAGCAAATGAACAATTGAAGTATCTTTTTCTCGCCTTTTCCCAGGAATAAACTTTAAAATAAATAACCATTAATCAAATTGATATCTTTATAATTTTTTTTGTTAAATTTTATTAAAGTTAAGTAGTATTTTATGTTTAGTACACTTTCAGATCTTACAGGTAAGCATCCAGTTTTTGCAAACTTCATAACGTTATTTTAAACACCTTTGCATTTTGACAGCCCAATTCACAAAAGCTCGTTATAAAATATTTAGAAAATATTAATGTTCGTCCATTTTCTAAGAATAATTTTAGCTCCATTGTTAACAGGTAGCTTAACTTGACTGTGTATCAGGGTAACAAATGTTAACACTAAAAACTACAAATCCTTAGCTACAGAAATTACATCTGTTGAGTTAAAGATTAATTTTTTTTAAATTCCTCCTTGGGAAATTATTTGAAACATTTTAAAAATATTCGTTTTCATGAGTTTCAAAATCTTAATTAATAAATTTTTATATTTAAAAAATAGCTTTTAAGATTTTAATTAAAAAATATTAAATTGTCAGATCTTTCTAAAACAGCGTTTAGTTTACACACTAGGTGTAAGAGAAAAAGAAAAATAAGTTGTTTAAAGTGGTTCTTGTAAAACATCGGGAATTTATTAGCTTTCTCATATATTTTTCCCATGGGGATGTCGCTAAAAGCTTGTTGGCGGAATTTGTATTTCCTACGATTTGTGCCACCCAACGTTTTCGATTGGCAACCACATACTTCAAATATTCGAAGCCACCTTTCTTATTTAATTCTCTTTTAATTTTTCCTATTTCTGGTCGATAATTGATTTGAGTTTAATAAAAGTTCTGTCCACTTAACATTCAAACCATTTCATAATCAATCATGACCGTTTGATTGTGTTTTCGAATTTTGAAATTTTGTGCAGCGTTTTTATTAAATCTTAATAAAAGTCTATTTTAGTATAACGCAGGGGATGTTTTCCCTGTAATTGAAAATCAATAATTCGTGGCATGCATTATTGCACGACGCGTTATAAATTCATTGGTGGCGCTAAAATTTATTCAGTTCATCGAACTTTCAGCCTGATGAGATAAAATAACTCAAATAAGAAAAAAAATTAATGCTCTACTAAACAATAAATTATAATTTTATGTCGAGGTTTATACAAAAATAATACAAATTTTAAAAGCATGTTTAGTCATGGAATGAATCCATGTATTAATCTATTAATAAAACTTAGTTATTAGTATTCAATTTCTTGCTTTCATTTAGACGTGAACATAAATCTATATATATTATTTAAATTGAGCATCTTAATCGGGAAATAAACTTGAATAATATATTTTAAAAATTTTAAATGAATCATCACGGCTGCTTTTCAAATGCCTTAGTTTATTTAAAATTTATTTTATGACGCAAAATTTCTTTTATGATTTCTCTAGTACAAAATTTAAAGATTCAAAATCCTGTCTTTATAAACTAAAATTAAAACTGGCTCTAACTATTTGAGAGCAAGTCAGTGTTTTGCGTTGCACCTTATGAGAGTTCTCTGCTCTTTACTTTCTCTTGTTTAAAATTATTTTAAGAATAAAGAATAATTCTCCTAATAAAATGTAACAGTAACAAACTACAAATTTTTGAAAATGTGCATCTGTGTGCGATAATTGAAAATCGCTTACTGCTAGACAATTGAAATTTGAAATGTGATCTTTTACACCAGGTCCATTGAATTATTTCAAATTTTTAGTGAAATCAATTCTTTAAAGTCTTTTTCTAGGCATTCTAATATAAATTAACTTGATTGCTACAAATCAAAGTTAGATAAAATTTGATTAAATGAAATAAGATCAGCTAGATAGATGAAGTTTGACATCTAAAAGTCTTTATACCCAGTAAATGTTAAGCCGCATCTGTCAAAAACTATAACCCTCTTATAACGATAGGTCATTCAGCTGGTACTTTCACAAGCATATAAACAACTAGCTTTTACTCACATCTTCATATTCATGGAAAAGCACACAACTAACCTAAATACGATTTATTTACATTCGGTACCTGAAATAAAGCAAAGAGCATATCAAGTCCGTTTTTCTATAAAATCAAATTAAGTCTATCGATCGAGATTTGAGATAGTCACAACAGTATTATGCACGTCGTTTTTAAACCAAAATGAAAATACAGTTAACAGTTACACCACATGGCGCATGCGTGAATTTTCAGCTCTAAGTGGGGCAACGGAAATAATTGAATTTTCTACGCGAGTTGAGGCAACGCAATAGAAATAGGAAATTTTTAATTCCCTCTAAAATGTTTTTTAATTCAAAAATACTTCAGAATGAATTCGAAAGATCGATTAATTAAAAATGTTTAGTTTTAAATACATGAAAAACTAAGGAAATAAGCAGAATCGTTTGAAATAACGGGTCGAAAACCTGTTGAGCCTCACCTCATTAGAGTGGAGAAAACAAACAAACCGAAGTCTTTCTCATTTGGCGTTGAGGAAATAAAGATTTTTTTTGGGAAAGTTAGTTTTTAATCAATAGAAAATTAACCACTCACTTAATCGGAATAAATAGTAGTCTATGTGTTGTTCTAGACTCTACTCTATCTCTGTGCTAAGTTTAATCCAATTTTGTTCAGTTGCGCTGGCTCGATCGACTAGCGTCATCCATCCAAACTTTAAAATTTAAAAAAGTAATTTCGATCAAATAGTGAGCGAAATCCATGCATCAATGTTTATATAACCGAATTATCTTGGTAATTGCATGACATAAACAGCTCGATATAATTTAGTAAACAGTTTTAATATCATATTTTGGACTAACTAAATCTCTCAAAGGACTGCCAGTCTATTTACTTGCATGCATTGCCCAAGGAATCGGGGAATTCAATAACCGTAACTTGTTAAAACGCCGCAAAACATGGTTTTCGTCTTCTTTTTACTTCATATTCGTAGAAACTAAGATGTGCCGCGTATTTCGCCAATGGCCATTGCTCGAACTCTGACGATATAGAAAACCAAATTTAAGGTTCGTCTTGAATCACACAAAAGGATCATATCCGTTTATTAAAGTTTATTTAAACTTACAAGAATTTCGACCCTATCATTTAATTTAAAACAGAATGTGTAACTTGGATTTCAATTGTAAAACAACTTGTTTCTTTGTTATTAAAAAAAATATTTTGATATTTATTATGAAGGGAAAAAATGAATTCAGAGAATACTAATTTAAATATATATTTTTTCATCTTAACAATTTAAAAGAAAATGGACGAACAGTCGTTATAATTATTGACTATGAATAATTTATATTTAATGTGGAATGCATTTTCTAAAACACAATCAATATAAAGTTAAATGTAAAATGAACTGCCAGAATTGTAAGATAAAGTACCAATCAAAATCACTTTCAAAATGCAAAGGTTTTGAATTCTGAATTTTGTAATCATGGATTTGTATGTTTTTATGATGAGATTTTATTTATAAATATACATTCATGCACTCGTGAATCTTTTGATGCAATTACTTAACTGTGCGTGTTTAATGTTGAGGGAGTTCTACCTCCTTGACCAGCGTCTCGATTCGGCTTCTTGCTCCGCCCCGTCACCATCGTTCTTCAAGCGTTTCGAGGGATTCCCCCGCCAAGACATCCCTTAGGACCGGGAACGAATCCCACAGTGTTCGGCAGTTCACAGCCTCTGTTCGTGCATCGTCGTTTAGCAAATGAAATGCGATGAATATTCATTGCGTACATTTGCTGGGAATTGAACGATATACCCCCCCCCCTACAGTCTTGGCCAAGAATGGTGAAACACACAAATTGGGGAGAGATTAATTCAGAGGTGGCGGTAGAAAATGCAAGATAAATTCGACAAAAAGGCAAGCACAATTTATCTCATTTGGCTTCAAAATAACTCTTAATAGTTTAATTTAAAGAAAGGAAATGAAATACCATTTAGCTCTTTAAATTCAGATACTGATATTTTCTGCAGACCTGACGTTGTCGTTCAAGAAATGCCAATCAAAAATTATCTGTAAAATACCAGACGTCCGAGCAAAAACTATCGGTTTAAAGGCGATATTTTATTGATTTGTCATCTTATCAATTTGCCAAATATAAATAAAGTCTTATTTAAATATTTCGATTGTGTGCAGTATATTAACTGTAAGATGGATTTTAAATTGTTATAATTGTTAGTACTCAGCTCTCCATAACTGTTTTGAATAGAAATCTTCTGTCAATGGAGCTCTCAGTTTCTCATCGAGGGGGTTGGGCAAGTGGTTACCGAAAGAGGTGTAAATGCTTTCCTCTCTTGCTAACGCTGTCTCCGAGTTAAACTGAGTTTAATTTAATATCAATGGGAAAGTGTACTATCGTTTGACAGTGAAATACGTTTTATAGCCGGTAAGTATTTAATCGCCGGAATTATTCAAAATTGGGGGTGGGGATGCAGGTATCTCGTGGTTCCAAGTAATTATAACTCCATTAAAACCTGGACAATATAGTTAAACATTTGTATGTATTAACTTGCTGTATTAACTTTTTAAATTATTGTATAGTATTATAGCTGTATTAAATTTTTAAATAGATTTGCTGTTATACATGGGTTAATTTTTTACCACCCAAACACCTTGACATTCTTAATTTTTCACGTTCAATTAAAAAGCAGGTCGTTCACTTGTATAATTTGTTTTAAAATTATAGAGTAAATTTTTTTAAAAGACAACCGTTTTATTGAATGAGAAAGTTGTTTGCTTATTTCCTTCCAAAATTTATAATTCATTAATCTTCGTAATGATTTCAGATTATTGTTCCTCGATTTTTGTACCAGTATGTACTTTTTAGCTGTTGAAGATTTGAATCTTATATTATTATTGGGTAGCATATAACTGCAATTAATTTTTTTTAAATTGAACTTTTCAGCAAACCCTGCTTTTAAAGAATGATTTAAAAAATGTAATAGAGTTCAAAACTATCAAATCAAAAGAATATTATTTCCACACAATAAAATTTTACACTTCAAAGAATTATTATTTTAAAATTATTTTACAGGACCTGTAAAATTAGATATACCATAGTAAATTAAATTTCCATATGATATAAATAATATTCCTCAACTTTCTTTTATGAATTTAGAAATTCAACTCCAACAAACTTTATAGGCCTTATACTTTATCCATCGAATTTGTATCTTTTACCAATTTATTTGAAAATAAAATATTTTGAATCGATCTACTTGCATTTCACCCCCTCCCCCCGAAGCTCAATAGCTGTAATCAATTGCCTAGTTGAAAATTCATCCCAACTCGTAAAGTTATGAAACTGCCAGATCTTTATATAATTTACATGATATTGCTGTAAGCTCTACTTAATTCCCTCATTATAAGTTGCACAGGTTAGACTGTGTCATGATTAAGTAGTTCACAATGTACGGTATAATTGCGGTGATAATTAATATCATGAGTTCGAAATTCAGATTCAAAATTCAAATCTCTGAATTAATGACATCGTTGATGCAAGCGTTATGTCTTTCATCCCGAAATACACAAATATAATTATTGCGCGAATTTGAGCCCTTTAATTGAACTTTTGTGCGATTAACACAATATTCCTCTGAAGAGGTCCTTATACATGAAGCAAATCAAACAACATCGCACTTGTGTAAGGATGAAATGATCAATTACGTTTATATTTTTTGGATTAAATGTATTTTCTTGAAACATATACATTTCAAACACGTTTTTTTTATAATGTGGAAATGCTGTACAAAAAGATTCTCATTTTTTAGAGTTAGTGGACTCGTAAAATTCACCATCTGCCAAGACTGTAGTTCCTGTATATGCTTTTTTAGTGCTTGAATAAAGTTATAAAGTTTATCACATATACAAACTTCAGAAATAGTTTTTCGTTGTACGATGAAATTATGAAGTCAAGCGGCCAAAGAATTTACGCTTCATTTCCATTCGCTCTTGAAGTTTTGTGAATTCTACTTTTATTTCTAGTAGAAATTTTTTCAGTGATGCGAAAAAGATGAGTGAGTTAAACTTTTTCAGTAAAGAAATTTTTTAAAAAAATTGAAATTAAATAAGAATTCACATTTGGTTTTAGAACTAGTGTTAATTTATCATTTTTATAAAATTTAGAGTAATTGCTTTTGAATAACATCTACATTTTCATCGATACAAATTTAACGATAACAGTGAACATTCTGGTTGTAGCGTGTTGGGCTAGTCAGTGTCGTAATTTCAATAATAGAAAGTTTTTGTAACGTGAATCAACAAATTATTACGCGGTTGAAATATTTTGTAATAAATCTTGTAAACATTTGTTAGGATTATTGGGAAGTATGGATATAAATTCAGCCTAATTATTCGATTTGAAATATATCATTGACATTTTTTCCTACTCTGATATAAGTAATTATGTTATTGTGTATTTAATATATACATTCGGAGCTATTTGAGGGAGCTTGAAACTTGAATGATGGTATCAAATTGCTATCCATGTTATAAATACCATAATTTATCCGAATCGTGTTTTATGAAAGTAGTCAATAGTGCATGAAAAATGAATGCAAATTCTTTTGCAAACTTTTTAAAATTTCATCTCAAACCAGCTTTGAATAACGATTTAAAGTCTTCAATTCACAAAATGAAAAACATATCATAAAGTTTCGCTTTTTTACGTTTCGCATTTATACGTCGTCTCGTAACAACTCCGACTTATTTGTTGCTATTCTAGAAATGCATTTCATATTTAACAGGCAAAGCTTTATTTATACGTTTTCACATTTATAAACTTTCTGCTTCGATCTTATTTATTCTCATCGATTAAAACAGAAATCTTTAATTGAAAAATTAAAGAGGACAAATTGTCCAACTCTATTGGAAACGATAATAAAGAAATATATGAAATTGTTCCATTGTCCTTCTAAAGACACTATAGAGTCCAATGAAGCTTGGAATTTATTTTGTTGATCAGAATTCTAGTTAAAAAATATTAAATGAATTTATTCGATTTATGATGCCATTTAGTTTTCCTTCTAAGCAAGAAATTAATGAAACTAAGCATCATACTATTCTTAAGTCAGAATGTCTGACAATTCAATACAAGCAATTTCAAATCGTAAAAAGTAAGAAAATATAATTAAATTTCAAGACATGCAATCTAGTTATGAATTATCGTGTTTATTAGTATGGATATTTAATTTTAAGATGAGTTTTCGATGTCAACTTGAAAGTATTAAAAATTCTTCAAAAATATTAATTTCTGTATTAGCCGAATAATTATTTTAAATTTCGTTTATGCCCTAATTTATCAATCCGTTGAAGGGCGTTGCAATATTTTATTGAAATTAGAAATTTGTGTCCTTTTGAAATTCTAAACTTGGTAAAAACAAGCAAGCATTATTTATCATTTGAAGGACGAGTTTCTTTTAATAATTTGAAATTTCATTTGAAAGAAATGTTTCTGAAAACAGCAGAGAACTGAAATAACTAGATCTAATAGCATCTCAGGCAAAGATTCTAAATTTTTCGTGAAATAATGGCATAATATTAAATAAGATAAATGCGCTTCAACTTTTTTTAATTTCTCGAAGACGATAGCTGGTTATTAATTAAATTAACCAAAATTACTTTACCAACGAGAGTTTATTATATTTTTGATATTTAATGCCTGCTACCTATTAGGTGATGATTTATCTAGTATTACATGTTTATCATTGTAATTTTAATATTAGTGTCTAGTAGAGGTTTTAACCCTTTGCAGTCCGATGTCGAGTGTGACTCGATATTCAAGACTGTGCATCATTTTGACGTTTTATTTATTTATTTTTCAAATTAAATTGTTAAAAATGCCTACATAATGGTTAAGAGATGAAGAATAATTTTTCAAAGAAATTATACTAAAAAGAATTCTATATATTTAGTTTTTATAGCAATAAACAAATCTTTGTATTAGGTGAATAATTTTGCATCTAATTATTTTTCGGACTGCAAAGGGTTAATAGTATTACAATGAAAGCACTCGGTTCTAACGAAGAGCAGTAAGTGAGGTCTTATACCATTAATGTTTATATTTAATATCCTATTTCATTTAAAACGTAGATTTGAGTAAATTTTCATATATTATATGAAGGAGATTAATGTGACAGAGTGAAGAGAGAAAAATGGCCCGTTTGAAAACTTTGAAGGAAAAGCTGTTGGAAAATTTAAACCATTTTATAGAGATATACACAAAATAATTCCTTTTATTATATAAAAATATTAAAAATAGGGATTGATTTTAAATTCTTTAAAAATACATTTTCGAAGAGACTACACATCGATGCCAAAATCCGGCGAATGTTCCAAGATAATGTCCAATACAATTAATTCTCTTAAATTCTTTTCAGCAGTTACTTTAAACTGGACTTTGAAAAGTGAATTGTTTTGGATTTTACTTTTCTCCTCTTCCTTGAAAATATTTCTTTGGTATACGGTTACAAGATATTAATACGATGATTTGTAAGGCATTGTCACTTTATATTTTATTTCTTTGAAGATCGATCACTGCGCGAGCCCTGTATTCTTAACTGTTTTGAAATCATGTATTTGCATGGTTAAATAAGCGTCTTTAATCAGTTTTTGTTCTTTTAATTATTTTATTTAACTCATTTTTTAATTAGCTTCGATTATTTCTTTTTTTTTTTGGTAGTGAACAACATGAGCTCGAAAGTAGTGTTCTATTCATTTACCGGTTGCTGTTGTTTTTTGCTGTTTAACAGAAAATAGCCTTGGAAGTGATATAGATTCCTCTTTCATTTCAGGATATTTATCAAAGAAAACATTTTGTATTTCTCCAAATTATAGGGATAAAATTCCAAACATTTTATTTTAGAAATCCTGAAATGTATGGTCTTTGATTGGAAGAGTTTACACAACCGTGAGTTGAAAGCCCGAGCTGAAAACGAAAGTGAGAAAGTATAATTCTGTCATAAGAATTTATATAATCTTTTAGTATTAATTTTTCTTTTTATATAGCGTACATATCTACTCGCTGATATGTACGTTATAGATTCATAACTCGTATCTAAAATTGTATTTCTTATAAGTGCAAAAAAGTAGCTTCATAAGTGATGCCTTATAATGTAATAAACTTGAGAGAAATTCAGGTAGTTGTCTAAATAATCCAAAACCGAGTAGATAGAAGTCGCGAGTGTGTTCTTTCCTGGCTAAATTAGTCGTCGATGTAAGTGCTAAACGCATTTAAAACTAATTTATAGTTTCGGAAACTAAAAGATGTTCCAAACTGAGTATGCATTAAAATCAAACTTTCAAGTGTCTGGATTAAGTGCGGAAGTAAACTTTTGCAATAGCCTGACATTTTCGTTTCTGCCATTTCTTACGTTTTCCGTTTTTAATTTTAAATTGGTAATAACTGAAACTAAGCCGGTAATATCTAATTTTTACTTTGGTAATTAATTTTTGAATTATTTTAACCAAATTCCTTACTTTTTTGTTGGAATTATTGTTATCAAATTTAAAAAAAAAAGCTTAGTGGTGGATATTTTAATCCAGTTGAATGTTCATAAGCGATATATTTGGAGAAACTTATTTACGGCTATATTTAAACCTGTAATTGTCCTATATCAACAAAGAATTCCATTTTTTAAAATTCAGTTTCTGCCTTTTCTCGATATCTAGAGTTGTCCCTAATATTCTCTGAATAAAAGTTGAAAAATAATTTTTATGACATAGCGCATAACTAATAAAAATATCTTTTCACCGAATGGAAAATTAATCAACTTACATTTTTGCCTGAAATCCGATCAAGATTGAATATCTACAAATTCTAGTCAAAGTTGCAGTTTTTCCATTTAATTATGGATATTAAGATTAAATAATGAATGACTTAACTCCTAAATCCATCATTGATCATACCAAACCAAAATTTCATAAAATTTAAAAACAAAAATTCGAAAAAGACTTCTTTTTACTTTTTTATTCAAACAACCTTTTTTTTCTTCAAAATTTGCTTTAAAGAACTTAAGAATCGGAAATTTCTTTTTGCGTCAATATCAATTTTATATTGAAATCGGTGAAACTGCTATTTGATGGCAAAAATTTAAGGGGAACGCAATGAAAGCAAAAATAAATGCAGAAATTTTATTGATTGGTACATTATCGACTTTTACAAGTTCTAGGTTTGAAACCTCATTTCCAATGCAAGTGGACATAATGACCTTCGTCAGGTTTAACACGCTGCTATCATAAGATCGATGGGCTTGGGAGGAGGCAGGTTGAATCGGATATCATCCTCGGATCTCATCACGAACAGAATTACAAAATTTATCTTAATTCCGATTACCTTGTGTTGAATTGTGTGTTACTAATATAAAGAACTAATATATAAGAGCAGCAATTTCTTACTTCCATTTTTTTTAAAAAAAATTATATTGAAATAATTTCCGAATGATTTAAAATCCCCCCCGCCCCGAGTTGAAGCGAATCATTGAAAATAAAAAAAATGCGATTGAATAGTTTGAATCGCTATATGATTATAATATAATGGCAAAATACTGTACTTAAAACTTTTAACCTTAAAGGATTTAAAAGTGACCTTTACTTTTTATCCTTTTTGTTTTATCTAAAAATGAATAATCCTATTTAAAAGTAAGACTGCAGAAGATAAATGAAAGTCATGAATATAAAATATAGCGCATCTGTCTATACTTTGAATTTTTACAGATTGTTCACAAGTAAAATGCTTTAATCAAATTGCAGGGAAGTAATTTTCTTTCTGCCGACCAAACGATCGAAGTTATTGACCTTACAATAGATACTTTTCTTGAAACACATTAGAAAAAGACGCATTCGAGTCGGAGGCTATTTTAAGCAAAGGACACTTCCCACGTCTGCCAATGAATCTGGGCCGCAGTGATCTGGTGGTATGGTCTAGGCTTCGGAACCGGAGGGGTTTCAGGTTCCAAACCCGATTCCACTGAAAAACAATCGTGTAAGTGGGTCTGGTCTACGTTAAATTCATCCAGTCCAAACGTAATCCTGCTGGTGTGGTGTTTTGCTGAAAGGGGGTACCAATACGGATATCATTTCGTCATCTGATCAAGGTTTAAAATTGCGGGGCCCATCTCAAAACAGCCCTACTGTTGCTTTAAAATGGGAAGTTATTATAACTAAACTTAGCTTAACTGCCAATAAATTTAAATACATACTAATTTCCTTCGTTTTAATTATAATATATTTTCAAAATATAGTGCTTTAAGCTTGTAAACTTAAAGGATTTGCAAGTGACATTTATTTTCCATCCTTTGTTTAATCTGAAAATTAAAAATCCTATCTAAAAGCAAGACTGTAAATGATAGCTGAAAATCATGAATATAAGATAAAATATTAGCGCATCTCTACTTATTTTGAATTTTTATAGTTTAAGCCCTAAAATGCATTTTAATCAAATTGTAGGAAAGCAGTTTTCTGTCTACCGGCCAACCGAAATTATTAATCTTACAAGGTATACCTTCTTTAAATAGATTAGAATAAGAAGCATTCTAGTCAAAGGATATTCGAAGCAAAATATATCTTAAACCTCTGCCAATGATTCTGGGTCGTCATGACCTTGAGTTAGGGTCTCGGCTTCGGAACCGGAGGGTTTCAGGTTTGGGACCAGATTTCACCGAAGATCCGTCTTGTAAGCGGGCATGGTGCACGTTAAATACACCCGGGCCAAACGTCCTCCCTCTGGTGTGGTGTGGTGTGGAGAAGGAAGGGGTGCTATCTCGAATGCCATCCTCATCATCTGATCGCGGTTCAAAATTGAGAAGTCTGTCCCTAAATCACCCTAGTGTTGCTTTATAACGGAACGTTATTATAACTGAACTGCCAATGAATATAAACACGTAATATTGATTTCCTACGTTTCCATTTTATTACAAAAGTGTGACGTTTCATATTTTTTTTAAAAAAATCATACTTTCTTATTACTGAGTTTTTAATGTACACTTCTTAAAATAAATTTCATCATTTGATGGAACGAAGTTAGTTCTCTCTGATTCTAAATGACTTCTTTTCAATTTGTCTAATTTTCAAATCGGATTAATAATGAAATTTTAATACGAAAATTTATGAAAATATTACAACTATTAGATTACATTCATTTTTTTCATAGAAGGAAATGGTTCCATGGAAAGTTTCATCTTATTTTCTGCTCACCAACTATGATTCTGTTCATGCGTATGCCAAATATTCGCCCAATTTCTTCAACTATAATTGGTCTCTCCCATATATTTAAATAAAAACACACCATTGCAGCATTTATAAACCTAGAAAAGATGTATTGTTTCATTGTGGCTCTAACGATTCTCATCTGTTTATATTAATTCCCTCATTTACTCAGCACAGAAATTATTTCTTAAAATTTTTGTTCCCAAATTAATTTTGATGTAGAAATCATTTTATAACTATTTTCGACTATTTTTTAATTGCAAAATTTTAACAAATTCCGAAAATATGGATGAAACTCATTGTTTTTACTGTTATTCAATTTTTAGAATTAAAGGTGACATAAGATGTGCGTAAGTGTTTTATCTGTAATATACAGCCTTCAGTTTTTGATGATTCGTTCTTTTCAAAATTTCACAAGTTGAAGTTATTAGTAGATGTGAATGATAAGGATAATTCACGTTTTATTTCCTTAAATACAGGTGCATTTTTTTATGAAATCAAATTTTATTGAAATTTTACAAAATCGTACTCCTGTCAAGCTAACTAATAAACTTGAGTATTGTTTTATACTTCTATTTATTTCTGTATTTTAACTTGTGATCCTTAAAAATGTTAATGCCCAACAATTCATACATTTTAGGGTGTTCATCTGTGAATTTGTCTTTTAGCAATTTTGCAGTGAACTTAAAAGCGACTTCATTTAATTTTAAATAATTATTATAATGGAGTCTTCAACTTATCTGATAGAATTAAATTATTTTGATTTTATAATTTTTGTCCGCCTTATTTTTAATTGGACACCAATTTGGTCTAAATGGTTATAATGATAATAAGTTGAACATCGAATATCGCATATTTAATGCTGACGTTAAATGGAAGTCATCAATAGTTACAATAAGAGAAAGTACAATTTTCAACCGCTGGAGAATTCAAAAATCAAAACGTAACGCTAAACTGTATAAATTCATAGGTTTCCAAAAAATGTTTGATTATAAAGCTTAAATGAGATTTTATTTTCAATTTAAATTATTCTTCTCTAGTTTAATGAAAACAAATATTGTTATTTTGAATTTTTTTTCTCTATTTGACCAGTTTCAAATTCATGGATTACGGCAATAAATTAACTCAAGTATGAAATCTAAATTGGCAATGAAAATTAATGTTTATTTGTTTGAATAATTATTTCATTTTTAAAGTACTAGTGGATATATCATGTCTTTATGTAATCAATGAAAATATATTTACAGCACATTATATAGAATGGATTGATATTCGTTATTCTATTATTACTGATTGTAACTCAGTTAATAATTTTATCCAAAACTATTAATTTTTAAAATAATTAAAAGTAAGACATTTATATAATGAAATATGTGCCAGTTTGCTCATGAAATAAAGAAAATTACGAAAGTTTTCATTTACAAACTTTAAAATACTATATTAATTATAAAATGTTTAAAATTATAAAATTCTTTTCATTAAATGTTTTCTTATATTTATACATTTAATTTAAAATTATTTGCTTCTTAAAAGTGCTTTGCATATTAAATGTATATATTGCACCATTTTAAAGTTTATTGCAAATGTGTATTGCATTATTCTTGATCTTTTCACTAAAAATTGCTTAATATACGCAAAATCTAAAACTATTGTGTTCTTAAAAATGTTTTCAAAATGTTTATAACGATGAATGATGTAACTTATATTTCTATGCTATTTCGAAGTTTTTAAAATTTTTTCTTCATTGTTAATATGCTCTTTAAATTGAGAATATGTTATAATAGTATAGCTGATTATATGATTCATATTAAATTGATTAATTTTCTCTTAAGACCGAGACTCCAAAAAGTTTCTTCGTAAAGGAAATTAAGTTTAGATTTCAGCTCGTTTTGCACCAGTGCATCAAGTATTTCTGTGAAAAAGTATGATCTTCATAAAAAAGTTGTTTTAAAAATACTAAATATACACTGTTGTAGTATTGCGATACATTGCTTATTCATATAGAAGTACCTTACAGTATATATATACCTCACAGAAAGACTTGATTTCCTTCTTAACCTAAAAAATGTCTCCTTTTAAAATTAGAAAATAAAAGTTGAAAAACGTGTAAATACTGTATGCATATTTTTTATCATCTTTTTATCATCAAAGATATGTTTAATATGAACAGAGATAATGATTAAAATTTAAATTTCGGCTGTATCAAGCTTATTTAATTCATTTTTAGATTGAAATAAAATTATCGAACACTGTCTTTTAGAGCTTTCAAATTAATATTCATTTAATAGTTATGCGAATGAGATAAAAAGGACGTTTATCAATTATGACTGCTACCAACTGCCTAAAATATTTTTGAAAATGCTATCTACTTTATAATAAATATTAAAAAATAAATTATTTTTTAAATGAAAACATTTTAAGTATTACAAGTATTCAAATTTTAAAAATTCACGCATTTAAAATAAAAATAGTATATTTTTTAAAGTTGCAGCATCAAAATTATTTCTGTATTTCATTTGTCACAAATGTATATAAATATTAGTTTCTGTTCTTCTATTGTATTGTATTTTATTGTATAAACATAAGCCTGCCATTTCATGGATAGTAGTATAACCGTTATTGGAAAAGAACTCTCATTACTGTAAAGCACTACTTCGACTGCAACTGTGTGTGCCTTCCCAGTTCTTCACATTCAATAGTGGAAATAAAATTGCCATCGTTACCGGCTATGAAATGAATTGAACTTGCACTACTTGTATTGTGTATTGGTACAAGCATGGAAGTGAGTGGTGTTCATGAGTGTAATGTTTTATGAATTTCCTGCTCTTCAACAAGTTAGCACCGATCAATATTCGACAAAAGAAAAGAAAGGACAACAAAAAACAAAACAAAAAAAACCCCTACAAAGCGGAGTATTACTCATCTAATCTGGAAGTACTTTCTCTACTTTGTCTTCTCGACTTACAGCACGTTATGTGAGGAGGCTTGTGACCTCCATTATATTGGATATATGAATGATGAAGGCTATGTAAATTCATGGACCGCCTGACCATAATGAACTGCGCAATGAATTTGTTGTAATCAAGTGATGTTTCTAACGCCACTTCGATTGATTTACTGTTGTTCCATAAGTGGTATCAAGAAATATTCCAAGAAACAAAAGAGAAGTGCGCATTTTGTGGCATTTTTGAATTCCATGAACTGGTGTAAGGAAGAAAAAGCGCTTGCCTTCCATGAACTAGTGCAAGGAAAAAATATGCTCTTGCCTTAAACGAACTGGTGTAAGGATAATAAAAAAAAACTCTTGCATTCCGTGAACTGTTGCAAGTGAAATAAAAAAAAAGCTCTTGCACTCCATGAACTGTTGCAAGTGAAATAAAAA
>JAOUZG010029639.1:0-49220 GCA_026289955.1 Argiope argentata | reverse complement strand
GCTAAATATAAAAAAAAATGTCTTGCAAGAAGCTAAATATAAAAAAATGTCTTGCAAAGAGCTAAAAAATCTTGAGAAGAAATTAAGAAATTCTTGTTATCAATTAAAACAGCCCACTGGCGCAGCTGCAAAAATTAATGAAAAAGTTCTTTACATGAATGAAAAATTAAAAAAATAGACCTCTTGAATGGGATTAAAAAAAAGCTGTCGCAGGAATAAAATTTACTGCAGATAAGACTTATTTTTTCATCTTAATCCATTGGTGAACTCCAAAATCCTCTCAGATCAACTTCATTTGGAAAGGAAAACAAATCTAAATCCGCAATCTGTTTACCTGTATGCAGAAAGAAATGTACTGGGCGTCTTTCAGAAGCAGCTGATTAGTCTCAAAGGTGCAAGTTCGTTTTTCTCAACCAGTGATGAAATTATCCGTTCCCAAATCATTTAAGTGAAAATGGAGAGAAAAAAAAGACATTCTCGCAAGGAAAGCGCGAAATTGGGTGGTAACCAACTGTTACGCCCATAGCCTTCCCTTGATATTCATGGGTCCAATACATTGTATCGACCACCCACTGATACTTAAAAAAATGAATGGATTCTGAAAGATTAAAATTGTTTAATCAAAACGAACGAGCAGCATCGAAAATTTATTTTTATTTATGCAACGTAAGAAAATGTTATTATTCAATCTCTTCATGGAACATTTTGTCAATAAGGACAAATAAAATGTTCAATAACACTTATCTTCTGCACGATGAGTGAACTTGGCACACTGGCAATTTCAAAGTAGTTCTTCCTGACAACCTTTTCTTCCTTTTCCAACAATACTGAGTTCAACCCAATAGTGTTGACTGCAAAATAGCTTATGTAAATATTGTTAATTTTGCTTATGCAAATATTGTTAATTTAAGTGCTATAGTGACCGTATTATTTATATATATATATATATCTAGTATAGTATAGTTGTAGAATATGTTATATATTCATGATGCTGCAATTTTGAATAAATACTAAGGATAATAATAAAATAACAAATTACTATTAACTCATGACAATGAAAAATATTTTTAGTTTAGAGTTAAGTATGAAATTGAAAGAGAATGTTTGTTAAAAAAATTCTTATATTTGGATATAAAACTTTTACTTAAGGTGCAATTGTATTGCGCTGGTGCGAAAAATAACTCCGATGTCTATGTTTAATCTGAAGAGAGTTGATATGTTTTATACATCAAAATTTCAGGTTTTTCTGAAAATGAAAGCTTCACTTAAAATACTTTACTAACAAATTTTATCAAAATTTTATCAATAATCATCAAAAATTAGTAGGTGTTATTAAAATTAATAATTTAGTAATTTCTTTGAGTTCCAGATATTTTTAAATATATATATATCGGCTTGAATCTGTAAAACTTTATTTAGAGTTTTTTGAAATTTAATTCGTTTCGGGAAGTGCAAGATAGTGAGAATCTATACATATTTTTTGGAGTCTCAGTCTGAAATCAAAATTGATTTCTAACATTTGAAAGGGTCATGTACATCTTTAAATGATTTTAATTCAAACGGACTGCATGGAACAGGTCAGCAAATAAAATTTTAGATTTATTTATAATTTTTAATCATGCTTCCTGTTTTTAATATAACAAGAAATATTTTAAATTCTATAATATGAATTTATTCTATTCGAATTATGTTGAAATTTATTAATTCTGTTAATATTTTTTCATTAAAAGCTTATAATAAAAATTTAAAAAGTTTCTCATTAAAAAAATTCTTCCTGAATTTCATTTTTTAAATGTATTGTATTTTCTGCAAGTCGGGAATACGTTTAGAAACCTATAAAAATATTTCAATCAAAATTTGCATTGAAAATTAAAACCATGCAGGACAGCTGAACTAAAAAGCATTCTTAGAAATCGGACCCCATTATTTCCCTTTGTATTGTATATGGGAATGGTTTGTGTTCAGACTATAGCAATATTATTAAATAGTAAAATTTGTATTTTAACTCGATATTGCATAATGATTATTACATTATTTGTTCATTCATTTCAATTTTTTATATAATAATTTAAATATTTATTTTTTTAATAGCATAGGAGCTTATGCATTATGAATTTTTTGTGTATTTTTTTTAAAGTTCAGATTTAGTTCTAGAATTTTTACTAATCAGTTTTGATTTCATTACTGGTTCAGATAATCAATTTTAAATGACTAAGCTGATAAGTTAATATTCGCAATGTATTCCTACTATTTGTTCACATTGATTTACACAATGGTTGTCGAAATATAAGAGGAAAATTATGCAATATGGGGTTAAATTATATTAATTTCTTTGTAGAAGAATCTGTTAAACATGTGAAATTTTTTCAATCTGTTATTATAAATTTCTCTTGCATTTAAGTTGTTTAAGAGCGAAATAAAAAAAAAATATCTAAAAAAATTGAATGAAATTGAAAAAAAAATAATATAATAAAAAATTTGAAGAAAAAATAATAAAAAATGTAGAAAAAAAAGAAAAAAAAGCTTTTAAAAAAAATTGCAAAAGAAAAAAACTTAAAAAAAAAGAAAAGAAAAAAAATTGAAAATGAAAAAAAAAAATGCAAAAATGTGAAAAAAAAATCTTTTTTTAAACGCTTTATCTTGTAACCTGTATATATTTTGATATTTCAGTTTTATCAATTTATGTTGCATAAATTTTGTTCATAGTATACAAAATATTCCATACATCGATATTTTCTGTTTACGTTCATCACGTTAACTGCTTTGAACATTTTGAGTAATTGTATTAGATAATAATGTTGAATCATTTTTTATAATTATTATTGATCATTGTTCTATCATTTAATCGTTGTTATTTTATTACTTCAAATCAAAAGATCATTTAATATGATATATGTAAATCTTGATTATTATTAGAATTTTTCATGCCAGCATTGTCATTGTTTTTTTATTGCCAGATATGCTGATAATTGCTTTGTTGACAGAAATGGTGCAAATATACAAGTTTCATCCTTGGGTTTTTAAACATTAAGGCAATAAAACTATTAATTTTTTGAACCAAAAATCCACCCTTTTATTATTAAACAATCAATTTAAACTTTGCAAAAAGTGATTCATGAAAAAATCACATGAATTGTAGATTTTTAGTATCAATGTATAGCGTTACTTCTTGCACATTATACTGTGTGTGCATTTAAATAAATAAATTTTATTAAGAGTAACACTTTAGAGTAATCAAACTTAGAAACATTGATTCATTAAATTTTACTAAACTAGGTAATTTAACATCTAAATGTATTATAGAAATGTCTGTTTTGTGATATTAAGAAATTTTAGTAAATACATTTTATTGTCAATATGATTCAACTTTCAGGATTTTTTGAGCAAATTGGACTTTTTGTAAATCAACTACATCTATTAAATAATTGCATTTACGACAGGAATCTGGCATTTGTTTTTGATGTGCTGTATTTAGTATTGAACCACTCGCTTCAGCTTTACTTTACGAAGTTAACGGTGAATTGCATTATGTGGTTTTATCTGAACGACTAACTTAATTACAGCTGGAATAATCATAGAATTTCTGAAATTTATTGATTATAACTGTGAAAAAAAATTCATTAAGATAACAATATTACGAATTCTTCTAAATTTGTATAAATCTAATTTGTATTAAGATCTTAAATACCTACGAATGTTATATATTTTTAATAAAATATATGGCTTAAGATATCTCTGGAATTTTTAGTTTGGTTCACTGCAAAAATGCGATCTGCGTATGAGCTGTTAAGAGACGAACATCGATTCGTCAGTGGGAACGTTTCTTTTTCTCTGACTTTAAAATTCAGCTTGTGAGTTATTGTTCATAATTAAACAATACTCAGTCGAAATATCATATTCCTGTAGTAAATTGTAATGATATAATATTTAAAATGAGTCTCATCCTAGCATTTGGATTACTTCGAGTTCGTTTTTAAAACGATACACTTCATGCTATATACTGAAAAAAAATTAGGAGAAAATCTTCATTATTTAATGCATTATACGAAATGTGTACCAATCAGTTAAAATCAATAGTTGATTTTAATTTTTTTTTCACAATTTTTTTGAAAAAAGAAAAGATTTCCTGAAAGATTTAAAAATAAATTTTTAATTACATTAAAAACATGCACAAATGGATAAGTGATGTGAATTTTTGTTTAAATTTTGAGCCCATTTAAGTAGTAGAAAGTTTACATCTTAGATTATCAAAACATTGGCTTTCATGCCATTTTTGTATGTCGTAGCAATTAAGTTGCCACTATTTGCAAAATTAAAAAATTTCTTTGTAGAAGCCTATCTTGAGTATCCTATGGAATAATAGGGTAATAAATAAATGCGTATTCAGCCAATGATTTAATCCAGTATTTAATGTGCTTATGATAGTTTTGTACATAATAAAATTTTATTCTTAAAAAATAGAGGCCAATTATATTTGTTTTTGTATTCTGATCACATATAAATCTTTTTCAAAATATTAATGCAATACCTAATTAAAAAGATATTTGTTCAAATTTAAACAATTTAGTTGAAATGGTTCGCAATACAAAATACTTAATCGAATTTGTATTGTTCGGAATAGTTCTTTCACTTTTTTTAAAATTGACTCGCAACTAAGATGCAGTTGGTTTAAGTATTCATTGGCAGACGGTTTTCTTTTTATCGGACTTCCTCGCAGGAACTAAATGATAGATTCGCATTTAACTGAATAATGCTTACAAATTGAAAATAATAAATTGTTTTTTTAGGCGGAAGTGCTGCTCTTTAAGTTAGCTGTTGAAAGCATTTATGACTCCGTTATAATATGAAGTAATTAAATTCGAATGGGAATATACTTTAAAATGCGTAACTGTGCTTACTTTGTGGTATCGTAGTTCGGTAGAGAAGAAAAAAAAAAGACTAGAAAATGCAACATATATATTCTTTGGGGATGATTCAGCAAAATGATGATTATATACAGATAAGTGATATTTGTGTATAATTTGCTGAATTTTTTGATGAGAATCAGGCATTTCAAAATGAGAGTTTTTAATACTCCTTTTGTCTAGACAAAATTCCTCAATAATTTCCTCAATTATATAAATGATCTTACTGTTATTTTCTGGAATGAACTTAACAAGGTAGTTAATTTTTCAGATCAACAATATAATGTAAAATCCATAAGTTAGTTTTTTGTTCTGATATCATTCTCTACATGAAAAGTGTGAAAACTTTTGCACATTTTTCCATTTATTAAAAGAAATTTCGTAGAAATTTATCTACAAAATAATTGGTTAAAAATGTTGAAGATTCACAAGTTTCAATAAAATTTTTTATAATGCTACTCCTTGTTTATGAAATAGTTTTCTTCTTACGACAACCATATCCGCATCTAAATTTCAGTCGTTCAAAATCACTAAAGTAACTTTCTAATTAATATACGTATAACTCGAATAATGCGGATACGTATAATACGGATAATTCGAAGCTCTCCGGTTCCAAAATGCATGTATTGAAGGACTTGGACGTTTCAGTTTAAACTTTTATTTATTTTTTTGCGTGTAATATTTAAATCTATCAAAAGTAGAAGAAGCACGGTGAAAGTAAGTTTGCTTCTCTACATCTAGAGGTAAAAAACACACACATTTAAGTTTGTATTTTGACATTTTAGTTTTTATCTACTTTGCATGATAAAATTATGAGGACATTTTCCCCGTCATATGATTTGAAATGATTTTTGAAAAGCACTGTGTCAGTTATTTTAAATAGCTGGTATATTTTCTGCCAAAACGTTAGAAAATAGTGAAGGCGAGAAAAATTATCGACGATAAATATTTTCAAAGATATGTCTGTATTAATAAAATTTTTACTGTCAATACGAAAATTTCTTGCATGTATTTTAATTTTATTCTTAAAGTTTGTTTTTTCAATCCGAATTCTGTAAATGAGTAAAAACGTGATAGAAATGCAGAAATAATAATTCCGAAAATTTAATCGAATGTTGCTTTTTTAAATCAAAAATCAAAGATTACATAGTTTTAAAAAAACTTCAAGGAAAAAACGTGCGTACATTAGATTCAAAATCTATTTCCTAATTTTAATTACTTATTACGAATAAATTCAAAATACTTCAAAATTCAGTAAAAGTTATGAAGATCAAAAAATTATATCTTGTGAAATAAAAATATTCTACTGATTGAAAGTTTTCAAAGCGCTGTAATTCATAAGTATTTAATTTCTTTTTATCTTTCCGTGCGAATATTTGGCCTAAGTATTGGAAATTTAGACAAATAATGAAGTCACGATTTGTACCTAAATAAAGATATTTAGTAGAAATTTTCATAAATAAACTCTTTCAGGTTCTTTTTCTTTTGTGATTTCATTGATTTCTTGGAAAATTATCAAATGACTTTCTACTTTACTCGAAATGAATAGATGGTGATATTCGGAAAATAAATTGTTGTTTGTGAACTGGCACACATTTTGTGTGTGTACGTGTCTAAGTTTAGAAACGGAAAACAACCTCAATATTAAATTTAAACTTCCTACAGCTTAAAATCAAATTCTTGCCGTGAACACGACTTAATAAAAACTATGCAAAAGTATCTTATTTTCTAGATATTTTAAATTCTAAAACAGTGAAATTTGTGTCCACACGTATGAAATTTATTCAAATAGTTCTCCCTTTTTAAATTATTATTAAAATCTGAAGATCTGAACTGAAAGGTTTGAACTTGTCCTCATAATTTAATACAATATTTCAACTGTAGAGGAAAATACAAGAAAATATGAATTCTCTGTGAAAGATGAAACAAAAGCAATTGGAATATTTAGATGAATTATTCGGTTTGAAAGAGAAAATAACCAAAAATTAATTCTGAAATTGATAGTGTTATTGTAGGTTATCAGCACAACGGAAGTATAGATTTAGCAATTTCAGTTTGCGCTTTTTTGTTAACTGTTTTTCATACTATTTGACTGTAATAAACAAGCTGTTAAATTGGAGCGATAGAAAGACTTACTTTACATGTTTGAAGTCTACATTTGTCATTTCAAAATTATATGGAATTGTTTCTGCCATTATTTTTTCAAATAAAAGTCAGCTAGATAATTTTTATTTTAAGAAAATAAGTTAAATGAAATAAGTTTTTTTAAGTGCGAGCTGCCAAGTCGTGCTCAAATTTGAAATATTTTTGAAAATTTCAACAAATATTTTATTTTTAAAAATTCGGATTAAATTTTTTAATAATTCAAATCGTGTCATTTGCGGCTAAATATTTCCAAATTTCTGCTCTCTAAAGTCACTTTGTCAGGCTACATACGAAGCTGTTTAAGATGCATTCATCTTTGTTAAATGTAAAATATTTTAACTTTGTATATGAAAAATAATTCCGTTTCTCTACTGCTTTTTAAAAGATTTATTGCTTATGAATGGACGATTCAAGTGATAAGTTTAACTCAATATCTGTGTGGGTTATTGCATTTGATTCAGAATTGTAGAACAGGCAATGGTTAAAAGTATTTCATTAACCAACTACTTTCGAGCTCATGTTCTATGTCATCTATTTTTCTTTTACGTTTTCTTGATCTATTTAGACATTGCCGTTATTTTTTTTAAATTGATGTTACTAAAAAATTCCTGTTGGAAAAATTCTTTTTGAATGATTTCCGTATCCGATATTTATTTTAGTCTGAATATTTCATTTTCAAGGTCAAATGCGTTTTTCGAATACTTTAATTATTCAGCTGTCACATATCTTCCACTTGTAGAATTCTTAAATTAATACTTTACATTAACGTGCTTAAAAAACTTTTTTTTTAAATCAAAACTGATTTTTTTTGTTTAATTTTCAAATTTTTATTCCATAAATATATACCCCGCCACTTTTTATAGTTATATAAAATAATGGAATATCCTCTATTTCTAGAATTGTATAATCGAATATGCAATTTAACAAGAATCTCAAACAAAACATTCTAATTGACGCTTTGAGATAAAAGGACTAGGGGTTAAATAGTCTTTATGATTTTCTGAATGGCTACTGAAAATAAAAAATTTCATTTTAACAGTAATTAAACCTTTTTCTGTTAATATTTCGCCATTGTTGCATCTCAGTGATTAAAGAATCATGGGTTGGAAATCCCATTTCAGCCGCGAGTCAGATGCCTGTTTTATAATTTTGAAGGATCAGGTTATTTTTTTTCGACTGTTAATATGGTTTATGCCTTCATAAGTAAATATTTTACGTTTTAACTGCTTATGATTTTTCATCTGAGTTTTGACATTTGCGGATTTTGCTGACATTCGTTTTTTTTCTCCGTCAGCTATGTCACATCGAAAAACAAAAGTAAATTTTACTGTGCAATGAACCTTTTATAAATCGCCTTTTAGGACTTGGACGTATAAAATTATTGACTATCTTCAGATGCACTTAATTTGTTTTTGAGTCAGCGGAATTCATTAACATGTTGTGCAATGCTTTAAAACATATGTGATTAATATGAAGTTTAATATTTAATTTTTTTAGGCAACTCTTTTTGATGCTCATGAATTAAATGATTTTTCAGTTATTAATGTTTCCAAAATATAGTTGATCTTGCGTTCAAGTTTTTTAATAAGTCAAATATCTCAGTACTTTTATACTTTAATAATATTACTTGCATATAATATTGTATTCGTTTGATACTGGGCCATTAAAATGCAATAAATGAAAAAAATCAATGATTCAATTTCTATTGAATATCAATGATTGCAGGATTTGCGCCTGAAATGCTATAACAGTTTTGTTGGAAACTTAACCAACTTTCCTAAAAAAAGAATAATTTTCTCGTTTAAGAAATGTGTATTTTTTTTTCTTTTATAATAAAAATGGCATTTACAATTGTACTTTTATTGTAAAAACCACTAAAGTCGTTCACTATTTATCGTACACTAAGAAATGGTATAAATTTCTGCTATAGAATCCAACACAGAATGCCAAGCATAAGGTGAAATGTTTTAATTTGGGGTCCTTTTTTAGAGTTTTGATAGTTGGAAGCATGATTATAATTCAATAAAGATATGTCATGTTAGTCAATATATTTATGCCACGGAATGTATTCACACAATCTCTTGGCATATGAAGAAACCATCACCAATCCATGAACTGGAATGGCTGAGAAGAGTCGCTAGCAACCGTCTATCCAGGCAAAAAATTCATCACGTAATTAAATTCATAAGGAAATAGAAATCTGTTCTCACCTTCCTAGTCCTCAACAAGTTTCATACTCAAAATGACTGAGGATAATAAAAAAGCAGTTTCCTATTATTCACTAACATCATAACTCATGTTAAATTTCAGCTAATAATAGTGTTAAACCATTTTTAAAAGAAGAAAACCTCTGTAAACTTTTTTCATTATCATCCAATTTTCTTGTAAATTCTGTAAATAGTTTTGTTTTTATTTTATATTTCTTACTGTATATATCTTATTAATTAAAATAAAATTCCCGTAACATGCCCACCAAACCGTAAAGTGACCAGAATGGTCACAGATACGGGGGTATGAGACGGCGTTCTGTTCTGTTCTGTTAGTCAATATTTAGAGAGCCGATGCGTGAGTCTTTTCCAAAGCCCTTAAAGTTTTCAAATCAAAAGTAATTTGGAGATAAAAATTTCAAAAATCATTTCAAAGCCTAAATGTTACATAAAAACAGTATTCTTAGTATTTATTTGCGTATTCCTTCGTCTCTCATGTGAGGTATGGTAGAATATGGGCAGTAATTCAATCGAGCGTTTAATTTGTTTATGGAATTTAATTCCAAGTGGAAGGTTTTAATTGTTTAGTTATAGATTATCTGCTCTAGCCCACACGCTAAGAAGCAGTATCTCTACAGGCAAAAAGAAAAAAATGAACTTTTTTATGATGTTGATTTATGAAATTTACTTACAAATTACTGATGGATATTAATTTATTATATTGATATACAAAAACTGTTTCCCTGTTCTTGAATATTAATTCCACTTGTTGAATGTTTGATCTGCCACTATTTTAATCTACTGAGAAATGCAATGGTAGTTATGTGGAATTACATTAAATATTTCTTTCATTCGGTTGTTAGTCTAGCACAAAATATACAAACGAAACGAATATCGTTGTCTTGTTTATTTTTAAAAGATAACATTATAAACACTAAAACATTATAAACATGCTGGAAACCTTTATAAATCAGATTTAATTTCATATTTTTACTTGAGCTTTTCGCTTTATGCCATTCAAAAACAAGTATGGTTTGCAATAATCGAATGAAATACTCATAAATGATGAATTGTCCTATTCAAAGCATCTATTGGCTTCTCTTCCGATTCGTCGTTTCACTTCATTTGGAATTTGTGAAAGGAACGGAATTCGGAAATTTTCAACTAATAAAAGTTATATGTTGGATATTTTAAAGAGGAGGAGGGGGAGGACCGGAAGGGGAAGCAGTAGCTTCTGAGGGTAAAGACCCCTGAGCACTCGAAAGCAGAAGCTCGACTTCTAGCTCAAATGAAGATGGCACACACACACATTTGCTTGCATAACCCTTTTTTTATAGGGGAGCTTTCTCACGCATTTCACTGACAGCAGATAAGGAAAGAACAATCTTGGCAGAACCAGGGACGCCCTGATCACGGGGGAGACACCCTACCCCTAAGTCAGGTCTCCGGTGAATTTAGCTACTCAATTTCTATTAACATCTAGTGAAGTTTATATTTTCTTTAGTGATTATAATGATATCAATAATAAGGAGGCCAGTTTTTCAAGCAAGACCAACGCGTAAGTATAATTATCCCCACGATTTAGCAAATAAAAATATTTTCATCTCGTCAAAGTCGCCTCGATTGAAGATGAACTCCTGATATTTCAATGCATTGTTATCGTCTGTTAATTCAATATAAATTTATCAAGTACTAAAACAAACCATAATTATCGATAGAATAATTACAGAATAAGTTTGCATAGTGGTCAGTGGCATAGAGTTATGTTTTTTATGAGATTATTGACCTTTCTGCCCCTCTCCTCTTTACATTTGCCTTATCTCATCCAATGCAGTGAGCAAAATAATCCTCACAACTCACTAAGAGTTTTTTAAACGTTACCTGACAAAGAATAATAAGTTCTCGTTTAATCTCAACTGTCGTAACACATTTCTTGAGAATGCTAGGAAAAATGCTGAAGGATTAAGAGGCAAAAAGATGGTCATATTAAATAGAGCATTTAAGTTATTATGTATAATTCGACATTTTATATTGTTTATACTTTATCTATAAAATCATTAACAAAGAATGGAAAAAGTACCAATGTACAATCAAGACCAGTGATACATGCTATTTAGTTAATGAACATCTTGAAGGTATAAAGTATTCAGGTCTGCGATTCCAGTAGTTTGACAAAAATAAAGTAAACCTTATAGTCAGCGGCAAGATCTCGGTAAGTAAAAAATTGCATCCCATTACATTCCGTTAAATAGTTCGGCATAACGATGGAACTGACATAGATAGCATTCTCCCAACTGCCCGTCATCCAGAATTGTGAAACCCGTGCGAAATAGGTTTACCTAGGAACACTATGGTATTTAATTTGGCTCAGTATGGCCAAGAAACTGAAAATAAACCATTCAAATAGACCACCATGTGCCAATAACTCAAATCAATCTTAACAGTCTCAAATGGATCACAAGTTAATTTGTTCGCTTAAAATGATGCGTTTGAAATACATTTAGAACGACTAAATGTTAAATATGAACTTAGTATCAATAACTGTAATTTTATATATGCAATTAATGATAGTATTTAGAAATTTAAAGTACAAAAAGGAATTGGAAATGTTTCAATATCTCGAATAGCATTCTTGTTATTTTAGATATTAATTATTAGTTCAATGTCCTTAAGCGGATGAGTCATCTATTAAGGATATTAAGTAAATTAGAAAGTTAAGGTCTTCATGTAATTAAGTTAAGCCGTAAAAACCATGTTACTTCTTAATGTTAGTTAACTCATTTAATTGACTTATCAATATTAAAAGGTTATAAATTTTTCATTTCTTAAATTATTTATCTACTAAAGTCTTTCAATAATATGAAGTTTATAAGACTAGTGAATTATAGTATACAGAAAAATTTAGTATTACAAAATATAACGAGAAAAATTGTATTATTGGCTTCGTTACAAGGCCCCTGAGATCGGCTTGAAAAAATTTGTTTCCCATTTAAAGCTTTTCACTCGTCTTTCTGAAAGCATAAGAGGAGCTTTGCTGTAAGCATGCGTAATATTTCTAATCTGTTGAAACTACTTCTCACTTTGTTTGGGACTATCTGTACCGGTGTGATCGGAGGATTAAGAGCTAAGTTAAGACATCTACAGACAGTGAGATCGAAATACCATTTACACAAAAAAAAATTGGATTATAACTGGCATTTAGATCAGCATTTATTTTCTTTCATCAAAGCTCATAGACAAATATAATAAATTACATATTAACAAACAGATCACCATGGAATTTACAGTATTTGATAAGAAAAATGGCTATTGATTTTTAATCTTACTTGTAGTTTTTAGTGTTATTTGTATAAACATGTTTAGTATGTTAATATTTTTCTGCATTTTTTGCGAGTTTTCATTATTGCCCAACATGGTACTAAAGGAATAATTTTACTGATAAGGAGCACCCACTATTTCTTTCAGATCATATGCTCAAGCAAATTGTCAGTAATATGTAGAATACGCCGCATCAGTAAAGTAATAGCGTGAAATACAAAGAGTGTAACCGGCAGAGCTGAAAAATACTAATACACCAATCTACTTACCTGGGCACCTAAGACCTGCACGTATTATTGAAATAATTAGATGTCAGTGTCAGGTAGCTCACAAGAAGACCAATTCATTAACAAACTTAAACTATGATTCTGTAAGAATGCTTTCATAGCTGAAGATTGGAAGTGGTAAATGTTATGCAGTGATAAAGGAACTGAAAGGTTGGGGGAGCATCATAAAAAAATCACACTAGTGAGTTCTTAACTAGTATAATTACTTTTAAATTAAAAAAAAACTACCATACACGTCTCACGTTTACCACTGGGGAATGACTCTTGGCAACTAGCTTTGCTCGTTTTATTTTTTATTTAGAATTATTTTATTGCTTTGATTTATTATTTTTAATATTGAGTTCTTGCCACTGACTATATTTTGTTTCCACGACACCCTTTTTGGAGAAATGCACGAGGCAGTAACCCCTCCCTTCTCTCTACGCCACTGACCATCACAATAGAAATATGCCGTTCAAATACGATCCATTTGTACGCAATAAACATTCGTCGCATTTCATTTGCTGACCGGAGATGCATAAACGGAGGCTGTGGTCTTCCGAACACCGTGGGATTCGTTCCCAGTCCCGAGGACTGTCGTGGTGGGGGAATCCCTCGAATCGCCTGAAGAACGATGATGACGGGGCGGAGCTGGAAGTCGAATCGAGACGTTGATCAAAGAGGTGGGACCTCTCAGCCTTGTACATGTGCAGTTCGGTAACTGCGTTAATAATTCATTGTTTGCATATGTATATCTCGAATATATTTTCATTATGAGCATTTGAATTGTGATTACAAGATTTTGACAATACTTTATAGTAGACTCTCCTACAACGAAATTAACTAACCGCGTATTTAATGACTACAGGTTTTACGGACATTTTATTACTAAATTATCAACTAAGTACTCTTTTGTAAATGAATTTAAAGAACATTAGATACAAAAATGAGTCTTCTTAATTTCGTTGTAGAGGAGTCTGCATGTATAATGTTTCATTCATAAATTTAGTTAGTTCCTGATTGCAAAACTACAATCTATTATTCAGCTGATTTCCAGTGCGGTAAGAAAATTCATCATTCAAAATTAGTCAGCTGCGATGTGGTTGACATTAATTACAATGTAACCTTTTTCAAAATTAAGTATAGATTTTTTTTAATAATTCATGAAAGTACTAAAAAATAATTGTATTGTTAGTTCCTTATTTGAAAACTGCTTTATATGAAACAAAATTAATATTGTAATGGTGGAAATATGCTAGGGACATTTTTTGGTAAGTTGATTCACAGATTTTCTGACTCGGTCATGATCCTATTTACTCTGAAAATTACCACTATGCTTTTTTCTGTATTCTTTCTGTTTACAAACAAAATCAGGAAAACAATTTCCTTCAAAATATTTTATGAAAATTAATTGATGAACTTAATTTAAACTGAATTGCTTTTTAAAGCAATTGTCTTTTTTCTGCTTCTAATTTTTCATATTTGTTAATGAAATAAAAATTTTCCAGTTAAAAAATAGGACTATTGTCTTAAGTTTAAATAAGCCTGTTTTAATATTACGAATGGAAACTAATTTTAGTCAATGACAATAATGGCGGTGGTTCAATAGGTAAGTACAAGTATGACTATTAACTTATTAATTTAATTAACACACTTTTCATCTAGAACAAATGTGACAGTTTGAAATTTAATATTCTTTAAGAAATATGTGGTTCTCTTAATACTGAGCGAAGGTTCTTATGATAGAGAACATAAGTTTTACCTTCAATTTTAAAATATTTTACATAATGTTTTAATCAAAAATATTTATAATGCTATCCGTTAATTCAAAATGTTCTACTTACCATATTTAATGCAAAAGTATTTTTTTAATGTTTAGCTTGTTGAGCAGAATACAGTAAATTTTTTTTTAAATCATCAATTTGAATTTGAAAATTCCTAATTATGCGATCTCTATTCAAATCAACACATTCACGTATCAATCGTTGCATAGAAATATCAGATGAAAATTCAGAAAAAAGAAAAGAATGTTAACAAATCAGAACAGGATTATAATATAACTGAATAAGTCACCCCTTCCTCTCGATTTTTCGAAACCCTGAAAACCTAATTATTTTTCTTCATAGTATTTATTATCCGTGTAATCTATCAATGTACCATAATTTAGTTTATCCAAATCGTATATCACTCTTAATTTTAAATTAAAAAAATCATTTATAGACCCGTGTATTTCAATATTTTCCATATTTGACTCACGCACATACAACAGCTCTAACCTATTTTATAGTAGAATACATAAATTTTCAAATATTTATAATTATTTTATTTTTTAAAATTATTTCTAATTTTTTAAATTCGGGATTAATTGAATCTCATTTTCTTAACTGTTAGCTCTGAAATTATCGCTTTCATTTCATTTAGTCAAATTTGCTAACTTTGTACGCTATAATGTGTCTGATACTTGCATCGAATTTTAAATAAATCAAACGTCATTTAATCTTGATAGTTCTGTTCGTACTTGCTACACATTAAGCAGTGTTCGGGTCAATATGACCCGATTAAAAAAACTAACCTTTCTTGAAGTAAATGGCAAGTGCATTAAGAAAGGTTTTAAACAACAGCAATGTAAGTTTAAAAACAGATCTAATTATATGAAATATCTCTAAAAATAACATAAATATTTGCAATTGAAACAGATTTCCAATTATAATATAAAGCATCTACAAAAATAACAGAAATATTCGAAATTGAAACGTACCTTTACTTACTACTTTAACATTAATATATTACATGAGATTTGCAAATATGGTTCTTACAATTATAGCATAACATTAGTTTAGGTGTCATTTCTTGATGGACACAGTTTGCACCTTTCTCACTTAATATCCATTGGAAGTATTATCAGCAGATTTCGATGGCACGTTTTCCTTTTTCTCTGTATTCGTTTCACTATTGCGTTTTTGAGCCCCAACTTCTTAATGTCATTTTGCTTCAATGGGAGGAAAAGTGATTTTCTCAGTTCTTCCAAAAATAGCCTTCGTTTAGTCAATTTGTTTACGTTCCATTCACTATGCACTGAAGTTATTAATAAAACAAATGTATTGTACCCAGAAATAGCAATCATGTATCTAATAATTGATCAAGAGTATCCAACGTTCCTTTGCTTGAATTATAATCAGAAATAATTAATGGGTTTTGCTGTCAAGTCTGTTGCTTACTTCTTTGCCGCGATGCGTTCATATGGATATCCTTGTTCTCTTTCAGGATGTAGTTTAACAACTGTTGTCTTACGTTCTTAAAATAATAAACTGTGAACTTCTTTGTTAGATATTTCTTCAGAAAGCTTATTCCTTTTTTCTAATGGGGACGAATATAGTCATTTTCTATTTTAGAAGTTTAAGACGTGAAAAAAATTATCACATGCAATATTGGACCTCGAATACCCATTAGTAAAATCACAAACTACTCGCATTCCCTGATTTTTCTCTGGCTTTGACCTTTCTTTTTCAGTGTAAATTTGGATTTTCCGTTTGTACGAAGTTTTACTGTCATGAAGTCTTTATTTTGTTGCCCTATTTAGATGTCTTGCTCGGTATATACCATTTAAAGGACATAGTCCACGATACCTTGCTATTTGTTCATCCACAGTAATATTTGCATTCGGATTATGCAATTTTGGTACAATTTCTATCCACTTTTCCCAGATATCTCCCGCTAATTTATCTAAATTTTTCCAGATCTTGCCACTAATTTATCCAAATTTCTTCTTTCTTGACAAGTGGATTAATTATCAAAATGAGTAACTCCCGATAATTGAGCAGAATGCTTCACGGGACATCGTCTCATGAAATATATTTCTGATAGTCTCTTTTGGTTTGATTGGTTTTCCATATATTCCACTACTCCGTATGATGCAGCAATTTTTCTCCTTCAATATTAGAAATCTTTACGATTTTGTTTTCTGTTATAGAATTGGATGCTACTTCAAATGTACTTTTTTAATGTTATATTGTTGCCGTTACATATCTTTTCACCCCTGGAGTAGTTTTCGTAATAGAAGTACCGTTGATTTAGAAGAATGTGGTAGAAGATCCAACTTCCGCTTTATTTCACGATTCTGGAACTGAAAGCCTTCTCTATAGTTCTCTTGTAGAATATCAGTATCAAAATTGTTGGTAGAACTTTCATTTCCAACTCGTATGATCTTCATACTCGGGTCCTTCTTCGCTTTCAGAAATTAAGTTAAATTATTAGTTTAACTAAATCAGTGTGACGTAAATTTATGCAATTCATCGTTTTTTCTTTAGCATTCACCCACATGACTTTTTTACAGTATATTAGAAAGTGAAATACAGCAGAAAAGGGAAATGAGAGCAAATAAATGTAGAGTATAAAATACATATAAGAAATAACTCAGTTAAATAAGTGCAAATAGATTGGCCCCTAATTGCATCACCTTTTTGACATTGTACGTGGTCTTTTGTCATGTGACCAAACACGTACGTCTATAAAACAGATTTCGGAAACTGATAAAATAGCAAAACTATTGTCTTTTTTTATTCTTAATAATTATTCCAATCAGAAGTGAGCATGTATGAGTAAAAATAAATGATTTTTTGCATTGGGTCATATTGACGCAAACGATACATTCGGCATAAATTGGAAAATATTCCTTCGTATTACATATAAACATAAATCCTTCTAGGAGTACATATTATTTGCCAAAGACGTCAAGAAATTTCATGAAAAAATCCCCGAACTGTATTTTGTTATATGACCGTATAAATTTTTTGGGTCTTCTAGACTCAAACAGAACAAACAGTAAGATTTAAACGCCAAAATCTCGTGATAAAGTCTCAACGTCTCAAATGCCCTTCGTTATCGTGGAGACTTAAATAACAAATGTCCCAAATGAGGATGTATCATCTAATCAGGAGATTAAATAAATAAATAAATACCTGCAGATTTTAATGACTGTTTATACATATACAAAATTTAAAATTATAAAATCTTTCTTTGGAAGGAAAAAGATCCCGAAACTTGAATGTCTAAGGGCCCCTGTAGGATTGAATCCGGCACTGTTTATGAGTACATAATCTAAGTTATAATAAATAGTATAAAGTGATGTACGATTTTTTTTCATAACAACTCGGGTATATTTGAATTTTTTTTCTAAATAAAAATTGATGGGGTAGGGTTGACAATTTTTTTTACAAACCAATAAGAAAGAAATCGAAGTTGACATGCCGAAGTTTGATAATACAGGGGAACCATGAATGAATAAATGAAAAAATGAATGTTATTGCCTTAAAATATTCAAAGAAAAGGGTTTTGCAAGCCAATTAAATGGGAAACCTTGTTTTCAAATCTTAATTAGATGAAAGATTTTTTTTTACCTCTTGCTCAATAAATATGAAACGGTAATTTTCTTCTGAAAATGGTGAATTTAAGCACATTGCGTAGTTTCCAATTAAAAACACAATTTCAGGTATTTAAAGAGTCTAATTTTCATAAGATTTTGAATTGCAGAAGAAGATTTTTCCCTGTTTTTGACATCACTAATTCGCTCTAAGATTGGAAATTCATGAGGAGTCCGTACTTCAAAACAACTCTTTTGTTTGCAATGTTTTTTAAGTGCTGCTGCTAATAAATTAATAATAGTTTTTAAAAAGTCATATTTTTGTCTCGAGATTTGAATGAATTTTCACATTTTATTTTTGCTTTCCTGGGACATAAAACAACATTTTTGAAACGCTGTGAATTTGATCACTCAAAGCCCTCATTGAGCTAAATGCTTAAAACTAGAACATAAGTTTTATCATAAGTGTTTTAAATACTTAACCTATTTTGGATCAAATCCTGGGATTGATCGTCTATCGGTCTGAGCATTCTTGGATATGTTGATGCAATAATTAAAAAACATAACAAATTTGGTTTGTTAATTTAGTCAAAATTGTAAATGTCTATAAAATTTAGGACTAAACCGACCAAAAGAAAGAGTTCGAATATCACTCAATGAAAATAAACAAAAAATACGGTGTATTGTTTACATGTAGAAAATATTCCATCTTTTTTTCCTGTAGAAAATTGTAATCATTATTTGAGGGTTCTTTTTCATCTTTTAATAAGCTTGATGTATCAAAAAAAGAGAAATGATGGAAAATGTGAAAATTTCTACAGATATCAACAAAAAAGAGAATCAGGGCAACGAGATACAACTGCAGATATCAACAAAAAAGAGCATTCAGAATGCATTTCATACTTCATAATGAACTATAAACTATGAAAGTATTTGGAATACTGAATATCTAGGATGTGACAACAGATACCTTGTCTTGGTCAACCGCATGAAGACCCGAAAACTTTGAAAGGTTATAAGACCTTGAATGTAGGTAATAATTCTAAATATAATACTCTCAGCAAAATATCACCGGTAAAGGAAATAAAGAACATGCAATATACAATTATTTTCAGTCGATTGATAACTAAATTGATAACTGAAGTCATACAAAAACTTTATAATGTTTTATATTTTTGAGTTAAACCTTGTCTTAACGTAGACTTGCATCAATATTTGTTTTAAATGTTGCTAATTCTTTTTTTTTAATTCAAACTTATGAAACTACGGAGGTTTGTATGCTGGAAGTTGGAGGCTGCCTCAAGAGTAAGAACACCCAAGTTGACCAAAAATTCCATTGAAAAGTGCTGCCAGTACGAAGATGCTTCATCAAGTTGGAAAATGTCTGTCTTCCGTTGATACCACATTAAACTTCAAGTTTCATCTTGCTGGATCATCGAGCAATCTTTCTTCGTATGAGAATGAGCTGTAAAAGTTGAGAGGTAAATAATTTTTCATAATTCAAAATTTTTCTCTTCTCTTTGATTTTTCAGTTTTAAATTGTAGCTGTTCTACGATGGGTTCTCATATAACCCGCATACTGATAAATGTGCGAAACATTTTGACTGATTCTCATGCTTTATAATAAACAATCCGATATTAATTTTAAATGTTTTTAAATGTTTTGGGTTTCATCGTTTCACATGTCATAAATAATTAACTTTTTAGTATCATTTTTATAAATAAAAAATAAATTTTTATAAAAATTTAGGGTTATAAATGAATGAATTGGTCACATTTAGAAACTAGCTAATCCGTGAGGAGCCCTTCTGGAATTTTTCAGTTAAATATTTATGTACCGTGATGTCTTAATAATTTCAACAAAATGTTTTTAAGCTTCAAATTTTGATAGTCATAGTAATTCATACTATTATGGAAGCTTTATGATATTCAGTAAATTGTAGTATATAACTCTAAAATCTTAATAATAACGAATCTAACATTTCAGCTTGTAATCTTATGAGTACGACAAAATATTTTTTAAAATCATGTATGCAATATTACCAAGAATTATTAAATAAATATTTTTCTGTTTGAACATGGAATTCAGTTTCACTTTCAAAAGATTTAATTGCTGTAAATAATGTTCCATTTGAATTAGTAAATGGTGTTCGGAAAACAATTATATCTCAATTTTATGTAGTCCTCTATTCCTATGATTAATATTTAGTAAAACTGCATAAGATAGGCCATTTTTGTTGTTTGAATTCATTTTGGCCCTTTATTGTCAGATATGAAGCCAACTAATTAAATAAAGCCGCTGTTGAGGGGGATATTCAGTAAACATTAAAATTTATTTGCATTAAATTAAACTGAATTATAGAATTATATTGATAAACGTCACAATTTTTTTTCACTTTTATTATTTTATAGAAAACTAGCTGCCTTTGGCGACCAGCCGGTTCTCCAGCATTAATGCACTATAAAATTATCAGTTAATATTATAGGTAACTTAGTCTCATAACAAGTTTTTTAGCAAAATATTTTTAAACCTCAAATTTTGATAGTTGTATAATTCACTTATACTATTATGTATTCTTTAAGATGTTCTGTTCATTGCTCAACTCAACTCTCTTTCTACTCATTCCACTAAATTTTAATTTCAAATTAAAACGGAATTGACGAAATTGTAATTAATAAAAAACCTTTTTTTAAAAAAATCCAAGCTTGTCTTTAAATAAAAAGCATGAGAAGTGAAATTGTACTTATGTTCACTACAGAATATTTTTCATGATTTATAGCATTTCAATGAATTATTCAGCCAAAATTCCACGGATTCATTATAAAATTCGGTTTTTAGATTTAATTTTAATAGTATATATATGCTGTTAAAATATTTTAATTTTTTGGCTTCTGATATTTGAACTTCGTAATTTTTTTAATATTCAAGTCCTTTTGTTCTAAGGAATCATATTTGTGAATTTATCTTGTCACTCCAACTTTTTAATGAATAATTTTGTATTCTTTTGCAATAAAGTCTGGCCAATTTATTACGTTTTGAATATAACAATATCAGAAAAATGAACAGTTTCTTAATCTGGGTCAATCACGCTTGAGAAATCTTAGAAGGTGGTTAGAGTCTTTGAGAAGATAGATAAAGTGATGTAATATCGTCCATTTTATATAGAATAGTGATACTGAAATGCTCATAAACCGGTCAGCATTAAAGACTGATATACTTTACTGGAGTGCAATTTTTTTTTTTTTTGGATATTAGATGCTTAAGAATATTTTAAGTATGATTCACAGAGGAGAGGTTAAATGTAAAAATTATAAATTTGTAATTACTCTGCATATATTGTCTCAACTTAACATGACACATAATTATTTATTTCATTATTAAAACATTGCTGTAATTTAAAAAGATAATTTTTTGAACTTTCAGATGATTTAAAAATCAGTTTTTGGCTGCAATACATTTGGATTTCTTCGCGGAAAAAAAGAAGCTAAAATTTAATTTAATTTTTAATTAATGGAAATTTTAAAAAAAACATCTCTCCCCGGCGTACACATTTCAACCTCCAAGGTATATATTGACAAAGTTGGGTAGCTCTATATCATATGATTTGGTCTGTAGAGCACCAATACACGCACACACATTGTTCCGGAATTGATATTTTACTTTAATGGTAGATGAGAAGGTTTAAAATTTACGTTTTTATTGAATAGTAATATTAAAATTCTCATAAATCAGTCAATTTCAATGATTGGTTTAGTTCATTGAAGTGCAACCTTTTCTATTTAAAATATTAGTGCCCCAAGAATATTTTATTAAATATGACTTAAAGAGCAGAATATCAAAAAATTATAAACTCTTAATTTATCGGAACATTGACTGACCCAAATTACATAAAATATAGTTATTTATTTCCTTTAGACCATTTTAATAGTAGTACTAAACAGTATTTATGCCTATTACTAAAGATCTACCAATTGGTGTTTGAGCCTGGATTGGAATTGATATTCTGCTTGAATTAAACCATGATTGCTTTCATGAAGTTGATATATTGAATTAATAATATAGATAATATAAAAGATTATAGAAAAATTTAATTTGCATTTATTTTTTAGAAAATTCCATATTTATTTATTTTATATTCATATAATCGGGAGTTAATTAGCAGTTATAACTAACTTATTTTTCCGCAGAGTTCTTGCCAACTAATGACAACACGCTGATGAAAGATAATTTTTTTATCATGCTTCTGCAGATTAAGTAATTTTGCACGAAATAAATTGGTGAAAAAGATGTTTAAAATATTTATTTAAAAATTCATTATGAATAAAAAGTTAATTTTTAGGTAAGATAATTGATATCATTAAAAAGATAATGTTTTGAATTTTACCTTGATAAAATCCTTTTTGTGTGATACTTTCGGAACTTATAGCAAAAAACGTCTGTGTTTCGCTTAATTTTTAATTAAAATTCTAATTTAAAATTTCATGAATCTAAACCATTTTCGAATCCACTTTAGCACACACAAAAAATTTCTTCTGAGTCGATACCTCCTTTTAGAAGTTCAGAAATATACCCACGCAAAGAAAAAATTAATTTATAAAGATGTGGCATTTCATATTTATTTCCTTTCTTACAGACACATGGTGCAAAGTGCACTTTTATAGCTTTAATTTGTAATAAGAATTACTTTAATCCTTAATTTTTAGTTTTTGTCAATGTGAAGGCAACACACTTCTGTTAAAAGGGAATTTTTCCTCATGCCTGCCTAACGTGCTTGTGCAAGTAAAATTTTATTTTTTATTTTGCACGAAATAAATTGTTGAAAAATATGGTTAAAATAATCTTCAAAAATTTTATTAAAAGTAGAATTTTTTTATTGATTAAAATATTGGTATTGTCAAAAAGATAATTTTTTCAACTTCATATACAAAATAATATTTGTTAAATATAATACTTGATTTGAATATAATATTTTCGGGCGTTTTCGAATGAAAATTTTGCTTAATTTTTAGCTAATAATTAATCCTAGTAAATAAATTTAAAAAACCGCTCCAAGGTTCACATTTACCTTAGTTACCAAATGTGCTAACAGTAGGTGAAACGTTTGGCTTGTAGAGGTCAAAACACTCACATTTTGAGATTTTATATATATATAATCCTAGTAATATACGTAGTCTTAAAAGACACGTGTGAACAAGCAATAATTCGTTAGAATATTTATAATCCTTATAATGCGACTATATATTCTGGGGAAAATACCACACTGCTTAGTACGAAATGTCTTCGAATGTCTGTTAGTATTACTAGTTGTATATTTAAATTTCGAAGTTGAGAAGATTGGACATCATTGATGTGGCATCAGCCTCTAGACCGCACTCTCCCTCTATGATTCACCTGCAGATGGCAGTACTGTACGATTAGAGGAGAAAGCAGGGAAGCGCAAAAAACGAGAGAAGGCGACGCTGAGAATTGAAAATTTGAAACTTCGAAGTTGATGGATAATAGAAATTGCGTGTTCAGAAAAAGGACAACTAGCCCCATACTTGTTCTTTCTCTTCATCTTGGAGTAGTGCTGTGTCCGTAGATTAAAATATACAAAAGACAAACGCGTAGTCAGAGGCGGATTTCCAAACAGGCGCATGAGGCGCGCCTCGGGCCTCATAAATTAAGGGTCTCAAAAGTCAGTTCTAAAACAATTTTAATTTTGAAAAGGGAAATGGCATTTTTTAATAAAACCTTTCATGTTTACAGTCTACTCCTATTTCACCTATCACCACTTCCAGTTCATCTATATCAATCAAAGAATCACGCAATATCAGTACCCTTAAAAAACCAACTATTCTGAGAATGAGAGATAAGAATTCAACCAGGAAGGGGGGATACATTTTACGTCTTTTATCTTGTACGAAACTAAAGAGATAGATATCATATTACCTCCTCCTGCGCACTGGGAGCCTATGAAGTTCAGGAATGGCTCTCCAGCTCTCAAGGCATGAACGTGTTTGTATAATAGGACATAGGACGTATTTTCGTTAGAGACCTTGGTTAGAAGATCTTTGCTCATGAAGGTTAGTTTCTCCTAAACATCCTGTTGGCGATTTAGCGTTTCACGTTTGAAAAATATTTACTTGTGTAATAATAACTTTAGTAATAATGACTTCTCTAATAGGATTTGTATTGTGGAAAGGAATTCATTACTGTGTTTAACCTTTGACCAATTCGAAGATAGGTAAACATAAATTTTTTTAAAAAAAAAATTTCATTTCTATTTCCGTGTTTTTGAATGTGTACCTAAAAGAATCTATGAGAAAATTTAATATTTACATGAAAAAAAAAACATTGTAAAAGCTGAAGTAGAATATGAATTCTAACAATTTAATGAGCGAGTTGAACAAGAATGCTTATTTGAAAAGATAAATGAGCGTACCGAAACAAAATTTGCACAAGAAAAATCACTGAACAAGTTGAAGTTGAAAATGAATAAGAAGAAATTGACGAGAGAAATGGAATTGAAGCAAATCTAAAAAGACAGATGAACAAATTAAAACAGAGTAAGCACAAGAAAAAGCCGATGAGTGAGCCGAAGAAAAATGCAATTTCCAAGAAATTAATGAGCAATCTGAGAAGGGAAGAGAAGAATCAACAACTTGTAATTTTATAAAAATTAAATATCAGCTGATTCTGATAAAGTTTAAAAACAAAACCAAAATGTTTTTATTCCCAAAAGAGAAACACAGCTCCATTATAAAATTATTGATTTAGTCCATAAGGAAATTTTAGGCATGTATCTCTGAAAATTATTGCGCAAATAGCACTTATTTTTTTAAGAACAGACTTAACAAGCCCTGAACTTCATCATTCTTTTAAATACTGCCAAGTACAATGAAAAAAATTAGTTTTAATTTTCAATTTTGTGTACCTAGGTTCCCCCTCCCACTTTTTTTAACACATAAAATCGGATACAGAGCTTAACAGAGTGAAAAATAAACATAAAGAGTGCATACTATAAATGTAACTGTAGTGGAGGGGAGCCTCAAAATGAATTGCGCCTCGGGCCACTGAAACTTCAAACCCGCCACTGCGTGTGGTCTTATTTTGATGGAGTATGCCCTATGAAAAAGACCCTACATTGATATATCATTATCCAAACTTGTACACAAAGGTCAAAATAATTGGCTGTGATCCAGATATTATTTTAGGAACGCATTATTGCAAAATATTTCATTTTGCGGTTGATTATATATTGTTTAACTGTACCAAAATTTTTTTAACCTCGCTCATTTAAATAATCAGCAAATGTGTCGCATAATCAGTATTAATTATACCACTTTTTTGTTCAATAAATATAGTGTATTATCTCGGAGATATGAGTGAAAAACCCTTGTATGCACACACCATTTTTGTATAAATAAAGTGTGTATGCGTTCTACTGGCCAGACCGTTTGATTTAGCCGACCAAGTTGGTTCATTTATAATTTGGTGATCGAAAGTGTACCACGGAACGATTTTCATTTAGCTATAATGACATATCACATTTAAAATATCATAGAAAATTTTTTCTAGCATTTATTTTTTTAGAAAATATCGTATTTCATACAAAAAATATTATCAAATATTTTCTACTTTAACTTTGCAGTAATAGCTAACTTTGTCAATGTCAGAGTTATACATTGATGGAAACTAATTTTTCGTCTGTTCTCATTCAAGCTCAGTTTAAATTTCTGCGAAAAATATTAATGGGGAAAGTTAAATTCTTTTTTAAATTCTTATCCTTAAATTTCAATGAATGTATTTTTGCCGATAAGAAATTAATTTCATTCTTTTTATTAATCCTAATTAAACAAGGCAAAAATGTTGAATTTCAAACAATATTTCCAAAAAATTATTTCTTCCGTACCAAAAACGTGTCGGGTATATGCTAGTATTTAAGAAAATATTCTTGGGACATTAATCTTTTATCTAAAAAAAGTCCCACTCTTTTGCAATTAAAACTGATTGGACTGCGAAAATTTTAATGTCACTAATTTTCAAAAATGTGCGATTTTAGATCGTATTATCGATCATATGGAAGAAAATGCACCGATCAGAGATTGGACTTTCCCCAAATCTAATTATGTGAAATAATGAATTAATCGATTGTCCAAAAATAATTATAATTCAAAATGTTATATGTTTCAGGCTTGATCGAAGATTGAAACATTAGATTGTTGAGGTAGGTTTACTGAAAATGATTTATAGGAACGGAGGACTATAAAATATTGAGACATCGTAATTGTATATACAAATACAATTATTAATTGAAATAAAATACTGCTTATAACACTTAAATGTTTTTTTTAATGAAACGGAGTTTTATGATGAATTGGGAAAACGTTTATTGAGTAATTATTTAAATTACTGCATTCGTTACTAAAAAAATATACTGTGGCACACCCAAGCTTACATTGCTGAAAGAGTCGGGTGTTTTTTGTAACACGGCTTTAAAGATATGTTTGATTTTCAGCGATTTTTAAAAGTTTTTGAATTTAATGAAGTTTTATCTTTTCCATTTCAAATTTAATACTCATCCAGCATCTGGAATATTTTGAAGTGCTATTGTTTTCACAAGAGTTTTTAAAGTTAAGTAAATAAATTGAGGAAAAAGTCACTAAAAGATTGCAGAAAATCAAGTTCTTCATTATTTTAAATTGATAATTGAGTATTTACATAATATTTTCTCCTAGAAACAGTTATCTATACAAAAAGGGCAAAATGAGCACTCGATTGATTAAGCTAACGACCTTGATATAATTAATATTCGAACAGACTTGTCCCCTATATTGATAATAAATTCATTGGAATTGCAGAAAGTTTCTCGAAGTCTTTAAAAAAAACAAATTTAGTAAATAAATTTAGTTCAATATTATACAGCTGATGAGACTGCAAAAATATAATTAAATAACTAAGTGAAATGGTTACAACAATAATTATATTTAAAGGTATTAATTACTTCATTTAAATTTTGATGCAGTGCTTTTTCGAAAATGGAATATAAATGAGAAGAACCTTAAATTTATTTTTATTAGTGATTCTGTGTAAATAAACAGATTATTTGAATCTAAGTGTGATATGAAAAATTCTTAGGACTTATTTCAATTTTTATGAAGAAATTTTTTTTAAAGCTTGAATTTAATAATTCTTTATTATCAGAGAAATAGAATTTTAATTATAACAGAAAATACAAAATATTGTTTTTTAGTTACAAACTTCTCCCGCCAAGTTAATGTGATATTCTATTTACTTAAATTAAAGTTTGTTACCTCATAAAGACTGAAATCATTCAGAACACCTTTGTGCGAAGAAAAATCAAATAATAATTTCCCCAATTTTAAATGGCTGTTATAATCCTCCTGTGTAACTAAATTATAGTAAATAATATTTTTATTTGAGTGTTATAGTAAAAATGTCTTTTTAAAAGTTTTTTTTTTATTTCAGTGGCAAGTGATGTTTGAACTAAAGTTATTTGATGTCATCTTCCATATACAAGGATATTTTTTCTATTTTAAAATAGTCACTTTTTCTAAACTATCCCCTAAACTTGCGAATTGTTTTTGTACAATGAATTCTTTACTTTCATAGATAAATGTCCGTATAAAACGATCAACATGCAAATGTGATTTAAATAAATTACCTTATTAAAAGAATCACATATTCAATAAATATGATAAAGATTAAAATTTTAAAGTACAATTCCTTTTATTAGACAATCGAATGTAAACGATACGCTATTACATTTTTAATGATTGGAAATCCAAATTCGACGTATCTGAAAATCAAATTACAAAATTAGTTTGCTCTCTTACGTCGTTAACTAATTCACAAACTTACTATTTGTTAAATAAAATATTTAATCTGAATGTATTTTTAACCATTTAAATGTATAAAACTTTTTCGTATAATTTTTAAAAACCATTCATATAATTTATACAGATAAGGGTTCGCCAGGATTCATTAGTCTTGTTTTTACATAGCTTGCCTAATCCATTCAAAGATAATTTAATATCAATATAATACAAATTATATCGATGAGACGCAGTATAAAAAAATTTAAATTTATTTTATCTTGTTTTTTTTATGAATGAACGTAAACATACACTGTAATTCCTGATTTTAAAAAAAAGTTGTATGTTTCAGCGATCTATTTTGTTGAAATGATTGAGATGAGTTTACAATTTTTTTTATCAAACTTAAGAAACCTAAAAATGAAAATTGTTGCTAAATGGATGGATCTAGAATATATAAGTTTTATCATGAGAGTTTAAAATACTTAACCTATTTTGGATCAAATCTTGGGATTGGTAGTCAATCGTCCATTCTTGGATATGTTGATGCAATATATCAAAATTTTATGAAATAAATCAAATTTGGTTTGTAATGTGTGCAATATTTTGGACCCATTAAACCAAAAGAAATAGCCCACATTCGCACTTAATGGAAATAAAAACAAAATGCATCGTATTGTTTACATGTAGACAATATCCTAACTGTTTTTCCATAGAAAATTTTAATCTTTTTTTGAGTTATCATCGTCTAATGAGTTGGATGTTCCAAAAGAAAAGGGATTGATCGATATAGACATCAACAATTTTACAGATATCAAACAAAAAGTGTATGAGATAATAAACTGTAAATTACGAAAGTACAAGGTGTCCAAAAAGTTCCCGTACTGATGATTTTTTAATTTATTTTACAAAAACAACAGGTTTAAAAATAATTATTTTTATAACAATGACAAAAAGCACTTTTAACATAACTAAGGAGAAAAAAAATACTGAGCTTACATTTATAATAAATGTTCAAAATGTCCACCCCTTTCCTGGAGACAAAACTGAACTCGTTTGCGCATGTTTTTCGAAACGCGTTTTATCATGCTAGGAGTGATTTCTTGTATCCTTTGGGTAATTGCGATTTTCAAATCCTCTATTGTTTGAGGATCACCTTCATAAACTTTGTCCTTTAAATAACCTCACAGACAACAGTCCGGGATGGCCAGATCAGGGGATCGAGGTGGCCAAAGATTTTTTAAGTTAAGTCGATTGCTGAAAAAAGATTCAAGCATGTCCATGATTTCATTAGTCGTATGTAAAAATGTAATATACTTGAAAAAAATCATGAACAATGATTTTTTAAATTTGGAGTACGGGAATTTTTTAGACACCCGGTATTTGCAAGTTGAATATCTAGGATGTGACAACCGATATCTTGTCTTGATTAACCGTATGAAGACCCACCTACACGAAAGAGTGCAAGACCTTGAATGTTCTTATTTATTCTGAATATAATACTGTCTGAAAAATACCACCGGTAATTGAAGGAAAAAAAACATGAGATATGCAATTATTTTCTGTCACTCCCAAAGTCTAATAATTGATGATTCATACGAAAAGTTTAAAATGTTACATATTTTTGAGTTGAACTATATTTTATCTAACACCTGCATCTAATATTTGTTATATATGTTGCTAATTCTTTCTTTTCAATTCCGATTTATGAAATTACGGATGTTTCAATGTTGGAAATTGGAGGCTGCCTCAAGACTGAAAATACCCAAGTTGCCAAAATTTCCTCGAAAAAGTACTTGCAGTGCGCAGCATCCCGATGGAATATATTTGACTGCCTTAATTACCTGTTGATTACACATTAAACCTAACATTGCATCTTGTGGATCATTTTACAAACCTTCTTTGTCTACGAATGAACTGAAAAAGTTCCAAGGTAAAGAACTTTTTATAATTCTAAATTTCAATTTCTTTAAATAAATAACAAAAAAGCAACCAGCTGATTCACGAGGAGCATTTTTGAAATTTTTCAATCAAATTTTTATGCGACGTGAAGTTTTAGTATTTTCTTCAACAAAATATGTTCAAGCTTCAAATCTTTATAGTAACTGATACTATTTGAGTAGATAGTATTATGAAAGCTGTACGATATAACGTAGCCTTTTTTAAATATCTCTGTAATCTTCTGTTATCTACCGTAAGATTTGAATTTGAAAGAAAATCTTTATTAAATTAAACCAAACCTCTATAAATACAAAATCTTTTTTTCTGAATTAACGCATTAAATATCACAAAATCTAACATTTCAGCTGGTAAGATTGAGTACGACATAAGTTTTTTAAAAGTAATGTATACAAATATTTCCAAGAATTGTTAAATGCGAAGTTTTCTGGTTCAATATAAAAGTCAGTTTCACTTTTATTTAATTACGGTAAATAATATTTTATTTGAATTTATAAACGTAGTTCAGAAAACAATTATGCCTCAGTTTAATATAGTCCTCCATTATAAATAATATTCAGTAACACTGCATAAAATATAAATAAATATATCATTTAGGACATTTTTGTCTCATATATAGCAAATTAATAAAGTTTTTGGTATTCAGTGTTGATCTCTGATTAGAGCGGCTACTCTGTATGCATTAAAATATATTTTGATTAAACAAAACTGAGTCATAGAATTAATGATAAACGTCACAGAATACGTTTTCGCACTTTTACTTATGGAAGACTAGCTGGTTCGGCAGTATTAATGCCCGCTAAAATGTTCAATTAATATTTTAGGTAACTTGTTCTCATGACAGGTGTTTCGTCAAAATATTTTTAAACTTCAGATTCTGATTGTCATATAATTTACTTCTACTAATTGTGTAGGTCTTAAAGATGTTCTGTTCATTGTACTTCCCATGTCTCTCTTTCTTCCCGTACCATAAAATTTAAATTCAATAGATTTGGAAGTGATAAAACTTCATATTAAAGACCCTTTTTTTATTCAATCTAGGTTTGTCTTTAAATAAAAGGTATGAGAATTGAAATAATTTGCAGAATTTATAACGAATCAAAAAATTATTCGAAATTTCCAGGGATTAATCTTAAAATTCGGCTTTTAGTTTCATTTTTAATAGTATATATATGCTATTAATAATATTTTAATTTTTTGGTTTAAATTATATCTTTATGGTGTTTAAATTTTATGTAGTCCCGTTGTCCTAAGTAATCTCATCGACGAATTTTCTTGACTCTCCAACTTTTAAATAAACTTTTATACCTTTTGCGTTCAAATCGGATCAGTTATTAAGTTTTGAATATTACAATATCAGAAGTATTGAAATTTTCATAATTTAGACCAATCAAGCTTGAGAAATCTTATAAGGTGGTTAGCGTCTTTGAAAAGGTCGATAAAGTGAACTTATATCAGCCCTTTATATAAAATATGGATATTGAAACTTTCATAAATCGGGCAGCTTTAGAGATTGACGTATTTTACTGGAGTGAAAAATCTTTTCTATTAAAGATATTAGATTCTCAATAATATTTTATTAAATATGATTCTCAGGGCAGAGGGAAAATGTACACATGTTAGATGTGTAATTCAGTATTTATTGACTTAATTTAGCATGACACAGAATTAATTATTTCATTATTAAAACATTGCTGTAGTTTAAAAACGAAAAATAATTTCCTAAACTTTTTTTTCGCTTCAATATTTTTGGTTTTCATCTCGAAAAATGCCAATATTCAGTTGCATTTTAATTAACGGAAATTTCAAAAAAATTTTCCGAAGTATACATTTTTAACCTCCAAATATACATGTGTCTAGTTAAGTAGCTCTAGATTATATGGTCTGGTCTCTAGAGCACCAAAATACAGAAACACACATGAGAAAAACACATTCATTTATGCCTAGGGGAAATTCTTGGCAGTTATTTTTCCAAAATATCTATTTTGCTTAAATGGTGGATGTAAAGGTCTAAAACGGTACGTTTTTATAGAATAGTGAGATTCAAATTTTTATAAATCAGTCAATTTTAATGATTGGTTTAGTTCATTGAAGTGCAACTTTTCCTATCTAAAATATTAGTGCTTTAATTAATTTTTTATTAAATATGACTCACAAAGTAGAGTATTTTTTTTAATTCTTCATTCATCAGAGCATTTATTGGCCCAAATTATATAAAATGTAGTTATTCATATCATTTAGGCCATTTTAATTATGGTACTAAACAATATTTATATCTATTACTGAAGATTTACATATTGGCCGTTGAGTACGGATTTGAATAGATATTCTGCATGAATTAGACCACGATTGCTTGCATTAAGTTGATTTATTGAATAAATAATATAGATATAAAAATCTTAATCTTGCTTTTATTGTTTTAGGAATATTATATTTCTTTATTCTTATATAATCAAGTTCTAAAAAGGACATTTTCTAGATTTAAATGGCAGGAATAATTATTTTTCCCACAGAGTTTTTGCCAACGCGATGGCAGCTGATAAAAGACAAATTTTAGCCATGTTCGTGCTGATTAAATTATTATTGAATTTGAAATGAATTATTGAACAATAGTACTAAAATATTTAAAATTTCATTATGAATAAAAAATGATATCATTAAAAAGATAATGATTTGAATTTTAATTTGATTTAAAAATCTTTTATGTATGATATTTTCGGAAGTTATTGAAAAAAAAACTAAGCAAAATTAATACATTTTGATTAAAATTCTAATTAAAAATTTTGTGAATTTAAACTATTCTCGAATCCAATGGAACACACACGAAAAATTTCATTAAAATCGGTCCAGCCGTTTATTAGTTCAGTCACAAACACGCGCACGCACAGAAGAATATTATATATATATAATATATAACATCGCATTTCGTATTTATTTCATTTCTTACAGACGCGTGCCGTAAATTGCAACTTTTATAGTTTTAATTTTTAGTTTTTGTCAATGCATTACTCTGATGAAAGTTGATTTTTTCCCATACCTGCCTAAAGTGCTTGTACACTTAAAAATTTATTTTTTCATTTTGAAAGAAATAAATTGTTGAAAAATATGGTCAAAATAATTTTCAAAAATTACTTTAAAAGTAGAATGTTTCTTTTTATAAATTAAAATTTTGGTATTAACAAAAAGATGATTTTTTTAACTTCATCTTCATATAAAAATCATAAACAAAACAATATTTGTTAAATATAATACTTCATATAAATATATGCTCGGAAATTTTCTAATAAAAACGGCTAAATGTCCCATAATTTTTAATTACTTAAAATTAAAATTAAAAAATTTTAAAAAAAATCCCTCGGAGAAGCACATTTCCTACCTCCAAGATAAACATGCACCAAATTTATTAACTGTTGGTTAAACATTTGGTCTGGAGAGTTCGAATAAAGTATAGATAGATTCAAAAACATTCTCTATACGCAGTCGGAAGACGCGTGTAAACTAGCATAATTTCGTTTGATAATGTATGATCCTTTTTATTGTGATTACATATTATGGAGAAAAAAAACACAACTTAGTACGAAACGCCAATGGAATTCTGTTAGTATTATTAGTTTTTCTTGAAATTTTAAACTTGAGAAGATCTAACATCATTGATATGTCATTATCATCAACATAATGAATACTAAACTTGTACACAAAGGGCAAAACAATTGGCTGTGATCCAGTTATTATTTTCGTGAGGTATCAATTCAGAATATTTTAAATTGCGATTATTTTTTTAATTGTACCAGAGATTTTTAAACCTCGGTAATTTGAATTATCAGCAAATGAGTTGCATAATCGGTATTCAACAGTACAACTGTATTTTTGTTCGTTACATATAGTGTGTTATCTCGGAGACAAGAGTAAAAAAAAACTTTAAAACACTTACGCACACCTTTATTTATTAAAAAAAGTGTGTGTATGGTCTATAGGCCACGCCAGTTGATTTTAAGCTATGAAAGTTGGTTCATATATCACCGTGACCACACTTGGGAAGTGGTACACACTTGGTAATCGAATGTGTGTACCACAAGGCGATCTTCATTTAGTTATAATGATGTGGTTATTTTAAAAGGTCATCTTCTAGCATTAATTTTTTGGAAAATATAGTATTTCCTATTTCTATTTCTAACCGATATATTATTAAATATTTTCCAGTTTTAATTTGCAGTAATACTAAACGTTTTTAAATTTAAACTTTCTTAATGGGATGGCTATACTTCGATTGAAACTAATTTTTTGCTTCTCCTCGTGCAGGCTCAATTTAATTTTCTGCAAAATATATTAATGGAAAAAATGGTTATATTTTTTTTAAAAAAAATCCTATCATTAAATTTCAATGAATGTATTCATTCCCGTTAAGAAAATAAAAATCATTCGTTCTATTATTTCTAATTAAGAAGACAGCTATTTCGAATTTCAAACGATATTTATGAAAGTTTTATCTGTGGTAACAACGTGTCGGGTACTTGATAATATTTAATAAAATATTCTTGGGAAATTAATCTTGTATATATAAAAAAGTCCCGCTCTTTTGCGATTTAAACGAATTGGACTATGAAAATTTTAATGTCACTAATTTTTAAAAATGTGCGATTTTTGACTTAGGCTTAAATATTTTCATAATTTGAAATAAATTGTCTGTTTCAGTGCTCATTTTTATTGGTTTGATTAAGGAAATGAGCTATTTTGTTCCGAAATAACTAAAATTTCAGGTTCTGAATTTTGTGAAATGCGAAATCATTTAAAAATTTGTGTTTAGTATTGTCATTGGAGTATTTTTAAACTATGAATATTTAATGCCTTAAATGTATAATTTTAAATGTTCAGTTACTTAGGCCCAAAGGTTTTTTTGGCTTTTTAAAATACTATTTGCGTTTTTGGAAAAAGAAAAAAAAGTCTGTTAAATACTATGGCTTCGTATTGCATATTCAGTCATAAATATATGTACTAATTTCTAATTAATCTTTAAGAAATTAATTTCTTAATAACTCAAAGTTTGGCTTAACGGTAGCTAAATTGCGTTATTTTCCCATAGAACCAAACTATGTTGACAAACTCCATTCTCAAACTATACAAGTTCAGAATAATTTTTTCCAGTCTTCAGCTGCACTGTATTCATTTAGTATTTGGAAATAAACTTTAATATTGATTTAAAATTTAAAATAAATGTTGTAATTAAATAATTGTTATTAAAAACGAAGATAAATTTTCTCCACTGCTGTTGCGATATTTTACTTAAATGTTATTAACTACTTTTCGTTTGTTTTTAGGAATCTTCTTGTTTGGCATCTACCTGGTGGTCGAGTGAAATAAATGCAACAGTTTCAACTTATTATTGCTCCATTTCATTGATTCTAGTCTGCTGGAGGAGTAAGGAGCAAGGCAGGAGGAGAAAGGCAGTCTGCTGCTATTCTTTAACAATCATGGACATTCTGCATCTGACATCGTAAGATGTTGCTGCTCTTTGAATAGATGATTATGTGACATATAAATAGCACGTTACTTGAAGAAAAGAAAGGAATTTGAGTTGCCGAAAGGTAGAACTACTTCCATTTGTGGACGCTATTATGAAAGAAATCAGCTCTTGTGTGTGCTCTTGACGAATGTTGTTTGGATTTCTGTAGTACGAAAACTTTGACTCCGGTGCTCATTATTAAGTTTTTTTTCCGCAAAGGACATTCACGTTTACTTTATAAATTATTATGAACTTGACTCACTTTAAAAAGTAATTTGACTGCGAAAAATATTAATGTTTGTAACTTTAGTTTATTTTATGTTTATGTAATTCAATGCTTTATAGCAACTTGAAACTGATCTTCTGATTATAGTCAATTAATTTTAATTTTGCTCTCCCTCAAAAGAAAAGGGAGTTTTTTAAGCAGCCAAAAAAACTTATTGCACCTTAATCAATCGCATCCAGACGCTAAAAATCTTATGAGCTGGCATGCGACTGATTAATGGTCAGAGGAAGAGGTTGTTTTATTTGTCTCTTTTTTCCCTTGAAAATGATAGCTTTTGAAATTTTGATTATTAATAGTGATTAGTAACGGTTAGTATGATTATTTAATTTCATGTTTCTAACATTTAAAAAAATCGGATACTTTTAGTGTTGCAAAGCGTCTATTGAATTCAAGCTTCACAAAATATAATATTTAGAATCGTTAGTCATTCTTAAAATAGTTTTCATGAAAGTATTCGAAAAGACATTTTTATGGGTTTAAATGTGTTAAATAAGTATTTGAGGAGAAAAATTTTGGTGTAATCATAATGTTATCAATTTTTTTTTGCGCATGATTGGATTGTAGAAAATGCGTAAGAAAATTTTTAAAGATGAAAGATAAGGATCATTTTTGTTAGCAAATTCGTTATAAATCAGGGAAGGAGTGGGTAAATTTTACTTTCAAAACCCCTTTTTAATATTTTTACATAGATTATTGAGTTAGCTTTTCAGTCTTTAATTTTCAGTTAAATACAAAATGATTAGTGTCGAGGAGCTCAACATGAGAGAAATATAGAGCAATAATGGGTTGAAATCGAGATTTTGATGAATTTAGGCATGAAAAAATAATTATGTTGTAAACATAATTAAAATCAAGACAAATAGAGTAAATCTAAACTTAGAACTATTTGTTTCGAAACCTATTTTGCAAATGATAAGTACATTTTTAACCAATTTCTCTAAAACGGAAAACGTAATTACTTTCAATGAACTCTCGTTATGGGCTTAGTCTCGACATTTGGTTTTAGACCTAAAATGCGGATGGTTTCTCTTCCATTATAATTTGAATCTTTACACTAATAGTGACATGAGTGTTTGCAAGTGTTATTAAATCGGTTTTGATCTTATTATTTGTGGAAGTTGAAGAAAACTTTTGAATCGTTGGTGTTTTTGGCCAGGGCAATGGAATTCGATTTTTGTGTTATAGTAATCTTATGGGCATCGCCATTCAAATCTTTTTCCAGTAATTAAGGTGGTTTAAATATATATTAGTATACGATTGGGAAAAAAAATATTTTAAAGTTTCATTATATAGCATGCGATCTCCTCGTAGTCAGGAAAGGATGATGCATCTCTCTCTCTCTCTCTCCCCCTCCCTCCCCCCCTAGGTTTGATCTGATCCTCTTAGAATCTGATTGTTTTCCTAATCTGGTTACTTTCAATTCTTTTAAATAAAAATTTGGAATCGATTTTCCTTGTTAAACAAAACATGGAAATGTGTCTGTTAACCAGGACATCTTTAATTTGGTTTGCGACTAAAGGGGTGGGATCCATTAAATAATCAGCAGGTATGACAAAAATGTCATGCTGTTAAAATAATTGTTTTTTTAACGTTGTATTGCATAAATCTTTGACGAAAGTCTTTTACCTTTAAATCAATGCTGTCACTTTTATTCTGCCACTGATTGCAATGCGAAAGAAACACAGCCAAGAATATAGTGTATTCATTTTGAGTAGCTGATTAGCTCTAAGCGGGAAAGGAGTTAGTAAATTTGGCATTCACTGGCTTTATCAATATATCACTATTGAGGTGAAATTAACTATCTAATCAAACTTAATGAAATAAAATTAGTTATTTTGTGCTTGAGTTTAATGTTAATTAAATGGTTTCCATGGGGAAGCACAACAACGGAAAACACACTATTGCAGTTGTACAGTGAATAATGAGGCTGCTTAGGTGAACTGAGGGAAGAAGTAATTAAGGGGAAAAGCAATTAAAATGAGATTAAAGAAAGTATAGCTTCTGAGCATATCTGTGAATAGTGGGGCCGTTTTAATTCGGTTTCTCTATTTTGGAAAATGTAATTGCCGATTTCTACTGCACTTTCGTTTTATGCGTAGTATAAGAGTAGTATAGGTGGTTTCTGTTCTATTAAAATTTACATATTTAATTGGGTTTATACTAGCATCTTTTAGATCAGACTAAAACTACTACTGAATTTGACTTTCGCAGATTAATATTTTTTAATTGATTAAAACTTACGGTGTGTCGTTGCAATGTAACATCAAAATAAGATTCGATTTATCTAGGTTAGTTGTCTGGTCAGGAATGACCATGCAAGGAAAAGCCGTTTTCCGACACGTAGTCATTTTATGTAGTGGAATCAAAGATGGGTGTTAGGATTCCTCATCATCATCATTATTATTATTAGTAGTAGTAGTATGGGAATGGAATGTTCGTAAAAAAAACTATCTTTTAGTCATAATTTATAATCTATTGCGAACTCCTTTTGAGTGTTAGTTAGACGAATCTGAATATTTATGAAATCATATCTTGGTACAGAAATTTCTGAAAATTGCTGAAAAAGGCATATATCAAATTAAGTTATCCTTTCATCTACGGTATTTGCTAATCATTAGTGTTCCGATCTGTCTTAAACGGTAAAATTGTAGATTTTATTAACAGCGCAATGAAAACTGCTTTTACATTAAGCTCTGCAACACTCGACCGTCCTCCATTTGATAACTAAAGTTAGCTAAGATTTCCATGTGAAGTTGTGCTTTTTGGCGAGTAAGATCATTAATAATGGTTCACGTTGTATCTATTTTTTTAAACAGAAGTTAGGGTTAATCTGTCTGATTATTCTGAGAGACCATCTTTAACGAATTTAGAAAAAATTCCATTATATTTTTTGATAGAACATCAGTAGATTAAATTTTTTACATAAGAAAGATATCTCGATAACTATAGGAGACAAATGAGAATGGAGTGGTTAGTTACAGCAGTGACTTGCTTATTCAATATAGATTGCAATTTAAGAGTTTCCTCTATTGTATAAAAGCTTTGAAACAAACACCTAGTGACAATTAGTGCGAATTTGCTATTTTAATTCCACTTCCGCCTTGCTGCAGAAATGGGCTCATTGGGTTGAAATTTCTTGGTTGTTTTATGATCATTTCGTTTTCATTCATTCTTTTGCGGTTTTTATTACTTGGGAACCTAAATTCTGTTGATCTGTGTATACTTCAATTCGAAAGGAAACTCACATTCTATTGTTTTATTGGTTGAACCGTCCTTTCGGATTTATGTTCAGCTATAAGTTTTACAAATAAACGGATTGCAATTCTGATTGAAAGAGATTTCTATCTGGTCTAAAACTGGGTGATAATCTTTAATAAATAAAAGACCCTCACCTTGTCCTTTAGCAATATTCCTATGTGGTATAATATTTTTCAACTCAGGATTCGACTAGCTCATGTGGCTGGAAACTATTTCTTGAGTGCCCGTATCAAGAGGAATCGGGATGTTAGAGAAGAGGATTGCAAAAGAAATTACTGTTATAGATCTGTATTGTAGAACGTGTATTCAAATCTATGAGGAACAAAAGACTTTAAGCAGATTTGTTATTTAATTGGAATAGAATTGTTCGGCAAAAGAATCTGCTTAATATATTCCTAGGTCCTGATTGATAATACATATGTTTAAAATGCATTTATATATTATCTACATCTCGCATAAGTTTATATTGCATTTTGTAGAAAAGTTTTTGCACATGCTGTTGCTAGAAAGTTTTACTTTGGGATTGTCTTTTTAGTTCAGTGGAAGCGGACTTTCGAATATCTAGTTGATTGATTCGCTGTTGTAGGATGAATATAGTTCAGATAAAATTTTCTATATTTGAGTCATCTCAATTGTAACATTTTAGCATAATACCGTTTTCTCTCGCCTGATTGGATAGACAAATAGCACACAATTTTTAGGCTTTAAAAAATTTCTTTCAGTTAGTTTTAAGTTATCTTGAGAAAGGGTTAATTAAAACAATTTGTTGCCTGGGCCCAGTGAAACGTAGAGAAACAAATGAATTCATCAAATTTCTAAAGTTTTAATTTTTGACTAAGAATAATATGAAGTAATAACCTGATTATGACTCTATTTTCAGTAGTAAACAAGAAGTTGTGACTTTTTTAAAAATTTGATTAACAGATGAAGGCTTAGAAATAAATAAACTTTTTTTATCTACAGATTAATTATATTTATTAAATTTTGTGAATTTATTTTTGATATTGCTATATTTGGCTTTAAAAGTTGGCTTTAACTTTGTTGTATGAAAACAATACGAAATGTTAGAAATGTGGCCATCTGTGACAACTAAATCCACTTCTAAACACTGAAGTCAATTTATTCGTGAGACATGTTTTTCAGTAAGGTAATTACATCCAATATTGATGATTTAGTCTAAAAAGGCTTGGATTTTCCGATTTCCTTGATGTATAATTTTAGTAAACCAATATTTAAAAATAATCTAGAGTATTTTTCCTGTAAAATGATTAACATAGAAATTCTGAAGCATTGTTCTATATGAAATCTAAAGATCCGTAGTTGTTTTTTTTCCAGTTTACAAGAAAAGTTTAGAAAAAATGCAAACTTAAATATAGAGAGGAAAGATTTTGAAGTCGTAAATTTATTTCAAAGTGGATTTTTATGAAATACCTTGTCCTTAATTTATTAATTTTTATTATAGAGTTTTAATAAGAGGCGCCAAAAGGATGGGAGATGCAGGGGTCTCAAATGGATCTCGTAATTGATACTTCCCGGTTAGTATTGAGGATGTCGTAATTGATGCTTCCCGGTTAGTATTGAGGAAATTCTCAGAAGTGTAAAAGTAGGGAGAGCGAAACCCTATACATAGTATGGAGAAAGCGTAATAATGTAGGATTGTGACAATTATCCCCTCCTTTGAAAAACACATTTTCGGTAAACGTCTTTTGGTGACAAAGATATTTCAAAAATTCTTTAAGGTAGCCATTTGATATTTGGTATAAAGCATGTGCACTTAATTTGCAATTTTCTCTCAAATTGAGTAAACTCGGTTCCGAGGTAAATCACTCATTATAAAACGAAGAGTGACGAATAGGAAAAATACGGTACACCGATTAACCACTTAACAGTTTTATTTTCTTTACTAATATGATGACACCTTCTATTTTGGGAATATTTTCTTATTTTGATTCAAATGGAAATCCATCGAATACTTGACTTATCTACGTATTCGAAGTCATTTTACTGTTGAATTCTAATTGTTATGAATGGTTTATTTATTTATTTTTGTTTACAAATATCAAAATTCGATAAATCGATGCACGCACGGCATACGGGCAAAACAGTTAAGAGGTTAAACATCTATGTATTAGACATCTGCCAAATTTTGAGCTAAATCGAAAAGCTGATTGATTCTCTGTCGATCTGTATTTTCAGAAACAAATAAATGCGATAATTCAAGTAACGTGATTTTCGGATATCTAATATTGTCCTATCTTCAGAATGCATGTCGGTGGTATTTTATCAATTTAGAAATTAACAGCCCCGCCCCCCTAAAAAAATTCTGATAGTACTTCATTTTATATATATATATATAAGAAAAATTTAACTCTACCCTCAAGTATCCTAAAATTTTTAGTTTCATAGCAACAAAAGAGATTTGAAGCATTTGAAACGTATTAAATAAAGAGTATAAAATTTCCTTATAGTTTTCTCAACAGAAAATTGTTATATTTCAACAGATAGAAGTATAAAACTTCCTCTACTCGGCTAAAACTCCATCAAAAATGAATATCGCTTAATATATGCAATAAATTATCTACCGCGTTAGGAATTGTTTATATGTTTTCAGTAACCTTTACACCCGAAAAGTAATTCGATGCATAATTATTCTCTTAATATAAAAACTTGTATTTTGTTCCATATATATTATTATTTTAAATTGAATTTCCCCGCTTAATTTTCATATTCTTATTACTTTACAGGTATTTTTAATAAGCAAAAACAGACATATTTAATATAGCAAAAGTAAAATGTAAACGCCAAAATCAAGCACCATCTTGAAGAGAGAATGAAAGTCTCCAATCAATTACAAAGGGTTAATAATTAATTATCACTCACAAAAGTATTAATTTGAATGACGCTTTAAAAAGAATGTCCCATATACATTTTTCGATTAAATGAAGAAGAGGGGTAAACATCAGATAAAAGTGAGGAAAAAAAACGCCCAGCCTTTCGAGCCGTTGCTGGTTGTAGGTGCAGCTTCTCTAGATTCGGACGATGAGAAGGGTCTTTTGTTTCATTCAGTCAATGGATTGTGTGAAGAAGGCACTTCCGTGAATTGCCGCCTCCATCTGCATTTCTCTTTCTTGTTGGTCCATGTCTGGTGTTTTCTTTACTCTTCTGTTATAGTTTGACAGTTGATTCTAAAACCCTCTGCCTATTTGCGCATGCGTTAGGATGAGTTTAATTCCTACAAATAGAGGGAAAATGGAAAGAGGAGATGTTTACATTTAACAATAAAATAAACTCGGAATAGTCGCGGACTGAATTAAAGCAATGTTATCAGAAATGACAAGATACTCAAGTACACGGGTAAAAAGTAAACGAAAACGTATCCATTAAAAAGAAATCAGGGTCAAAGAATGACTAAGAATTCTTCATCCTTTCGCGTCTGCCCCGTAGTCAGATAGAATCGTCGAAAAAGGGTCGTCCACAATCTGAAACGAACTGTACCTTTGTTGATCATCCGACTCTCGAGATTGAGATGTTAGCAAAGACCATCTGAAACTCAAGATAAAGTTAGAAATTCGATTAAAAATTCAAAGCTTGACTTCTGAAAATGAGCTAATTGGATGCTGTAATACTCAGGGATAAGCAATCATAGATCTATGCTTTAGAATAATGCTTAGTATTTTTGTTTTAGCCTTTGATAAATGGGAGAGCAATTATGTTAAGAATTTTGCTACTACTCTTGCCGGTATAATTACAAGAAATTTCTATTATGGTTATTATTTAATAAACCGGTATTTTACATCTAATATGATGATGTACTGAAAGAACTAGTGATTTTTTTAAAATTAACAGTAGCTTTTTTTTTTCATGAGAAATTTCTGTGCTTACTTTCGTATTTATTTGTTGCAACTGAATAATTTATTGAAAATATAGAAACTTATCAGCATATATTCTTTTAATTAAAAGAAGTAGAGTAAAAGAGATAATCGTTTTCTTAACGTTAGGCGAATTCTGAGCTCTTACATCTTTCCAGTTCTTTTACAGCTTCGGGTTCGAATCTTTGCCACCAGCCTCTATCGGCATCCTTAAAATGGTTGTCCAATCTTTTAGGACCATGGCATGTCTTCATACTTCTATTGGACACATGAATTCGTTGTCTAGCACTCACATGTATGGCTTTAAATTCTTCATGCAGTAATACGGAGAAGGTATGCTACCTAATCATCCAAAAAAGAATGGCAATGGGTAATCGCTGCATTGAACCCCAAAGCATCTCCATAGTGTCCATATAGTCATTTCCTAAGCCGCGTTCTTATTAACCAGGATAAAAAAAGGGAAAAGGCAAACTATACCAATTCAATTCTTTGAAATAAGCACAGAAAGGAAATTTAATTCCCTTGACTATGCCATCATTTTCAGGATGCAACGCTGCTAATCTAATTTTCAGAATTTAGAAATTTTTTTAACTTGTTTCTAAATATCATACCGTAGACTCTCTGTAATGGGAAATCCAGCTCCAAACAAATTCTTCAGCTTCAGTTGAGGTTTTCGCAATAGAAATGGAAATGATGACTGGCCATGATAAAATTGCCCATCAATAGTAGTAGATACTGGTTGAAATGCAAGGTAAAAAATAATTTAAAATATAGAAATGTAATGTTTTGAATTTTAAGTTTTAAAAATCAAGAATATCGAAAGATAAGTTTTCGAGCTGTACAAAAACATAATGGTTTTGGAATTGTTTAGTATGAAAGCGTATTGTCACAAAAAATGTCCCTGCAAACGAACCATAACTGTCTGCACCTTATCTCTAAATCAGTTGCAATAAAATAGCTGAGTCTTTATTTAATTTTTGTAGCTTCAAAATACCCCCCCCCCCCCTTCATTTCTATGAATCTCTAAAAAATTTTCGGATTATTTTTTTTTCTGGAAAAATAATCCATTGAAGAGACATTCTGTAAAATGTAAAGATTTGTAAAAGCGATTGGTGAATTTATTTCCATTTAAGGAGAGTTAAGCTTCCTTCTTTAGAATTAATCTAATATCTAGATCTTTCAGCTACAAAGATCTATATAGCTGTATTTTTTGGATCTCACTTAAACACAAGATATTTGCAACGATTATCATTTTTTATTGCTTAAACAACTAGTCGTAATCAGTAGAGGGTTTCCACACAAAGCGGAAGCGGTTGTTTCATGACTTGAATCCTGGGTTAGACTACAAATTCTATATCGTAGTGCTGAATCGGCAGTAATTTTTTCGTCGCAGATTTGCAATGAAAAACCACACCTTCTTTTAGTCAGAAAAAACAGAAAAATTTTCAATAAAAATGAAAAGGAGGCAAACGAAAGGTAAAGGATACATAACTATGAATGAAAAAAAAAGCAATAAATAAATTCCAAAGTAGTGATTTGGGAAATTTTTTAGACATAAAAATTATAAAGTATTGTGAAAAAACCGAACTATCATAACTATTTATTCCAAATAAATTGAAATATAATTATCAAAATTATATGAATTGAATTCTATTAACAAGGATATATGTCATACAGGATCGATCTAATGAATGTTTATTTTGGAAACCAATGGGCAATTGAATTTTATTTATTTGATTTACAATGATAGTGCACTCGAATGTAATGTAATTAAAATAAGCTTGTCTGATTTCAGAATTTTTTTTTGAATTTATTTATTTAGAATTTGTTTGTAAATATTCGAGATCCATCTTTTCTTTTCTTTGCCTAACTGACTCGAAAATCAACAATTCACAGATAACATAAGATAAAGGGGAAAAAGAGCCCTCTTCAAGGGGATGACATTGTTTTGTAGAGATCTCTGAGTATTTTCATTTCCTGTCGTGTGGGAAAACAAATGCTGTTTTTAAAGATTAAAAAGCATTTTTTATAATTATTACAAATATTTATCTGTTGCCATTTTTGAATGATTCATAGAGAATTCCTTCCTATAGTTTATGTATGTGCCAATAAAAAATTAAAAGTAATTTATAAAAAATAAAATGATAAATTTAATTTTGTAGCTTTTCATTTTTTAATTAATTTTTTATATTTTTGTTTTCCATGGTAAATAAGGGTTATATAATTATTCGAATTCTCCCAGGTGATATTTTTTTGAAAACATACTTAGCAAAAAAGGAATGCTTGATTAAGATGAAAGAAAAATAGGAAAAAAAAACATTTTAGAAAGATTGTGATACGGAGAATCTTGTACATAGATGAAGGGGGAAGCTAAGAACAAAATTATCAAATATACTACGTACAGAATTTTTTGGCGTTTTGAAACGTATTGCGAAGTTTATTCAATATTTCGATATATGGTTAATTTTCGAAAAAGATCGAACATCAAAATTAAGAATCTGCTCAAAAATTTAAAGAACATTCTTCAAACAATATAAAATCGGCATTTGCTGATGAAATGATAGATTTTAAATTCTACATGTTGTAACTTCTCGAAACAAATGTAGGAAAAATAGTACCTCAGAAGAGTTCTTATGAATTGATTGATGGTAATATGATACAATCAACTTTCCCAGATGTGATGGCAATAATAATAAGAGATATAAATGTAAAATATGACATTTTTTTTCTAATTCTATACATTATTTGCAGGCAGTGAGACACAAAGCAGAAGGTAAAAAAGACATAAAAATGAACAAAACCATTTATCTCTGGTATTATATACCATGAAATTCTTATAAATCAGACACGTTTCTAATTTTGATAGGAATTCTTTCGCGTATTACTTGACAATAGAAACGCATGAATTCTTTAGAAGAACTTTTACATCATTGATCAGTTGATACGTGGAAATCAATGAGGCAGCATTTTTACAAAGCTTTAGTTGATTTAAATAAATAGAAAAACTAGAATAGTAACAGGAAATTAGAGAATTTTTAAAATGACTTTGATATGGTCCAAATTAAGACAAACGTTTGCAATAAATTACAATCGAAATTAGAGTTTAAAAAGTTGAAAATATTTATTACACACACATATGCATTCATAGATAGAGAGCACAAATAGATTTAGTCTACATTACTTTCTAATCATCAGACAATTTGACTAGAAGGAGGTCTCATAATAATTTAACACCTGTTATCTTAAATTGTCAAAATCCGGTGCTGATATCCTAATGTTTCTGCAAAAAATTTTGGGGGATTTCAGCACTGTTTTAGCTTTCAATGCAGAATCTACATTTCTAACATTCAATGCATTAATCTACATTTCAATGCAGAATCTACATTTCTAAAAGTAAATAGGCAGTGTTAAGGCATTCAAGGAGTACAGTATAGAGAAAATACCCCTTCAAAATTAATATAACAACATGCGTGCAGATTTCCATACCACCTGCTGTTATATAAATTTACTGAATTGCATTTTAAATCCTTTCATAATTGCATTATATATCAGAACATTTAAATTTAGAAAAAGAACTAGAAGGGCTCAAAATCGACGAAGAATGAAAGTATAATTTAGAAATGGATTCTAAGAGTTCAACTTCTATACCAGAATGAGTGCAATTTCAGTTCAAAAGCTTGTTTCCTGTCCAAGAAAAGAAAGAGACTGCACATCACTTAGCGTGCCAGTTTGCGACTAACACTAACGAAACTACATGACACTATTCCTTTAACTTTTTATTTTTAATTAATTTTATAATCATTTTTAGTAAGCAGTTTTTATTACATGTGATAGACGATTTTATTTTCCCTTTGAGATTTTTGTATAGAAAGTTAAAATAATTGTAGATTACATGAAGCATTGTTTTAATATTTAGTATGATGATTTTGAAAACCCAACTTTCAGCCGACCATGCATCGCCGGAAGTTATCTCTTTTTCGGAATTTTATACTAATTTTAATCTTATTGTTCTATTCAAGACTGTTGTATTATAACCATATTTTGTTTATTCCGGTTTTGAAATCCATTATCGAAAGTAATATAGGCCTTGAAACTTTTATCATTCAAAAACAAGTCACAAGAAGTTAAATGGCATTACACGATTTAATGTGGTATTGAAAAAATCTGCATGAATTAAAATAATTTATCTTCAATACATATTCTAACGCTTGGAAGTCAAAAAATGAAAAGAACTCGTTTTGAATTATTAATGAAGATATAGACACTAGTGAACTACCGAATGAAATTTATCCAACTCTCGCTCAGCTGTTCAAGGTTCACCGCCACCACGTGACTCTCAGGACAACGACTACAGATAACAATCCTGATAGATACTCCGTTCATCCAAATTAAACTTGTATAATGTAATGTAAATGCCAAATGAAAATTCATCAACTTTATGTAATTCATCAACTTTAATATAATTCTTTGCTAATAGGACTTGGGGATAATTTCAAAAAAAAATCCTATTTACAAACATAATGCGAATCTGGTCTAAAAGCAATCTGCTTAATATAGAAATGATTTCTGCACATGTGCAAGGTATGAGAACTTATTTTTTAAAAAAAATGTCAATATTTTAAAGTAAAATTTTAATTCTGGTGTATAAGAATTGGAAATATTCAAAGTAATCGGTAAACTAATATTTAAAATAATATTGAAAAAATTAAAAAAAGAATAAAATAAATAATGTCCTTTAAGGATCGAACTGAAGACGATAAAAAAAAACAATGAAAGGACAAACGGCTCAAGCCACTAAGTCCTGAATGGTCGTACAATTCTAAGATTCTTATTGTGTTTATCATTTTCTAGTTTCCAAAATATTGGGAATCTGGTCTGAAATTATAATACTTAATGGTGGAATGATTTCTGCGCATGTGAAAGATCTTCAAACTTATATTTCTGTAAATTTATCATTATTTTGAAGAAGATTTAAATTCCTATTCATAAGAATTGAAGAAAATCATTGTAAATGCTAAATAAGTTTTTAAAATAATATTGAAAATGAATTAATAAAAAAGTATATAAATCAATGAATGCGATTGAGGAATCGAACTGAAGACCAGATAACGAAAAAGAAAAAAAACCCTATAATTCTATTCACCCAGCCACATATCCCCGAAAAGTCTAAAGATTCTAAGATGCTTAAAGTGTTTAACCCTTTCTAGTTCCATATACAATGAGAATCGGGTCTAAAAGTACAATGCTTATTAAAGGAATGATTTCTACGCATGTGTAAGATCTTGTAGCTAAGATTTTTATAAATTTATCAATATATAGAATTAATAATTCTCGTATATAAGAATAGGGGACATCTATAGTTAATGATAAACTAAGATTTAAATTAATTGTCAAAAAATTAAAAATAGGAAACATATATAAAAGAATTGCTCGAATGTGAATCTCTAACCATACACCAGCATAAAGGTAAGAAACCACGCACACACAGACACACAGTACACAGACGTGAACTGAAGGCCACAAGAATTCTTAATATATTTAACCATTTCCAATTTCAAAATAATGGATATCCGGTCAAAATGCACAATGCTAAGAATAGAGAAAAATTTCTACATTGTTGCAATATCTTGACACATTCAGGTTATATTAAAATTATAAATATTTCGAAATAAAATTTTATTCTTGATGTATGAGATCTGAAAAATTCACGGTGAATGTTGAGCTATAATAGAGAAAAATATTCTCAATAAATTTCAAAAAAAGAAGAAAAATATATAAATTAATTCTTTGGTTGTGAGACTCGAACCAAAGGCTAGCGAAAAGGAGAGAAACCAGCCGCCGATCTACCCACCATGCCACAAATGTACACACTAAGAAACACTTAAAAATTCTTAATATGTTTAAATACACACAGGTTCTAAATAATGGGAATACCATTGAAAATGTCAAGACTAAGAACAGAAAAGTTTTCTGCACATTTACAAGATTTTTACCCCTTTATATTCTATTTATGATTATTGGTTATGGATATTTGGTGAAACATTTTAATTTTAATATATAAAAATGGTCTGGTGGTTTTATAAGGAAAAATGATCATTATATTAAACACTTTAATTATGGTCGTATTAAGAATCAAAGATCCCTCAAACCCTCAAGAGATATGGAGATTGGTGGATACATGCAGTGAGAAAATTTCAGATTTTTGCTTTTCTTCAGTTCGAGTCTGAAAACCACTAATTTGTTCTATATATTTTCCTATTTTTGTTATTTTCTCAGTATTTTTTCCAAATGCAAATTTCATATTTACACTGATTTATTCCACAAATATAT
>JAOUZG010029634.1:0-20579 GCA_026289955.1 Argiope argentata | reverse complement strand
TAAACTAAGAAATGAATTAACTTTATCAGTGGATATTTGATAAATCTTTGCTGATTAATTCAAAAAGTCAGTCCTTATATCACATGAACCCTATCACATATGCCCAAGTGTTGTTAATAAGTGTTATAAGGCAATTCTGAATAGGTGTCGAAGGAGTTAATTTGGAACAAATTTTTATGCCCTTTAATCAATACAATTCCAGGATATTTTTTAAAATAATTTATTGAAAAAGTTATAAATCTGTTATAGGCTTTAGCGAAGCTGAAATAGAATTTAAACAGCTTGAAATTAATAATGTTAGGTTATTCTTTTTTGAGGGGTGGAAGGAGGCTCCCCCAAAGGGGCTTAAATTAGAATTTAAATTATTTTCTGAATTTGATGTTCAGATCAAGAGGTCTATCCATACTCTCAGAAAGCATTTGTAATCATTATCATTAATTGGAGTTAGAAAAAAACTAAAGAAAAAAATTATAATTAATATAAAAAGACACCAAACAATATGTGTGCTTTTATATCTTGAGGAATAAACGAATAAAAAAAGAAATGCTACAGTTCATAAAATATTAAACTTGAGTTTAGATTTTATATGTTGATAGGAACTAGAAAATCAAAACCCATTTTGTACTATTTAGCTGATTTAATGAATCTGATTTAAATAAATAATGTAATTTTATTTCTACTAAAATGACATAAAACTTGAGTACTAGCGAGTTTAAAAACATAAAATGACATGAAAGCTATTGAGATTTAAAAAAATTCACACTTTTATATCTACAATTATTATAATAAAAATTTTATACACCTATAGTTTTAAACGACAAGTTTTCAAACTTTATTTCAATTTCCTTCCAGCTATATTGCAAATATTTGACAAATTAACAATTATTTTATAGGTTTGCTATTCTAAAAATTAATATTCTAGTTTTTAGTGACAGTTTTTAAAAGATTATTTAATTATTTTTGACTATATACAAATCAGGGCGGATATTAAGATTTTTCCATATTTAGTATAAATTATAGTTTGGCATAGTATAATATTCAAACAAATTAAGTAGTTCTAAGGAAAGGCTAAAAATGTAATAATTATTCTATTTTCATTTTTAAAAATTTCAAATATTGATGGTAATTTGGACATTTGCTTGCCTTACATTTATATGAGGGAAAACAAACTTTGTTTCATTTTCCGCTGAAGACAATTTTATTCAAATTACATAAATTGTTATATAATTATTCAATTTATTTGTTGTTCTCTTTATAAGGAGTCTTTTCCCCAACTGAAATATTCGACTATTTTAAGAAGGATTTTTTAAAAGCATAACTGCTGTCTAAATTTATAATATACAAGGAAATAAATATTATAATTTCATGCTGAATAATTTAGAATCTTTGAAGCATAATATCTTATCAAATGTGATAGCAAATAAGTGTTAGTAATAAGTATTAAGGAAATGCGTTTGATTTTAGTTTCATCATCATCTTTAAGATAATTAGATAAAATTATTTAGCAGTAGACAGGTGCAGTAGACAAAAATTTCTTTGAAATACTTCAACATTGTAAAGTATATATAAATAGCTTATTAAGAAAATGATATTATTCAAATATATAATACAAATCAAATAAATTATTTCAATTCAGCAGTTTTTAAAATACACAAAATATTCTCTTTCACACTGCAACTTAAATACAATTTTAACCATTGATGGTAAGTAGAAAGATTAATATATGCAAAAAAAGTAAGAAAGAGTAACCAATGCAAGAAAAAATATTCATATTACCTAAAAGCATTTTATTTCTTCAAGTTTACACTTGCTTAGTTTTTTTAATTCTATTTTATTACTAAAAATTATTTTTCAATTATTATTGAATTATTTTTCAATTATTATTAGTACTATTTAAAAAAATTTCAAATAAAATTTTATTAATCATTGCTTTAAAATAATTTTATAACAATTTTGTTATATTAGCAAGAGTTACAAGGCAGCTCTTTAAGTCCTTGTCAAAAGAATATTTTTCTACTGTTCGGTTCATTCTATCATCTAGATCAGGGATGCACAACCTATGCACCGCGGGCCAAAATTGACCCGCATAGCCTTCGAAGTTGGCCCGCGAATGTTGTTAATAAAATATGACTAATTTAAAATGAAATGAGACTTTTTTCAAATGAAAAAGGATAAAAATATGAAAAGAAAACGATTCTACATCAGAATAAATAATTAACAGTTGTTCATTAAGTTTATTTACTTTTTATTACGAAGCTTTTCAGTTTGTTCCCTTCATGGATAACGGCGAGTACGATTTTCGTATAGGAGAAGCTCGCGAACGTGAAAAATTTCCACACATGAAAATGCAGTATCAGGATCCAATTCAAACCTTTCATAAAGCATTTGATGATCGGTCTTCAGATTTTGAAAAGTGCCAAACGAAATTTGATGAATTTTCTTCTCCATTTTCTGTTGATGTTAATCTAGTGTATGAGAGTATGCAGTTAGCCTAAATTGATTTACAGAAGTCTGATATTTTTTAAAAATCAGTTCAAAGGTAAACCGATATTAGAATTTTATAAAGATTTGCTATAGGAATTTTTATGTTTAAAGAAAAATGCAGCTGCATGTGCAACTTTCTTACAAGCACTTACATTTGAGAGAAATTTTTCTCACTAATTAATTTAAACAAATCAAAATTAAGAATGAGATGAGAATCTTTCTGCTGTTCTACGCATTGCTACAACTAATATCAAGCCCAACATAAAATCAATAACTTTAAATAAATTCATTATTTTTACTAATTTCGATTATTAATTTTTTTCTCAAAATTTAAATTACTTTCTCTGTATAATTACCAAAAAGTTTTCCTCTGTTATTCTATTTCAAGTTTGCACTCTTTTTAGTAGGAATCTCTTTTTTTTAGGTTTAGGTAATCGTAGCTATAATGTTTGTGTTTTATTCATTTATTTATTGCACAATGTGTGCATGAATAAAATAAGTAAAGGGTTAATTGTAATTCATGCGTATTGCCATAAAAAAAACTCCAATGTTTTCGTGTTTTTAGTATTTTTTAGCATTCATGTGCTTTTTTGGCCCTCGCCATGATCTCTTTTCATATTTTGGCCCCTTATCCTGAAAAGGTTGTGCATCCCTGAGCTAGATTTATATATTTTTCGCTCTCCCTTTTTCATCTAAATTTAATCTAACTCCTAATCTAAAATAAACTATTAAAAATGTATCTAGCGTTCTTAAAGAAAATTTTACAGTTTTACCGTGAGAAAAAAAATCGAATATTTCAAAGATAAGGACCCTTAATTATGTCACTTAATCTTATCAATGCGAGAAACGTGCATTCTCTTTAGCCCCTCTAGATTCACGCCAAGTTTTCCTGCCAAAGGTGATTAAATTGCAGTAAACCTACCATGTGAGCGCAAATGACACCCTCTAATGAGTTAGCGTTAATGAGACTGAGCGCAAGTGACACAATCCCGTTCTGGGAGTCCCGAGTTCGAGTCCTCATCATAAAGGAGAAAATATTTTCCCCATCAAGTGTGCATTGGGTGTGAGATTTGTGTACGGCTTTGGATTAGACGGAATTTATAAGAGTTTTAAAGAGATCAATATTGTTCGAAAGATGGAAATATATTTTTATCGTGTTATATTTAAAACCTTTCTTTAATTTTCCTTTACTTGTTTTCAACTAAAATTTTTCTTGCTAGGGAACAAAGAAGTTATATGTTTATAAAGTTTCCCACAAAAGGCCTATTACCTGCATTCTTTTAATAGAATGAGATATACTCATTCTCTATGACCTCTTCGACGGTTTACAATGTTTTCTGACATATGGCTGTGCAGATGAACCTATAATATCTGAGGAGATACCATTGTTATAACGGACACAGTTCTCCATTATACATCTAAATCGCTTAAAGGTTAAACATATGATCCTTTCAAAGACACCTGTTGGACTCATAATGGCCAATTTTAAATGAATCTATCCATCGCGCATGTCACAATAGAAACATGATAGCCATTCTATCTCAGGATAATTAAAGACCATAGATTACCATCGCGAAAGCAGCACATTTGTAATCGCATATGTACTAGCTTTGAACATATCCGATAAAAAAAAGCCATTACCATCCGATAAGAGAAGCTATGCTATTTCAACATCTGTGCCACTGGTAGAGAAAAGATTAAAGGTACCTGGTTTGAGGGGGGGGGCGCATATTTTTTGAAACTATTTAGAGGTAGTTTCCGAGTGTTTAAAAATTTGCATTGCCGAATGAAGAAAATCTGTACAGTTTTTAAATCTAATTTACCCGAAAACATTAACTAATAAGGTATATTTGATATACTATTTCATATTGTTTAAGGATTGAAAAATCAATGCATTTAAAAAAAAATCTTATTCCATTTCTTCAACAGAGTTTTCGTAATTAATTAAGAATTTTAGGTTCATAAAAAGACAGACAATTCTTTAACTCGGTTGCCAATCTAGTAGATAAAGTGTTTTCAAAACTATTTCTGTTTCGACCTTATACATCTACAATGTGCTACATTCGTAAAATTTTCTGGATTTTTTATTCAAAATAAATAATTTAAATAGTTTATTAAATCAGTCTTCATATTAAAAAACGTAGATCATGCTGTTTTCTTTTCTTATGTCACTTGCCATGAACAAGATCGCTGAAGTAGTCAGCGATTTAAGACTAATCAGCGTCTCTCATTTTGCAGTAGCGTCAACTACGGCCGAGAGTAGGACTTAATATAAGCACTCAACACTTTCGCTTCTTTTTACAAAGGGTCACATACACACACCTTACAGATAGAACGCAAAAAAACCACCATGCCCGAACCGGGACTCGAACCTAGATCACGGGTAATACGCGCTACCCTTATGTCAGGACACCAGCTATGTGCAACATAAATCCATTATTCTCTATTCCCCATAAACAATTAAAATATTATTTTTCTGTTAATAAATATATCACATCAATTAACCTACAAATTTCATAACGTTAGACCTTTATGCGCTCGTCCAAGACTAGTTCCATTTCATTCTGATCTTTTCCTAAATTAACAAGTAATAATTGTTATTCCTGTTATAATTGCTATACAAATTATATTGCTAACAAATTATAATTCCTATGATGTGGAGGTGCTCGTGACCTCTTAGTCAAACCGCGGAACTCCGAATCATGAAGACGTTGTTGTTGTTGCCGTTATTTAAGAATCAATGTTTTAAGAACATAAAAGTATTTTCTAGATGGATTGCTTGTCCAAACAAATTGCATTTAAAGACAGCAAAAATTAATTTTGATTCTTAAAATCGTACGAACATTGCGATTCATAATCATAAGGAATAATGATAAGGAAAGATATTGCGTTTTATTATCATGTCAGAACATGATATTATTTTAGGAATTAGGTTTTGTGCCGCCACCAAAAAGCCATAAGTGAAGAATTTAAATTTTATTATATGCACAAACAAAAAAAATTTAAAAAATCAGATTTTAATAACGTGATGCCATCCCATTTACAAAAGCTTTCATTTTTTTAAAAAGTCTTTTGGATCGTTGGCAATACTAGAGTGACTCATTCAATGAAACGATTAAAGTGAATGAAAATATAATTTAACTCGCACGAGCACGTGGTGCTTGGCCGTTCAAGAAATCATGTTCTGGCATGATACATTGAAATGCGCATGGCCGATTTCATTTTAATCTTTTTTATTATCATTCAGCTATTTCTCGGTGTAGGAGAAATCCACAGACTGAAGAAATTTCAACGGACTGTCCTTTGCAGATTTTATTTAATGAAAAATAATTTATAATTTCTTTTTCGAATAATTCTTATTAGAAATGTGTAGAGGGGGAGAAGGTTTTAATTGCTCGCGCATAGGAGAAACGCGTCTTCCCCGTGATCTGGGCGTGCTGGGTTCGAGTCCCGGTTCGGGAATAGTTATTTTTATGTGTTCTATTTGTAAGGAGTATGAATGCCTTGTAAAAAGAGGCTGTGCAAGCGAATGTGGTGAGTGAGTAGCTAAGTCATACTCTTGGCCTTAATTGGCGCTACTTCAAAGCAAGACACGTTTATTTCATCTTATAATCGCTGATGGAACAGCGAGCATGTCCAGGACAAGTGCCGTTAGAAACCGCAACAACAACGTTTAAATTGGAAAACAGTTCATGACTGGATATCTTTTAGGATATATTTTATATTTTGGATGTATTTTATTTCATTTACATCTTTTATTCATAATTTTCAATATTATATTACATTTGTTAATTTTATTTTTCTACCCCATCCCTCACCTCCGCTGAATGGATTACAAAAATGAAGCAAGCCAGCAGGACAATTACCCTCTCTATTTTCGTTTAGTTAACCCATTCATTGCCAGAAAAATTTACAGACGCTTAATTTTACAGCATTTTTCTACAAGGTAGTGAATGGGTTAAGCAATGTGGAACTTTAGTTAAGTTTCATTCAAAAGCTAATTAAGTTGAATATGCGCTTTGTGAAGGCTGGTGGCTTAGTGGTATAGTCCTCAGTTCCAACAACCTGTCGAATCTTCAGGTGGGCCACGCGTTCACCGATTTTACCCGTCTTGCGGTTTCTGAGGTCTTCGATGCATGTGGATGCGAGCTGCAGTTTCCCGCAAATTATCGGTAAAGAACCCCTCAAACCCCAAGAAACCACAAGGGAGGTAAAACGAGGGAACGCGTGGTCCACCTGAAGATTCGACAGGTCGTTGGAACTAGGCTTAAGCGCTTTGCGGTCTCAACGCTGAGCTTTGATCCTCGAACTGTGCAAGGTCGACTCAGCCTTTCTTATCTTCATTGGGATGATAAACTGAGGATCAAGCATGCTTAGGAACTAAACTATGGGGGTTCCGCCACCTTGCCGGGGCATATGCCTTGTACCCTCAGGCCATTGGTCGAGATTGTGTCACTTGCGCTCAGTCTCATTAGCGTTAACTCATTAGAGGGTGTCTTTTGCTCTCACATAGTAGGTTTACTGGGATTTAATCACCTTTGGCAGGAAAACTTGGCGTGCATCTAGAGGGGCTATCTTAATTATTTACCAATAAAAAAGAAAAGAAAGATTTTTTTTTAAAATTAATTACCATTCTTGACGTTAGAGCTTTATTGCGCTCGTCTAAACTAGTTCTATTAATTTTAATGTACCCCCAACTTACAAATTAAAGAATTATTCAAAATTATGATGTGGAGGTGCTCGTGACCACTTTGTCACACCGCGGAACTCCGAAACATCACAACGTTGCCGTTGCCGTAGAGGGGCTATTGAGAATGCACGTTTCTCGCATTGATAAGATTAAGTGAGATAACTAAGTGTTCTTTTCTTCGAAATATTTACTTTTTTTTTCTAACGGTAAAATGGACAAATTTTCTTTAAGAACGCTAGGAACATTTTTGACAGTTTATTTTAGATTAGGGGTTAGATTAAATTTAGAGGGAAAATGGAGAGCGGAAAAATATATGAATCTAGATGATAGAATAAACCGAATAGCAGAAAAATATTTTTTTGACAAGGTTTTAAAGAGTTGATATAACAAAACATCTTGCTTACAACAAAATTGTGGTAAAATTATTTTAAAGCAATGAATCAAGGAATTTTACATACAAAGATAAGAGTTATAATGTGGTGCCCTTTTTAAGGCTTGAGTGCAAATGACACCCTCTAATGAGTTAGCGCTAATGAGACTGAGCTCAAATGACACACAACCCCATTGGTCAAGAAAGCAGATATGGGCACTGTAGGCCTTGGCCCACATGAGAGCCACTGAGTTTAATTTAGTTTATACACTTTGTAATTTCTTTTATTTGATTACATTCTGATACAGATACATAATATTTCATAAAGATTTCAAATTATATATTAAATCCATATTAAAATTAGATATATTTTGTTTCAATTCGAATATCACTTATATAATTTTTGAATTATCGCATTAACGTAACATACTATATCGAAGGATCAGCAGGAAGTCGATTCTTTGAAAATTCGACGAAGGTTGGAAAATTTAGAGACAAAAATTTTACGCCAAATTTCATCTGTCTAATTAATTTTGTTTTCGAGTTATTGTGTTAACATGCACACGGATAACCAGAACCACGCCTGTAAGACATATTTCTCCGAAATGTTATATAAACTCACAAATTTACTTGAACAGCCACGTGCGGACGTTGAATATCTCCGATTATTAGGTTATCGTGTTCAAACACAGATAGGCGCGAATCCGCGTTAGGGCGTTTTAGACTCGGAAAGATCTAAATAAGTTTCTTCAAATATCTGTTGGTCGTATTTTCTTTCAAATGATTACAAAATTTTCGGTATGCTTAATTCATATATGAGAAAGTGAAAAGAATTCAAATTGGAATACATAATCTCACTTTAATGGAATTTAGTATCGAGTCTAAACTGTTGTTTCAGCTTATCTATTACTTTATTTTGGTTTGTAATGATGGCCGAAACGGACAGCCAAACTTGACCTGGTTATATGTACCCTGATATGATTCTTTCATCCCTATTAATGTATATATTATTCTTAATAATTATTTAAATATTTGATTATGTTTTTTACACGCATCACATAACAACACCATTTATTAAAGGAAATCTGGTAATTTATGTAGATATTTATTGAGTAAGTTATAACACAGTTTTTTTTCCTAATTTCTTTTAATTTAAACCATACTATATCTATGTTTAATTCTGGTTAGTATTAAATTGGTCACTTTATATTTAATTTTATAAAAAAAATAGTTAAATGGTAGTTTATTTTTATAAAATGAAAGAAATAAACAACGAAAAAAATCATATTAGAATATAATTGTTGAGTGATTTTAAAAGAAATTCGAATGGATTATTCTAAAAATGGAAGGGGGGAGGAGAAAGACTCGGTAAGCCAAGGGACAAAAATATATTTCTTTACATCTGAGCTACTATCGGAAAAAATAGATTGTCGATGTTAGAAACAGTCAAAATTGTTATTGAAGTTATCTAAAAACTTTAAAAACAAAAGTTGTTCGCCTTATTGAGACGCCAATTTGGCTAATTTTTTTATTTGGTTTATTATTTTATCTTCAATAGGAAGAAAGTTAGAGCGAAATGAAAATTTCAATCTCCCACTATTTTTCTCACCCTTGAATTAAATGAGACATTTACAAACTCGACCAAGATTTTTACTTTTCTTACACAGAGCCTGACTAAGGCAGGGCGTACGGGGCAGTTGCCCCGGGGCCCCCACATCAGAGGGGGCATCCAAATCGAATAGAAGATTAATATTACTTTTTCTTCTTTGATAAACTTTTTTAAACGTTGTTTTTCAAAGACGACAAAAAGAGGGAATTCTAAAGACATTTTTGTTCCTGACCCCAACTAAGCTAAGTCGGGCTCTATATTTACAACATACTCCAAACCAATTAAAATCCAAACAAAACTACTCTAGTTATACTGTTTATAAGATAATATAGGCAAAGCGTTCCAACTATCTAATATAACTTTCCAACGAAGGATAGTTTTGTATTCTAAAGACCACGATCGTTGAAAAAAAAAACAACTGAAGACATCTTCCCGAAGTCTTGCGATGAGAACCATTGCAATAGGCATTCTACCTAAAAAACTAGAGTAAATACTTCAAAGCATCTGCAAACATGTATGACGACTTTAAAAAATAATTCCGGTGATTATCAAGTCCCAGAAACTAAGTGTTATTACCTCTCAGCTAAATATACCGAAGAAATCAAAAATAATTAATCGAATCGCCCCTTTCAGATCATGCTCTTACATCCAAGATACTAATTTCTTACTACACCTAATTTCATCTTCAATCATCTCTGGACACATCATGACAATAATTACGAATCGTTTTACAATAATGACCAGCGACAGCTCCAAAAAGAACATTTCCCCCCTTTCTATCACCCCCATTTTTAAACGCCACATTACAATCCGTAAAGACAGAGCCACTGGGACAGGTGCGTCGAAAGCCACGCTTCGACAATTCTAACAACCAGGTGTCACGCGGCCAAGACCCTTCCCCCCCCCTCCGGAGATTTGGAGACGGGGGGGGTCATCTCCTTCTTCGCTTTGTTTACTTATTTACTAGAACAGGGGGAGAGCCTGTCCCGGGCCAGTGACGAGGAACTGGTTAATTAAGCATCCGAGCGCGCGAGAGAGGGAGTCCCCGACGAGGAGAGAGCAAACGATCATTTCCACACGGACAGTTAAGTTAACTGTTGTGAAGTGAGGTGGCAGCCTAGCAGACGAAATCGTTTCGAACGGCGGGATTGTCATTCGGATCTGTCGTTCGACTGCACGTGGGGAAGCATTGGTTTTCTGCCGGCAAGCGCTCGGAGAATGTAGTCAATAGTTCTCGATTTGTGATAATTTTCGAAGCATTCTGGTTGATTTATTTTGAGACAAAACCGTGATCTTTTTTTCTTCTTGTTTTGGGTGAAGCGTCGGTTAAAGCCGACGAATATGGGATTGTTGACGGGAGTGAGATTCTATCCTGGAAGAGGTAAGAGATATTTATTTTCGTCAAGTCTCGATGGATATTATTAATTTTAAATCATTTGTAATAATGATGGAGCCATTTCGTTTTTTAAATAATTTTTTAAAAAAAAATCTTATCTGATTCACATTGATTTCAATTATGTTGTCATTCTCTGACAGATATTTAACATGCTTGTTGTTTTCATTAACTTCTTTTATTACTATATATTTTAATACTGAGATATTAATTAATTTAATATTTATATATCAAGCATGGAAAAATTCGTATGAGTATTTTGAAAATTAGTGTTTAGTGCATTAAAAAATCCATCTTTTTCAAGAGATACGAAGATAAATGTGTTAATGTTTAGATTCATTTTTGAATTAAGAAGTGAATTCATAAAACTGTATATTATTCAATTATTGCGTTATAAAATTGAGAACACATCGAGTTACATCAGTTTCCGTGTACATTGTTGTAAAAATACACTTCTTGTTTCACACTTGGAATTTCTTATCTAATGATTATATAATAATGATTAACTCGATGTCATTCTATTTTTTTGAACTAGATAATAAAGAGGACGTTTTTCACGTAAGTTTATTTGCTTTAAAAAATAATCTCATTAAATACTTAATATTTATTTACTTGATGAAACGTTTTGAAAATATTGTTAAAAGAATTTTCAGCATTTTATATAAAACAATCTTTTTAACATCACTTACATACTATATAATCTTTCGTTATAGAGATGATAACCGGAAAGAAAACGAAAAATAAAATTAAAAAAAAAATTACTCTTTTCCAGTAAAGATGCTGTATTTTTTTAAATTTAAATTATAAATTAAAATTATTTCGCTCATTTATATAGAGATTTTACATAACTTTTCAAATGCACTTATAGTGTTTAGTTTTCGCTCAGTTAAATTTTTCGTTACGATAAAAAATATCGTTTGGCCTTTTCCAAACAAAAATTTTCCTTATTTCAACGCATGGTTAGACATTTAAATGTTTTAAAATGTCAAACTATATAGTACATTCGTGCTATTATATTTTATTTTTCAATTAATAAATGTTTAAATTATAATTTCTGACTGGAATCTAAATATAAGTTGGGGAAAAAAATCGAAAACAATACATTCCTGTAAGGTAGAATAATATGTAGTTTAAATACTTTTCATGGTCCCTGTTTACTATCAATAAACATTTCTTCATATTATTTCATATTTGTCAAGGAAGTGTTTTAACTTTCCTAAAACAGTTAAAATTAAATATTCTTTTCATAAGTTTGATTGCCAATCACATAAAATAAAATATTAGAATATTTATTTATTTCTGTATCCAATAAATTTTCGAATTTACAAATTGTATATGTCTTTTTTTTTTTTTTTTTTTTTTGAAAAATACTAAGAATTGTTCTAGAAGATTAATTCTTAAATTCAATGTCATTCTTTTATTATATTGTTTACTACAATTTTGGTATTTTTGCATTACATGGAAATCAGATATATATTTCAAACTAGAATGAATTTCAACTGTTTTAACATTATTTTTAGCCATATTTTAAACAAATCATCATATGCGTGTAAACTTAAATTTGAAAATTTCAGCTAAATCGTCAAAACTTTTTTTAAAAAATTAAAAGGCTCTGGATTTTTTTCATTGTTTAATGACATATAAAAAAAGATTATACAAGATCATACAAGTTCTTCAAGTTATAAAGATTATACAAGTTCTCTAATTAAAAGTTGTTTGTTCAAAGATTTTTATGCCTATTGTGCCTTACTATTTGTTATGGTAAATCTTTTGAAGATAACCATTACAAAAGGTGTATTTGTATTGCTGAAAACTGGTATTTTATCTACATGTGTAAGCTTTTTATTGTGAAAACGATAAAGGACTCAAAAGAAAAAGCTTTCATGGAATTTTACAATGTCTAGTTCGCTATTCGATTTATCAATTTCTACTTCCCAGTCTTATAGAAAGAATGATAAGCAATTCAACTATCTCAATTTAATTAAAAAAGTGTATGAATATGAAAACAATATAACATAATGTTATTGGACGACAAACAAATATTTTTATTTTATGATATGACTTTAATAATTGTATCGAAATAAAATGTACATTTAAATGTGTAAATTTTTTAAGTATAATAAAATAAAACATAAAAGTTTATCTACAGACTTGATTTTTCAATTTAATATATTAAATATATTAACTAATACTTTTTTATATTTATCAATAGGAATTTGATTTGCAAATAAATGTGCTCCTAGTTTCTTTGATTGACATCAAATTAAATATTTTATTCAATATAAACATTAATTTTTTCCATTATACTTTTCTCATATATACAAACGTTTCATATTACTTTGCTTATTTGTCTATTAATAAACTCCTTTCATTCAATTTCCTTCTTAATATTATAAAAAAAAATTATATGTACCATCAAAAGTAGATAGATGTTTAATATAATGATTATTAATGATATCCATTTATTTTGTTCAATATAATGATATCAATTCACTAAAAGTGATTATTTTCCTATATTTAAATCACCAGCATTTCTTCTGTGAAAAAAAATGAATGCTGTGTAAAATATTTTTAAATATTTAATTAATCCGGAAAATTAGTTAAAACAACATTTTTTAATATCTACAAATGTTGTAACTTGTATATAATGTTATGATGTTAAAGGAACTGACATTATTTTTTAATTCAGTTTAAATTTCTTATCGAATTAAGATTTCTAACGATGAATTTAAAATCTTTTTTTCAGTGAATGTTGAAATTCCAGTTAAAAATGACAATTTTAGAAAATAAAATAAAAATTTCATACGAGAAAAAAAATCAAAATTATTTTCTTTATAAACAACGAACTTAAAAATAAAAATAATCAGTTTTTTAATATTGATCCTTTAAAAAAAGTTATTTCTTTATTTAATCACCAGTGTTGTTTGCTTTCCGATGTTGAACAAAAAATGATTAAAAGTTAAAATGAAAAAATATCAAATATTAAAAAAATTAATCATTAACCTTTGCCTTTAATTATATAACAGTTTATGTTTTAATTATAAACAACGATCTAATCTTTCTTAATAACATAGAAAAAGCATTCATTTTCCGAATGATTTGAATTCGAAGCTATTCCGGATGGATTATTCGATTTGAAACTTTGGCTCTTGGCGAAGCTTATAGATACAATCTTGACGAATAAGGTGAATACGAAAATAATAAATGAAATAAAAATAATAATAAATTAATTCATAATATTTGAATTTCTTATATTTATTATTCGATATTTCTAATCCTTTGTTATAGGTACGGGTAGTTGCATTTTATTACTTTTATTAAATTATATTACCAATATGATGTGTTGGTTAGAAGGTTGAAAATCGGTGAGATTTATAAAAATGAATGAGTAACGGATCAAGGGATATAGTATTTTCAATTGACCGGCATGTCTACAAGTGAATATCAGAGAAAGGAGGAAATTTATTTTTATTTACATTTCATTTAATTTGATATTATATTACTTTTTTCCCTCTGAAACCTGCTTCCACAATATTTCTAATTGGTTTAATCGAGTACTCTTATTATACTTTTTGACATTTATTTATACAACTGGATAAATTTAATGCTCAAATTTACTTTTTAATTCAGGGACACATTAGCGGTATAAAGTTTTTATCAAAACTGGAAATTATTTAAAATATGAGATGTAACCTGTTACGAGCGAAAGAAAGTTTCACAGAATTATCACAAAATTCATCTCGTTTTTTGTGATCACTGTGTCGATGTTTTTACAAAATATTCACTATGAACTATTAAAGTTATCATTTTAAGCAATATTAGCTTTCCGATGCGAGTTTAAATATTCTATTTGAATATTCTATTCCCTTATCTGATGAATTTGAAATGTTAGTCATAAAATAAACCTAATCCATGAATAAGAATAAATGATTTTGTTAAAATAGGAACTTTTTTATATTTCTTATTTTTAAAAACAATTATTTTGAATATTTGTTTCTTTAATTTATTCCAATTAAAATATCTTTGTTAGTATCGAAAATCGCTCTCTTCCCTTGACTGCAAATTCCATTACTAACATTCCAATTCATTTAAAAGTACTATTCAAAATAAACTAACGCTGATAGTGAAAATAAAACGTACTGTCACTTCAATAAATAGAATAAGTGATTAGCTGTCATCTTAAATGACTATTGATGAAGGAATTGATGACTGTGTGGATGGATTGATGGTTTAAAAGTCCTTTTTAAATCACATACGGTAAATATCTGTCTCCTAACATAAAACTGAGACTCGCTATTACTACTCTATGTCTGCTATCAATGTGTAGATTTTCAATTAATATTGATGTGAAATGGAACAATCGAGTTTTTTTTATTAATTGAGACGTTCATGAACGAAATACCTTACTGTTTTCTTATCACAATCTGGCACCAAACAACAGAATTCTATTTAAAGGCTACGTCTTACTTCTGAAAATTTTAAAAATGAAATGATTTATTGCTTACCAAAAGTTCGAACTCGCAAAAAAAAAAAAAATAAAAAAATGGCGCCGATTAAAGTAAAATTAAATGGGGAAAAATCATTTGTTTGTTTTGGCCTCCAATAGAAGTAAATCCGCGTTCAATTTTTAAAATTTTGGGCAATAAATTAAGTATTATTTCGCATATCATTTTGGTACTTAATATTTCACAAAATATATTTCAGCGATCAAATTTTCTTACAAAACAGAAGTTTATTAGGTCCTAAAAAGAAAATTGAGACATAAAATTTAATAAGAATATGAATGATTTTGATATACTGCAGTAATATATACTAAGTAATATACATTTTGATATACTGTGCACCATATTTAGAATTTTACCATTCTATTGCATATCCTTTTATTTTACTTTAAAAATATTTTTAGGTTGTTAAAAATGAATTTAATATAATTGATAATTATAAATTTATTATAGTTAATTATTAGAATAAATTTTCACATTTTAATAATTATTTTTTTAATTTGCTATCTTTGCATTAATCGGCTTCTCAATTGCTGAAATATTTCTATAAATCAATAAAAATAATTAAACATATGGAATATTGAATCGGAAAAGTACAATTTTTTAATAACTATTTATCAAAAATAATTTTTATAACTTTTTTGATAAATAATTATAACTATTTATCAAAAATTATTTTTATAACTTTTTTGATAAATAATTATAACTATTTATCAAAAATTATTTTTTTTAAATTTTGATAAATAATTATAACTATCAAAAAATATATGCAGAACTACCCTTCCTCTGATGTCTCCTAAAATATGAAGTATTAGAAATCAATTAATAGATCAGGTTTTTATATGAACTTTTGTATTGTCAGTACTTTACTATTTACTTACTTGCTTGTTATACTTTTTTAAAAATCCGTTGAGAAAATGTCTATAATTTTAATTATAATTATTAAATAAAATTTTTGTGTTAATTTTTTTTTTCATTTCGAAACTAAAATGAAATACATCATAATCAATACCATAAATAAACTTCAATTTTTGACATTATTTTCCACTTTGCTTATAACATCCGTTAAAAAAAACGAGAGTACGTTTATGAAAAAAGTTAAGCTTAATTTTTGATTTTCAATTATAAATTATTCATAAAGCATTGTTTTGTTAACTTTATTAGCAGCTATACTGAATTATAAAAACAATAACTAAAATAGATGACATAAAAATTATGAATTTTTAATAATCTCAAATGAAATGAACCATTTATATTCCAATATGATGATATTTTACAATTTTATCTTAAACAGATCTACATTTTCCGAATGAATTACAGAATTAACATTTAGTACTACACACTAAAGTATGTACAATTTATGCATATTTTCGACTTATATCATATTAACATATTTAATATTAAGCAGATTCTTTTTAGTTTATTTTTTATTTGGCTAGTTTTTTAAAATTGTTTTTGTTTAGTTTATTTTGTTGACTCGTCGAATTTTGTGCAGCAAATTGTAATTATATATACATTATTAGGACTTGAAGTAATTTTACTTTAAAATGGAGCAAGAAACTAAATTATTTCTATAGCAATTACAAATAGTTTCTTACATGAGATTCAGATATAAATGTTGAAATTATTACAGTCATATTATCTGTAAAGTTAAATAAAAATGACATAAGTGAGTTAAATTTTGTTATTTTTCAATGAAATTATCGAGGTTATAACCTACAAATACAATATAAGCGTATGTATCTTGTACTCGATTAATAATAAAGTAGCAATTGATGGAGACTTTTTAGAATTTGTTAACAAACAAAATCTAGCTAATTTAGGCATGACATGTGTAGTTACACTGTTTTTTAAAAAAACTTACCTCTGTCCATTCTAGAAACTCTTTGGTTAAGTTGGTTCTATGGGGGTTTTTTTGGCGCAAGTGCCATATTTTGGCTAAACTGCGCCAAACTTATTCTGGTTAAGAATACGATAATGCTAGAAGAATAAAGGGGGATATAAAACAATGCATATGTAAAAAAAACTATGCAACAATGTCATTTAATGCGTGTGTTAATTCAAAAACAACGAGTGAACTTTCTTCATTGTCGCTATACTTCGTTCTCATTCATGCGCGTTAGTAGTTAAAATGTGCTTCTGATAGTTTAGTTGTACCTCTGCATTATTCTATAAAATGCGTAATTTCTATAAACGAAGTAACTTCAATTAACTTACACCTTTGATTTGAATAAATTATCAGAACTTCGTTAGATGTCGCTTTGAATGTCTTAATGGGAGAGGGTATGAAAGAAAATAGCTTTAACAACTCTTGGATCTGTTTTTAACACACTATCCGAACTGTTGTATTCAGGGTCCGACTTAGCCTAATTTGGGCCCCGGGCAAAAACTTCTTCGGGGCTCCTCTGTTTCATTACTTCAGTAATGAAGAGTCGTGCATAGAAATCCATAGAACTTGTCTACGGTATTTTTTGTTCATTAATTCAAAATCTATTTAAACTGAAACTAAACCTGAAAAACTCAGTTCAAGTTGATTTGAGAATGCAGGCAACCAGACCATTGTGGTTCTGCATTCAGAGTAATGAATATGCTTTCTCGCAAATTGATTCCTTGGCCTCGGCTAATTTTTGATGTTATCATTTTAATACAAATAAATACTCATGTTCCTGTCCTGAAACATCTATAAAGCTCTGATCCTGTGCTCTATATCAATGCAAATTATTTAATCGTTTATCACAAAAATTTTATCATTTTTTTTAAAGCAAAACGTATTTTAAAAAGAAAAAAGTTAAACTTAAGAACGATTTTATTCAAATAAAACAGAATTAGTAATTGACGTTAATCTGAAAATTCATTTCTCTTGCTATTCTTGATTGATATCTCATTTAAAAGTTGTAGTTTTTTTTTATTAAAATTCTTTTCTATTGCTATTCTTGATTGATATCTCATTTGGAAGTTGTAGTTTTTTGGTTGGGTTAAAAAAATTTCAATTGAAAGATGAGATGAAAGTTTTTCCCTCTAATATTGAATTTTATGTCTAATGAATAATTACAATATTTTAAACTATAAATTGAATGGAAAACTTGTAATATCCGAAATTGCCTCAAAGTTTCCTTCTACATTATCTATGAGCAAATATATTTAAGAAAATCAATCTGAATGAAAATATTTCATTTAAATTTTAAAAATTATTATTATTTACTTAAGATTGACTAATATTCCATTTTCTTATTTATATTAAAATTTCAGAATTAAAGATTTTTTTTTTCAAACGGCCTAAGAAGCTTCAATTTTATTCATTTATTGTCTTTATTTGTTTGCCATTTATTACATACTTGGCGTTTTTAGGACCTGAGGGTTCGCTTAGATGAAGGCTCGTTTTAATTTTCATCTAAACTTTTTATATGACTTGGTGTTTAAATAACTTCTTTAGAAAAATATTTAAGATTCAAATTTTTAGAGTCATAAATCATTATATAGAAGCTTTACGCTTTTATATTCATTGTACTATGTATATCTCTAATTTTTTTTGTCAGTTTCTGTAAAATCTGAATTGTAGGGTAAGCGATTGAGCTTCATTTAATATAAAAGTCTGTTTGTTAAAGAAAAAAAAAGGCTTTTAAGTATCATTGCAAAAAATTGAAATCATCATTGGTGTCTCATGTGTACTACAGATTTTTTTATATATAATTTTGCGATACCTCAGAAATTTATTCAATAAAAATTTCTCTGGTTTATCATAAAATTCACTTTTTATTTCTATTTTTAAAGAATTTAAATGACGGAAGTAATATTTTTTGTTTCAATCAGTGAAATCTAAATTTTATTCTGTTGTTTGATTCTGAAGAATACTATTCACGGGGGCATTATTGATACACCAACTTTTAAATTGATAAAACGTTTCTGACTTCTGGAGCCAAACCTAGACGAATTATGAATATCATCATTAAAGCACAATTGATAGTTTTTTTTTTAATTTTATGGTAATCAGTCTTGGGGGGTAACTTCAAGCCACTTGAAACAATCAATGAAATAGTCTAAAATCGCGTTTTCTTTATTAAATAGTAATATTATAAAAAAATAATATATAGGCCGGCATCCTGGCACAGAGGCAGCGCGTCTTCCTTGTGATCTGGGAGCCCCGGGTTCGAGTCCCAGTTAGGGTATAGTTGTTCTGTGTGGTGTGTGAAGGTGCTATCTGTGAGGCGTATGAATGTACCCCCTGCAAAAGAGGGGCTGTGCATGTCAATGTGATGAGTGTGTAGCTAAGTCGTACTCTTGGCCCCAGTTGGCGCTACTTCAAAAACAAGAGACGCTCATTCGGCTTAAAATCGCTGACAGCCATCAGTGCGCTTGTCCGTAGGAAGGGCCATTAGTAACAACAACAGCAATATATTATAAAAATATATATAAAAAAATCATTTAATATCTTAATATTTGTTATCGTTATTTATTACGTGTAAATTACACAATTATTTTTTTCTTTGTGTTTAGAAAATTTTCTGAGTGCCGTTTATGAGAGTCGCACACGAAAAAGGTTAAACCCGCGAAAGGTAAACAGTTGTGTTTGCCAAAGGCGGGTTAGCATAACTACATCCTGTATAAAAGTAAACATATTCTCGAATTATAATATGAACATACAATTGTCTTTTTTTATAATTCATTTTTCCCCTTCTATAATTTAGTAGAAATAAGGTATTTAGAAGACAAAAAAATTTTTCTTACTGTCTTATTATCAAATGAGTTTCATGTATAAAGAATTTGAATAAAAAAGGCTGTTTCTCATGTTACATTAGATACTTGAAAATCACTCAGAAATCTCTGCACAGATTATGAGCAATACGCAGTTTATGGAGTTATTTTCGCCTTCCTGTCCAAAATACAATCGATAAGCGTTTAAAAGTAGCAATTACGTTTATTTAACAAAATAGCAATAAAAAAGAACGACTTTTGTTTCGACGATTCTGAGATTGCCGTAAATATATCGGAAAGCGGGTCGAGTTACGTACTCGAACACATTCAGAGAAAGTAAATATCCGGCCGAGGTCCGGAAATCGAAATGGTTCGTTTAATGTGCGTTCTTTATTGTTTTTTTTTCTCTCCCTCCCTCCCTCTCTCTACTGGAAGAGAAATCTTTGCGGCCAGCATCTCAATTTTGTGTCGCCTTGGCCGACGTTGCGCACTTCCGTTTTGTCCCTCTGCACCGTTCGCGAATATTAAAACCTCTTTTGATTGGTGCGTATCACGCCGGAATCGAGATCCATATCGTCCTCCATCCGATTTGCGGGAAGTGAAGTCACGGTGACGTCACAACATGGCCGCGAAGAAAGCTTCATTAGAATGATAAAAAATCTCAACATTTTAAATCAATTTTTTAATAATTCAATTTAATTTAGTTCTTTCCTTCGTTCTATTTTATGGCTTAAAATATTTGAATAATAATTAAGTAAAATTGAATATTTTGAAATCGAATCTCTTCTTGTGCTTTTAGAAAAAGCAAATTGTAAAACATTAAAGCAAGTAAAAAAAAA
>JAOUZG010029626.1:1427-12154 GCA_026289955.1 Argiope argentata | reverse complement strand
CGAAAAAGTATAAATGCGCAGTTCGTTTTCCAGAGCTTTCATTTGGGTTCAAGTTATTCATGTGAACAGGTTTTTCGTGATTTATGGCTGCACGACGAGAATTAACTGACTTTGAACGTGGAATGTTAGTTGGAGCTAGACGCATGGGTCATTCCATTGCGGATATCGTTAGTGAATTCAACATTCCGAGATCCACAGTATCAAGAGTGTGTCGAGAGTATGAAATTTCAGGCATCCCATCCCATCATGGACAGCGCAGTGGACGACCACCCGCACTTAACGACCGAGACCACCGACGTCTGTGTAGAATGGTCAATGTTTATAGATGTTAATAGACACGCAACACTTCGTCAAATAACTGCAGGAATCAATGTGGGACGTACGAGGGACGTGTCCGATAGGACTGTGCGGCGAAATTTGTCTTCATTGGGCTATGACAGCAGAAGACCAACTCGAGTGCCTTTACTGACAGCACGACATCGCCTGCAGCGACTCTCCTGGGCTCGTGAGGATATCGACTGGTCTCTAGACCAGTGGAAAAACGTGGCGTGGTCAGATGAGTCACGATTTCAGTTGTTACACGTTGATGGTAGAGTTCGAGTGTGGCGCAGATCCCACGAAGCCATGGACCCAAACTGTCAGCAAGGAACTGTTCAAGCTGGTGGTGGCTGCATAATGGTATGGGCTGTTTTTACATGGCGTGGATTTCGGTCCTCTGGTGCAACTGAACCGATCATTGACTGGAAATGGTTATGTTCAGCTGCTTGCAGATCACTTGCGGCCATTCATGGACTTGGACGATTGGTTTGAAGAACATTCCGGACAATTCCAGCGCATTATCTGGCCACCTAGATCGCCCGATATGAATCCCATCGAGCATTTATGGGACATCATCGAACGGTCCGTTCGTGCCCAAACTCCTGCACCATCCACACTTTCACAATTATGGACGTCTATACAGACAGCATGGCTCAATATTCCTGTAGAGGACTTCCAACGACTTGTCGACTCCATGACACGTCGAGTTATTGCACTTCGCCGGGCAAAAGGAGGACCGACAAGATAATAACAGTCATCCCATGACTTCTGTCACTTCAGTATATATATATAGAGAGATTTTTTTAAAAAATGACATCCCAAGCCGAAATATATTTACTGTATTTTCAGAAATGATGTAACATTTTTTAATTTATTTATTCCGGTTTTTTTTAAAAAAATCGAAAATAAGTAAAAACTGTGTAAAAAATTAAAAATCACTTGTTCCATAAGTAGGGGCATCGTTTTAAGTAGTAAATAATTAGTACTTAAATATTTTTCAACCGAAAATTATTTATTTACACTTCTTAGAAGTATTTATCCTATGTTTTTTTACATTATAAATTTGTATTATTTTGTGGTTTATTTTGATGTTATTATACAATCGATAAAATATCTAGAGATGAAGAGATTTTGAAAGAGAATTTTCTTTATTTAAACTTTTTATTAAATCATTCGAAAGATATATTAAATATTTTAAAAATTTTGTGTACTGAATTTTTCACAGCGTAGACAAGTTATCTTGTAAAAAAAGGACCTGATATTTAAGAAATGATATCTATGCACAGTGCCAGAACCATACTAAAAATGTTTATAAATAATCTGAAAAAATATGTCATTGCTTTAAATTACATCCGAATTCTATTTATAACAATACCATTTACAGAAGAATACTAATAAAGGATCTAAGTGAATAATTTTCCCAAGAAAATTTTAGAGAAGCAGTGCATAAAAGTACACCACAAAATTGGATGTTTAAAATTGGCACATAAAATATTTTATAGTGATAAATGGCTGTGAATAAATAATATTTTGTGACGAGAAAAAGGGAAAATTGGATGGATCAGATAAACATAATTTGGAATAGACCAATTTCAATGGCATGATTTAACAAGTGAACCAAGAAATTTACTAGTAATTCTTAGGTGGAGGATCAATAATGACTGAGGTGGTTTTAAATTTTATGGGCAAACATTTTTGGGAATTTTTAGTGAAAAAAAATGAACTCATGGAGATATCAGCAAATATTTGAGGGTCATTTTATTTTATTACGAAATGTGTTGCTGGACCAAACAGTTTATCTCAACAAGCGAGGGTGCCTATTCATTAACTCGACAAATACATGGTTCAACATGAATAATATCAATGTCATGGAATGAGCATCACTAAACCTGAACTTACTCTCAATAAAGAATATGTGCAGATATTCAACAGGAAAAGTGCATGAAAATGGTTGCCAATAGTTTTCGGCCAATGACCTTAAAGCCGCAATGGAGCGAGTGTGATATGAATTGTCCCCGTAGTAAAGCAAAACTGAATATGGATTTGAAATTATTAAAAATAACGAGAATAGGATAAAATTTTAACATTTGTAATTGTTTGTAATTAACCTTAAATATAATTCACAAAGCAAAAGTTGCCTATAATTAGACACTTATTTTCTGTTTTTCTGAACAAATTCGGAATATTTTATAATAAATTCATCCTAATTTGTGTTTTGTGTTGTATTTATAATTATTCATTTAACGAAAAAAATTCATTTCATTCTTATTTTATTGTGAATTGCATTCTATGCTTTTGTCTGCATTTTTGGGATCGAAGTAGATCCTAACAAACGAATGGGATGATCTTCCCGAAACGTTTTGGCATATTCTCGAAAAAATTTCTTTTCTCCCCCACCACGCATACAATTATAAAATCTTGGATAAGGTCCCGAATTCCTTGCTTCGGGACAGTTACAAAGTATAGGTCTTTTTGTGTGAGTTTAGCCTATTAAGAAAATATGTGCCGCCATTTTTTTTCAAACCGATTGTAAGCAAATTTTGTTCTAGTTGTAGTCACAAAATCGCATACCGATTCTGATTTCATCGATTTGCGTTTGCATGCGTAAAACAGATACCGAAAGGCGCACACTCCTTCTACAGATTTGGAGGAAAATTCTAGAGGAATTGACATTTTGGATCCGAAATCTGTGTATGTTTGATTCCAAGCCTATGCTATCTGTTTTTACTCGAACAGCCAGCCAAATTTTCTATGAATGAATATCGTCAAAAAATTGATAGAAATGATTAACTATATTCTGAAATACATTTATTAAATGTTCTCTCTCTAATCCAAAGCGTGTTTGAATTATTGAATTCAAACATAATTCTTTCAGACTATGTGTGTTTTTCGAACTCACGGCAGTCCCGAATTTTGTCGATATGAGGACACAGGCATTGATATATTTTTAGGCCCTTCTTAGAGAAACTTCACTTATGTAAATAATATAACTTGAAATAAACTTATTTCAGCTTTTGTCTTTGCATTAATGTTCTTTTTCATTTTTAGGTATTTCCAGTATCTTATTTAATTAATCTATAGCTTCTTTTTCTCTTCATTAGTAAAAATAATTGACTAATTAATTTATTACACACATTTAATCACGCATATATAATATAAATATTAAAAAACCGATTTTGTGATTTGAAGTAAGTCTTGGATTATTCATTCTGACTAATTTTATGGAAATAATCCAGTTTTTATATATTATCAAGATCCTTTGTCCAAGCCCTGGGGAGCAAGCTGTAGCGTTAGAATAAGAAAACAGAAAAGAGAGATGAAGCAAATATTCCGCTCCCTAGAGTTTGAGAAAGGGCCTTTCCATTCCGCAGTCGCACATAACTCAGAAATCAAAGATACAGGAAATCCGCTTTAGAGAAGAGGTGAATGAGAAAGGATAACATAGGTGTTATCCGATAGGATTTCTACCGGTTAATCGGTTTTCTTCATTTGGCGGTTATATTATTTAATAGAATAGATAAAAGAAAAAGATAAAATATTTTGCTGTCTTTAACTTTTATTTTGTACTTGATTTTTTTTAAAAAAATATATTGTAAAGAATGAAGTGACCGTGATTTCTTTCGATCTACTAAATTGGCTAGACAAACAATGTTCCAGTAATCAGATCTTATATTCAATGAGGGACAAAGATTAAAACAATATATATTCTCAATAAATGCATCAATTTTTTGAATTAAGAAAGAAAACTTATTCAATTTATCCAGCGAGATAACCTGAAACTTTTAAGTACACTCGAATCAAAGAATCGCCCCTCCCTGCATGAAATCCCAGACCTTGGACAACGAAACAAATTCTTATTTTCATGCACTCGCATATGAATTTAGCTCATCATAAGATGAATAAGTCCAAAGGGGTAATGTGAATGCCTTTTTTTTTCAAGCGGCTGAAATAAGGAATTGAAGTTTTAATATAAACATCGCATACTAAATTTCATTTATCTAAGTCACTGTGTTTTTAAATTATCACAGCATGCAAAAGTACAGAAAAATGAAATATCATCTTTCGGATTGAATTCACTCAAAATCCGAGAAGTATCTAACCTTAGATACAAATTTTTGTACCAATTTTATTCATGTAGCTGGCGTGTTCTCGATCAGCCTAAAAAGAAAGAATTTATGCCAATAGATTTCATTCAAAGAAATCTTGATAGAAATCTATAGATTTTGTGTAAAGCTGCCTTCCAAATTTCAGTTGTCTAGTTCAAGTTGTTTTTGATCAATCAGGTTCAGGCACTTACAAACAGACCTAACTTTCCAACTATGTTTTTAGGATTTCAGAAAGTCTGAAATGTTGAGATTCGCAAAAACTCGAATTCAAAGGTTTTGATAATTACAATAGTTTTTCTTTGTATTCTTCATTATATGAGTAAATAAAAATGGATTTGAGCTCATAAATCACGAATTTTTTTTTTTTGTAAAATGTCATAAATTTTATTATAAACACAGGACTTTTAAGGGAAAATTTTAATTTTCTTCGAGATGAAATAAACATTGGCAACTTTCCATTACCCGAATGGCATGTTTTCTAGTAAAAGGAAAAAATAAACTTTTTTGAAAGGAAATTGTAGAAATAATAGCAGCAAATGATAACCAAAATTAAATTAAATTTTAGATGGATTTACACAATGAAAAATGATATTTTTGACAGGGTAATAAAAGAAATGAAAAAGTAGGCATAGAAACTGATATTGAAAGACATCAATATATCACGATTTCAATTGGAAGCGATTCAAAACCTCATTTTCATATTTCGTCATTTTCAATAATTTAGAGATTAATTCGTAAATAGTTCTTATTGTATTTTAAAATAAATCATCTCTCTCCACTACAAATAAGTATGAGTTGAAGTAAGATTTCAGTTTGGAGCAGAAGCACTCACAGAATTTTTACGTAGAAATTTAATCACCATTTATAACTTAGGGAATTTAATATGTTCTCATTGAGTGAAAAAAAGGCAGCAATACTACTAACAATCCCCTAAATACTCTAAACTTTGATTCTAGCGGAAAAGAAATATTGCTATATAGCACCGGAAATCGACGATTGATGAAATGAACATTACTCAAAATCTTTTAGTGGATAGACAAAAAAACTGGCAAATAGAATTTCAGGCTTTTAACTTAAAAGCTTCGATGACTAGCTGCTTTTCTTTCATATTAAAAGCAATAATTTAGCCATTTCAACTACCTTTGATCAACTGCATGAATGAAAATAGTATTTTGAGGCATTTTTGCACGATAAACGGAGATCGTTGTGACTGATTAGATACGCATGCATAGAATTTAAATTAATTGTTGAATAAAACTGACATAATCGGCCCATTTGTTAAGGGGGAGAGTATATATATTTTGCAATAATTTTGGAAATGAAGTTGCCTGGGGAGACAGGCGATCACTGACGATTTATCTAGATAAAGAGACAGACGATCATTGATGATTTATCTAGATCAAGAGCTTTTATGTAAAACAGAAATCGACGAAATCGAAACACTGGCTGAGTTTTGGTTATGGAGCAATTTTTTTTTATTATTTTGACTATAGAGATTGGTAATTTAATAATATCATTTTTGTCACATATATATCTTAGAAACTTCCTGAATACCATAGTTTTCAGAATTATTTAGTGGTCTATTTTACTGTTCCGTATTTCCGTCTATTATCTATTTTCTCTAAGGTTTTATTTGGAGCTTTTTAAATATTCAATTTCATTCTTTCTTTGAAAAAGGTAAGGAGTGTTATTTCTGTGAACCAGACCTAAAGACAAAAAAATCTTTTTAGCATGACACATTACAATTCAAGTCCCAATAGATTTTGAGGCCCATATGGATCTTGAGTTATGAGATGCCACTGACTCAAGATGCCATGAAACGTTAAGATTCACCAAAATTTCGAGTTGAAATTTTTGGACGATTACAATACTTTATTCATACGAGAAAATAAGAAGCCAGTCCTTCTGCATCGAAATTCCTCATTTGTAGCTGTACATGATAAAATCAAAGGGTTTGGATACATTACTATTCACAACTCTTGAGAACAAGAAATATAATTATAATAAATAACTAATAATAAATAACTTCTGTTAATATGTTTAACAAAAACGAAAGTACATTAAAAAAGTAAAATAATTTTATCATGTTTGTAGCAAACTAAAACATTTTTCTTCCTTTAAAAATCGATTTTCGAGGGTTGTTCAGCAAAACATGTTTATCCAAGAAATTGTAGTAGTATAAACTAAAGCCAAGGTCATTCTCTCTAAAACTAAAAGAGCTTACATATTATTTGAGTTTTGAAGAAAAATATTGGTTGTTCGGAAAGTAATTTCGTTTTTTCCCGTCAGAGGACTTAATTACGTTTTTTCGAAACCAACTTCACACTTAAGCCGCATAACCATTATATGTCTTGAGAGCTGATATTGCAAGGCTTGTGTGTGAAAAAGTTCTATTAATTCTACGCAGTAGTTTTTGGTTGGTGCCCTTTTAAATATGGAGAGCAATAAGCAGCATTTTCGTCATATTTTACTTTTTTACTTCAGAAAAGGTAAAAATGCTGTACAAGCGAGAAAAAAATTGACGGATGTGTATGGAGAAGGCGTGTTAACAGTACGCCAGTGCCAGAACTGGTTTGCAAAATTTCGATCCGGCAATTTTGATGTCGAAGATGCACCACGGTCTGGAAGGCCGGTCGAAGCTGACAAAGATGCGATAAAGGCATTAGTTGATGCAAATCGGCGAATAACCACACGAGAGATCGGTGAGAGATTAAATTTGTCGAATTCGACTGTTTATGGCCATTTGAAAGGCATGGGCTTAACCTCGAAGCTCGATGTGTGGGTGCCCCATGTCCTTACGGAGCGAAATTTGTGTCGTCGCGTTGACGCGTGTGATTCGCTCCTCAAACGTCAAGAAAATTATCCATTTTTGAAGCGGATTATTACTGGGGACGAAAAATGGGTTGTATACAACAATGTTAAACGCAAGAGGTCATGGAGCAGAAAAGATGAACCGGCTCAAAACGTGTCAAAAGCCAACATTCACCAAAAAAAGGTGATGCTCTCCGTTTGGTGGGATGTCAAAGGAATCGTTTTTTTTGAGCTTTTGCCGGACAATACAACGCTTAATTCAGAAGTCTATTGTCATCAACTGGACAAATTGACTGATTCACTTAAAGAGAAGAGGCCCGAATTAATCAACAGGAAGGGTGTAGTATTCCACCAGGATAATGCGAGACCTCACACAAGTTTGGTCACTCGCCAAAAACTTTTACAGCTTGAATGGGACGTACTGCAACATCCACCATATTCTCCAGATCTGGCGCCTTCCGACTACTATTTGTTCCGGTCCCTGCAAAATTTTTTGGATGGCAAAACCTTTACCTCAAATGAAGATGTCAAAAACCACCTGAACCAGTTTTTTGCCAGCAAGGACCAAAACTTTTATGAGAGGGGAATTATGTTACTGCCAGAAAGATGGCAAAAGGTGTTAGACCAGAATGGCCAATATATAATTTAATAAAATATTTATTCATTATACGAAAACTGTCTTTCATGTTCCCCCCAAAAAAATGAAAGGACTTTCCGAACAACCCAATAATTGTTTTTAGTGTTTTAGAGCTAAATATGTAGCCTTATACACAATTCGATTAAAATGAATGACAATATCCTTTGCATTACAAACAGCATAATTTCCGGGGTTCATCTGAAAGATATAGAGAAAGAGAATTTTATTTTTCAATTCCGACTATTTCACACTCGCCCTTGATATGTATGTATATTGGTCAAATTTTCAATCGTTAATAAAATACTTTTTATTCATCAACTCAAGTACAAATACAATTTTTAAAACTTGTTGTGGATGACAACTGATGTGAATATAGTTTTTTCAAATATTAATTCATTATTTAAATAAAATTAATTTTTAATACTTGAAACAGAGTTTTAGCAATTTATAATGAAAATTAAAATCAAGAGGCAGTATCTCAATTGGTAAAATGCGAGGATTTCAGTATTCTTCGCGTGAAAATGAAGAATTCGAGTTCAATTCTTGTGAAAATCAATAATTTTTTGACAAATTATTTCTATTAATTGTAATTGTTTATTAATAAGTAAATAAAAAAATTTCCTTTGTTGACATTAGTAGGAATTGACTTAATTTTTTTTATATTACTGGTTATTCTTATGACCACTCAAATATTTTTAATATTTTTAAGCTAAGAATAAATGCTCTTATCTTGAGAAATTAAGGAAATCTGCTTAGAGAATGGAAGGATATACGGAATGCGTGTTTAATAGAGTTGGAAAAGAAGAAAACTCTCAGCAATTAGGATAATAATGACTTTTCTAAAATTAAGAACAAAAAATTGAATGAAAAAGGATAATAGTAAATCAAAGTGCTCAGAATCCTTTAATGTTGCCTCATAAGATGAGTAAAAAGTTTGGGTAACCATACATATTATATAATATCTTATCATAATTTTAGTGAAAGTTTGGATGAGTTACCTGCTCACACTCAGGGGGAAAAGTTTTAGATCCGAAATAGAGCTTCGTGGAAGAGCTTGGATAATGCACCAAACATGCTCGATGAGTACAAAAAAATCTTTTGAATTGGAACACGGAAAGCTTTCAAATTTTATCTCTGTTGCTTAGAAGCTAGAGAGTTTCTTGTAAGCTAGGGAGGGTGTCTCGTTCTTAAAAGAGATTGGTGGAAAAGATAATCATTGATATGATACGGTAATCAACATTGATATTTGTCTTTTAACGCTTGACTCGAGTTAGAAAGTTTCATTAGCTAGGAAGTTTGCTATTAATTCCAAACAAACACTTATATGCAAAATAAGTAATTTTTGAAATTAAAAAAAAATGTCGAAAAAAAATTAATTTTTTTTTTTTAAAAAATGTCGTCAAAAGGAAGGAATAAATAAATATTTGTCAACCGAAATAATACATCAACTTATTTAAAATTCTTTCCCGATTGTAAGTAACCATCTTACATATTACTTCAGAATACAAGTATTACAAATGTAGGGAAAAAACACTTTTTAATTAATTTTTTTTTAATTTCACTATCTTCTAGAAGAAATATGAAAGTATTGTAATACAATTGGGAAAAAAGTATATTGTTGGGTGAAAAATCTCCAAATATCAAAAACTACTGTGAATTCAAAATATGCAAATTGTTAACTACTGAAATTAATGATACTGGAGAATGAACTAAAAAATAATAGTAAAGGAAACCTGATATTTTTCAGATTTTATGAAATCTGTCAGAATATTTTAATAGTAGCTTGGATAAAGGTATAAATATATAAGCTAATTGTTCTATTTAAAAATATGAGTAAGTTGAAAATTTACCTATTTTTTTCTCCCCAATTTTATAAACAGATTCAAGTCTTGAGGATACAGAAATGTATTATTATTTTTTATTTTCTATCTATTCTACGCTGAAAAGTTTAAAGATTGGCAAATCGAAGATTGTAGCTAACCGCTTTCGCAATAATCCTGGTTGCTATAACTCAAACAAGTAATATAAAAAAATAGGTCATTTCCTACTAAGGTCAACAATTTAAAAAAAAAATTTTAGTTGCTATTCATTAAATTATTAGAAATGTTGTTGTTCTCGTCTTACGCTTTACAACGGAAGGATGGACGCAGTAGTTTCTGATAGTATGGACCCAGGAGCACCCAAAAGCAGAAGTCTGTCTTCTAGCTCACACACGTCACAAGCTTTTTCTACGAGGCGAACTTAATTCATGCATTTCATTCATTCATCCGCAGATGGTAATTGAAATCTTGAATGAAAAACGATCACCCAGTAACCCCAGTGGTATTGATCTCGACACGAAGGACTTCGTGATCACGATAGGTTTAACGTTAACCACACACACACAGAGAGAGAGAGAGAGAAAAATTCTTCGGCTGGCGAATTCGAACCTACAGCCAAAGTGGTGCGAATCCAACGCCCAACCATCCAGGCTATCCTGGCCATACAATTTTGCTTACTATAAATAATTGATTAAAAAATATACTAGCATTGAATTTTCAACGCCAATTAAGGCAACGCAAAATGCGTGAATTTTCTACGAAAGTTGGGGTAACACAATACATATTAGAAAATTTTAATTTTCTTTATTCTGTATTATTTTAACTCTACAGTACTACAAAATGAATTCGAAAAATCGATTAATTAACAATGTACAATTTTATATGAATCAAACATTAAGAAAATAAACATAAATGTTTGAAATAATCTGCTGAAATTAAGCCTAACCTCATTGGCGTGGGAAAAAAACTCAATTCATTCCCCACTGCCAACTTATTTGGAGGTGGGGAAATATATATATATATATATATATATAT
>JAOUZG010029620.1:0-10605 GCA_026289955.1 Argiope argentata | reverse complement strand
ATTTTTAAAATTAACTAGAAAATTATATACGTTAAACATAAGATTTGGAATCCAGTATATCGTGGAAATGCTCAATTTGCTTGGAACTAACTTTATTTAAATTTATTTTGTACGAATATATGCATTTTGAAAAATATTAACACGTTGACTGCACTCATTGAATTTTTACTAATGTAATTTATATAATTTAAAAAAAAAGTCGGTCACATGCGACGCTTACAGCAGTCAATGTTTTGGAGAAATCATCATAATTTTGTTTTTTAGCGTACAAAAGAAGTTTTGTTCACGACATTCTAATGTTGATTAAAAATTGATGAGTGTCATTAAAGTATAGGTTTATTTGAAACCTATATAAAGTGTATTTGTAATATAAAAAATGTAAACATATATGTATTTTATGTGTAATTTAAACAACTAGAAACATTTTCTTAAAAGGAGAAATATGATAGTTTGAAATATTTTACACCAGCATTTGAATATTGTACACCAGCATTTATAATCATTCAAAATTTTAAAAATTGATACATTTAAAAATCAATTTTTGAAAGCTGCAACATCATAAATTATTTGTTTGAAATATTCATGAAATGAAAAGGAAAATTATTGCTGATATAAAATGTGTGCTTACCAAACTATTTCAAGACAGTTTTATGTCGTAATTGTTTGAGTGACTGACTGCTGCTAAATAGCTGCAAAAACATTACACAGTTTGCATTTCGCATGAAAACTGTATTCGTGATGTATTATTTGCTAACCAAATGAAATCAACTGCCTTGCAAGAATCTGGACTGGATTGTGTTATTACTTTTCAAGTCTTACTACGAGTATTGCGATTAAAAAGAACCTATGCTAGAAAATGTGGCTGGCGCAAAAAAAAAGGCAGAACCAAGCGACTCGAAACAAATTCCAAAGAAGTCACGAGCGTCTTGGTGATTGAGTTGCTGCTGTCCACTGTTTATCTACCTGGTGAGAATCTGAGGAATTCTGGGAAAGTCCTATAGATTTTCTCAGCGAACTGAATGAAACTTTCGTAGAGCTGAAACCATGGCAGTCGTGTAGGCTGCCGGAAAGTGCCGAATACTTGTGGATAAATTAGTATCAACGTAAACTTAGAACTTGATCAACGTAAACTTAGAACACTTTCATACAAAATCTCTCCTGTCTTCCCAAAATCATCGACTGAGATAAGCAACTTCAAAGTTCTGTATTAAGGAAAGCTCCTCAGAGTTTTGAAGAATTGCAGAAAATGTATTTGGCATTATTACATTAGAAGCTTTGCATCCGACAACCATCGCCGACCGGGTCAGAAGTCTTTCTCTTTCATCGAACGATAAAGTCGCCTTATTACCGATGGAACTGGAACAAATTCCTTCAATCCATAATTTTTCAATGCTGTGACGAGCACGTGCAAATCAAATGACTTTTGATAAAATCGCTTCATTTTTGATGAAATTGGGGCAAACAGTCTTTTTAAACTATAATCTGCCTATGATGTGATTAGTACGTGCAAATCAAATGACTTTTCATCGATTGATATAATCACATCCTTGTGGTTGGAGCTGGAGCAGAAGCCTCTTCAATCCACAATCCATCAAAGATGGGGACAGCACCTGCAAATTAAGTGACCCTTATTCTTATTTCTGAAGAATATATATCAAAAACGTTTCTATGTGTTGGAATAAGCAAACTCTTAAGGCATGATGTTTCTAATTTGAAATTTTCTGGATATAGCATGATATCCATGCCTATATTGATGCCGAGTAGACCATCTTCTATGTGCTTCGTCTGTTAACCAATGAACCATTGAAAGTGAAGCACTTAAAACTGACTGATAGAATGAAGTGATATCATTCTGCTCGTTTTGACTGATGAAATGATGCTCCATCTCCGGAAAGACTTAATACATCAATCATCGATACTGCTGTAGTAAAAAAAAAGAAAGAATGGCTGCTATTGTATTGCTTTCTCATTAACTACTTTCTTCAGTGCTTATTGCTCTTATGTAAATTAAAAGAGGTTTCAAAAAAATCACCAGTCATCTAGCAGCTGTTAAACGAACTTTCATCAAAACAGTTCATTCATAGATCCGTTCATTCCATTTGGTGTAAAGGAGTTCTCTTCAAATGCCTTTCGGTTATGTGCTATAATGTTGACCAATAACTGGAGACAGGAGTCGGAAATGTACTCAAGAGACAGAACTATTTAATCTGAAAAATATTGAACTGGTAATGCATAGTGACTTTTTACATATTCTCTGTTGAAAAATATTTTTATGATGATGCAGTTTTCAAAAATGGTTGTATTTTTCGCAAAAAAATAATAATAATAATGAATACAACATTTAAGCTGGGAATGTTGTAGGATTATAAAATTATTTCTTAAAAGAGAAATCTTTAAAACTAGAATCTAAAATTTAATCGTGTGTTTTTCAATAAATGAATGTCAATATAATACCTATGCACTGGCACAAAAAGTAATCTATTATTAAAAGAATTTTGTAAAAAGTAAAATATTTCTAAAAGAATTCGGAATATTTCTTAGTAAATTTTCTGTGTCTTTTTAAAATCGTATTGAATTTTCGTTATTTATAGTTAGAAATTTACCATTTATCCTGCGAAACGCATAAGATGACGCGTAAATGAAATAATTCATTAAAAAAATGTCTATATTAATTTCAAAAATAAACACGTTTAATTGCTACAAAAATGGCAACCTATTATTTTTTAAAGTAAAATGCAATTAAATTTTGGTGTCTCAGACTATAAATATTTATGAAACTGAAATGTTTAAAATTTGTTTGTTCTGATTACATGGAGATTCATTGTATGGGCCAAGCTTCTTGGAAACTAATTATTCCTGGCCTATGTATTGAGTAATCTCCATCATTATGAAATTAAGAAACTCTCTCAAGCCTTTCATTCAAGAAAGCATTTCTGTGGATTCAGAAATAATTCTTTGCCTTATTTTTTAAAAAAATCTTGAAATACTTGAATGACGTTTATGCAGTTCTAACATCTTGAATATTTGCTTTGTGTATGAATTCCAACATTAACTGTTCTACAATGATATGTTTGATATACAACTTCTATTATATCTCTAAAATTGGAAAATATTCAGCGTGTAAGCAATTAAATTTGCCATTAATTATAATTTGTTAATTGTATTATTATTGGAGTAGAATTTTTGTAGTAAATTTGCAAAGTAATATTTTGTCAGCTATGTGGGAGTAAAAAAAAAAGAAAAAAAATGGAAAAGAAAAAAAATATATATAAAAAAATGAAAAATATGAAAAGTGAAAAATATTAAAAAATAAAAAAATATGAAAAAAATGAAAAAATAAAAAAAATGAAAAATGAAAAAAATTATAAAAATTTTAAAAAATAAAAAATATGAAAAAAAAATATGAAAAAAATTTAAAAAAATATAACAAATATGAAAAAAAATATGAAAAAAATATAAGTATAATTATAGAAACTCCCTTCATTGCATATGAATTTTGTTAAAAATTTGATTTGTAATCAATTGATTGTACAATTTTTGAATTCAAAAATTGCATTTAAAATATTGTTGTATATTAAGAAAGAATGTATTTATAGTTTGTATTAAGACGTTAAAAATTTGTAGCTCTTAAAAAAATTGACTGCCTTAATAATGTTCAAAATATCCCAAAAGACAACATAAAGTAAGATAATGTGTATTGAAAACTTTAAAAATGTCTAAAAGAATAGAATTTCTTATCCTAGCTAGAATTTACGAGAGTTTATTGTAATAATCAAACACTTAATATTTCTGTACTTTTTTAATCTTTAATTTAAATTGCATGCAGAGAAATGCATGCTTTTGTTATTTGTTAAATTAATTTCCTATTTTAAATGTTTTGTACTATTTTTAATGTGTAGGAAAACATAAGAGTTCCAAATATGTTATAGATGTGGATCCAAGAATAATGGCAGTCAATTTTTTTTAATTGAAAAAATTTTGGAATCTTAATTACTGGCTTTTTGAAAGTAATTTCAAATATAAATTTAAAAAAAATTATCACCTAATGTTACAAATTTCAATTTATACTATATTTGAGTGACTTAAAAACATTATTTAGATATTGAATTTCGTATTCAATTTAATGAAAGTGCAAGTAATATTAACAGGTGTTACCATTAACTTTCAAAGTTATGATGCAGAAATTTTAAAGAAAGCTATGAAATTACAACAACAATAAAAATAATAAATTTTTATAAAAAATTTATGCAAATGAATTCTTTTTGTAGCAATAAATTCAACAACTTTTAAATATAAAATCTTTTATAATTGTAATCCATAGATTTGATTTTTAGGACAAGCTATTTGAGCAACTGACCTTTACCTATATTTAAAAAAATATAATTTTTGTATACATATTAAAAAAGTATTTTTTCACGTATGTATGAAATAATTCTAAATAGGATATTTTGTTGAGGTCCTATTTTTGATAGTGGAACAATGCTTCTTATTCTTTTGTTCTTAAAGAGCCGCGCGATGGTAAGATGCTAGTCTCGGAACCAGAGACCGACACCTTACCATCACTGATGGAAATTTATATGGAAGATCCATCGTGTGTAAGCTGGCCTGGTGCACGCTAAATCCATCGGGTTAAACACTCTCATATCACTATGCTGTGGAGTGGTATGGAAATTTAGAGAGAGGGGGCAGCTGAGGTGTTGTCCTCCTCATCTGACCTAAAAAAATTGAGGTCACCCTGAAATAATTTTCGTGTTGTTTTAAAATGGCTTGTTAATACAACTAAACTAAAACTCATTTAATTCTTAAGATATTACATTTTAATTGTAGGAACATGAAATGTGAATGCATGCATGTTAAATATAACTTAATCCTCGAAATAAACTTTTAAAAAAAATTAAATTGAGAACATTGCAAAACTGGTCAAATTCGATTTGACTCAAAATTGAAATTCAACCCTGCTAAGGCAAGAAATAATGAAAAAAATAATTATTATGATTCAACGTGGCTATGTTTTTAACTATTCTAGTTATAACACTTTTAGAAAGGCTATACATGACTAGCCTTTTTTGAATACTTCTCATGTTTAGGAATATACTGAATCAGCATTGGAACTTCTCTGCGACGAATTTTTTTTGAAGCAATGAGGTTTGTCGGCCTTATTGTAATCTGCGTTGAAGTAAGGATTAGTCTTCATGGGTAATCGCAGAAAAAGCAGTTACGATTGCATTAGTTAGAATTACAAATCGTCTTGAATTATCGATTAAATATGCATTCTTATCAAATAATTGGTTAATATTCCATATCAATAGCGACTTGTCCATTAAACGTGCATTCTTATCAAAGAATCGGTTAATATTTCATATGAAATGTTTGAGATGAACTGTTGAATGTTCGTTTAAGTTTTGTTTCAAATTTAAATATTGCTGCCTTTATATACTTTTAGAATGCTAAATTAAATGCTTTGTTACCATTGCATCTCTTTTTAAATGACATATAGGTTATTAATGGAATAAACTAAATAAAATATTATGACCCAAAATGTTTTCACTCTGGAATTTTAAGTTCGGGAAATAATTTTTGAATTCTTCTTTTACTCTGATGTCTGAAGTGTATAATAATGTCTGAACTTTTTTCTAGCATTTTAATATAAACTTTGTTCAGACTAATCGCGCAAAATGTCCAGATGGTTTTCGTTTTTTCTGTGAATCTTCAATTTTTGCGCTTAAATTATTTCTTGGGGGAAAAGAAACAAATAAATTCGGAACAGTTGAATGATTCATTGGCAGATGATTATAACTTTTGTTAACTAAGCCGAACTGCATTATGTGCATAATTTTTTTAAATGTGCAAGATTTTCAACCTACTTTCCTATTATGTGTTACTTTTCGAAACTTAAAATATCATGTTGAAAATTTCCTCTAACTGAAATAAACTTGAAGCGAAAGTAAAATACTGAAAGACCATGCACTCTGAAATATTAAGTATATTTCTAAGGCCGTTTTGCTCATCGATCATTTTTAAAATGACTGAAATCTATTTCATTCTTCTTTTTATGAAGGTCAATTATAAACAACTTGGACTTCTTCATTAAATTATTTAAAAAAATCTCGTTTTTTTGTTTTATTCTTTAAATGTATTTAAAATTCTTACAAAGGAATTTGAAGCAAATAATCATTTATTTTTCAGAACAGGATGATATTCTAAAACGAATATTCTTTCCTGTCATACGCTATTCGGGTTGAGAAAAAGAATTAAATCATATTCAATAAACATTTTTCTATATTTTTATAATAAAGCTGGAATAATCATTTCAGTATAATTTTTTAAAGGAATTAAACCTTTTTTTGTACTTAAGTTTACTGTCCCAAGAATAATGGTTCAGCGAATTTTTAAAAACTAAAAATCACATTGGAAAAGGCTGGTGTTTTAACACTAAGCCATTCGGCGACACCAAATTGGTGTATCATATAAAATATCTGGACTAATGTCTTAAAATGATCTGAACCTTTTGTCGTCAAACAAAAGAATATCTTTTAGAATGGGAACGAGATAATATTTATACACTGCTTAAAAATGTTTGTATTTTTATTTTAAAATGAGAATTAATAGGCAGAATAATGTCTAATGAATTAGTAGATGAGTTTTTAAGCAAAGTAATGTTTTTTATATCTGCACCGTGTTGGAATCAAGATTTTTTATCAACAAATGCAGACCCTCCCCTCCCCCTTCTACGTTAGTGATGGCTGTGAAAAAGAAAAATAATAGCGCAATTCAGTTATATGCTCAATTAAGAATTTCTTTATTCAGTTCAGGTCGTTTGGTGCGAGAGAGTGGACGACACTCTTCACATTTCTTATAAATCGTGTTACGATAAGGAACATATATTTTTCATAAGTTTTTGTATGAATTCCAATCTGCTTGAATTAAAGATCTAGATTATTTTTTTACAAAGATAAAGACATAAAAAGTTACTATTTTATATTAAAAAATGAATTATTTTTTAGATTATATTAGCAGACATCTATTTCTTAAATCAATAAAGTAATCTGCATCTCTTAGACTGTATTCATCCAGCAGCACTTGTCACCATTTATTATGAAGATTAAAATGAAAAATTAGCAATTTCATTTTGTTTTGACGTGATTACCTTTAAGTAGCTATTTATATAAAAAATGGTCGAAAATTATCGGAAATATTTAAAAAAGATTTCTGAATTGGTAAATTATTTCTCAATTAGGATTCTTTTGAAATCGTATTTTGTTAGGTTAAACGTTCATATTGAAATTCGACACTTGAAAATTTCTATTCGTAGAAACTATAATAGCTGTTATATGTTACATTAATTTATTTTCCCTGTCTTAAGAAAAAAAGAAAAAAGGAAAAATTATTTTGCGGTCTTATTAGCTTCAGAACAAATTGAATTTTTTATAAAAAGGCTGCAATCTTCCTTAGTAGAAAGCGCTTCTAAAAGATAAATTGTGAGAACATAAATTTTAAAATTAAAATTTTCTTTTAGCACTCGTAGAAGAATATAGAATATAGAAGCTTTTTTTTAAAAAAAAAGTAAAATTATTTTAACTAAAGTCACGAAATTCTGTGTTAAAAGAAGAAAAACTTGAAAAAAAACCCATCAAAAAACAACTCAATTTCATTCCAGTTCTAAGAACAGAAGATAGATTGCGTTGAAGTATATTTTGCCTCGGGCGCATGATTTTATGCAACCATTACTCGCGGAACAAAAATATTTTCTAAACCAATAAATTGTTAAATTTATTCACCAGAGATAATTTGTCCTCGGATAAATGAGTCAAAGCAGAATTTCCGAGGTCTTAATCTGGGGGTTCAGAGAGTTCTATAAACGTGAATTCAGCTTATTTGACTTTCATTTTGGTGGTATTCTATTAGTATTTCAAATTTTTTCACCACTAGTTTCCATTCTTTTATATTTATAAATTTCATAAAAAATGTGGCCAAAAATAATTTTACGAACAATTTAACTTTTAGCTTACGTTTACTCATTTTGGAGTTTCCAATTTCTGAAGGTACGAAGACAGAATACAATCTTAAACCAGATTGAGTTCAATGATCCATGTTTGTTTCGGAAAAAAAATATAAGTTTTCAAAATAACTCGTATTTATCCAGAAAAGCATTTGCCAATTATTATAACATTTTTTGAAAGTAAAAACATTATCTGTAGAAGCCTTTAATGCAAGTTTTCTAGAATATCTTATTTTTTTTTCTTATCGATAACTAAACCTTGGAGTTAAGTGGATGTCTCTCTGTTATCTGGCAAGCAGAGTAACAAGCTTTTCTTATAAGACGCACTGTAATGATCACACCGTGTTCAGATGACAATCATACTCTTGTTTGTTTATATGTGCATTTAGGAAAATCCGCGCTTTGTATTTGTAAATGCATTGCTTGGCATAAAATAAAATAATTAAAAAATAACGAATATTTACTCATAAAAGCTTATATTAAAAATGTAAATTTTCCAACATTTCAAGATTATAGGAATTTTCTTTTGACCTTAAATTTTTTAAAACTAGACTAATGTTTTAAATCAAATTATAATATAAAATTCATATGATGTTATCAATGAAATTTAATGCATTCAATTATAATCTGTTGTGTTGATTTCTCATAGCCATGAAAGAGAGCTGCTATTTAGACTTATAAATAACGGATTCCCTTTATACGAACTTAGCTCAAAGCCAAGTTACTTTCCTTTCTGTTTTTCTAAGGAATTTTTTCACATACGGCTAAAAGTATTGTCATTTCGTTGCATAAGGCCTGGTTAGCTTTGGCAGGAAAAAGTGTGGCTGTTGTGCAAGTACTGATTACAAGTCGTTTTGTAGAGACTATGTACTTCGCTACTCCAGTAAATAAATCCTCTATATTAAATGAAGTCTGGTCATCTAAGATTTTACTATAAAAAATCATTAAATAGAAATTCTATAATTTTAAATCAAGAGGGTAAAATTATGAAAACTTAGACTTCACCACACACTATAAAATAGTCCCAATGCTTACAAATTTTTAAAAAAGAACGTTTTATTAATTTCATACATTTGTGAATATCGACAAATGTAGCATATTCTTCAAAAAATCTTAATTTTTGTTTTATTACATAATATTTAAAGTTTTAAAAATTCAATAACCTTTTAACTTTTAATTTGATTCAGTGTACTGCTCCATTATATTTCATAGTATCTGAAATGTGTAAAGCATTTGTACGATATTCAACAGTCATATTGTTTTCACCAACGAGGAGAAAATAAAACTATCCTGATTTCCAAGACAATACCCATGTCTTTCAATGTCAATTCCCAAAACAGCAAATTTGGTTGATCTTGTTTAAATTTTATCTGAAAAGTTTCCAAAAATATGTAGTGAAAAATAAAGCAGAATATATATTATTAAAAAAAATTTTAGTACCATAAAAATATTAGAATACTATACAAAATCAAGGCACTGTGCAAAATTTCGTTATTTAACCAATTTCATTGAGTCGGCTGTAACCAGAGGAAAGTTACAATTTTGAGTTCAAGATTCATGTTTTCTACTTCTTCAATGTTTTTCTTCTGATTAAGGACATCTAAGAAAATATTGGCTTTTCCGTTAAAAAAATCAGACTTTCAAATCATTTCTTTTGAAAATGCTGAAGTTGTGCTGATTTTAATTTGACTGTCAGTAAGCCATCCAGAATGAGCAGAAAATTTTTAAAGAAAAATTTTCTGCTCATTTTACATTTCAAATGCTTTTTTTCTCCGTATCTGTGGAATATTACTCGTATGTTCAAAGAAGTTAAATTATATAAAAAAATTTGCAACGAATATTCAAAGAAATAACGATGTAGGCTAACTTTTATTTAACTATTCATTCATTTTAAAGAAATATAGTATTCATATTTTTATATGGAAATAATTTATTTGAACTTAATTGAAGGAAAATAGATAAAAAAAATATCATTAAATGTCGGTATATTCGTCATTTTTAAATTAAACCGAATTCTTTGGTAATGGAATTTATATCTTATAACCAGATAATTTTTTTTTAAATTCATAGTATTTGACAGTCTATTGTAATTTGAAATGTTCTGGTTATCTTCAAGCTCATGTGAAAATTAACATTAAAGAAAAAATATAGATGCAAATCGAACATCGATCTTTATTTCTAATTATATAATGTAGGGGATTATCTTGAATAAATAATAAATTGATTTGCAAATTTTTTTTCTCCTGGGCATGTAACATATTGAGGAGAATAATTTCTGATTCGAAGCATATGTAGAACTGTATCTAGAGTAATTGAAATTATTTATCGCATGAAAGTATTGTTCTTTTCCTAATAAGGAAGTTGAGTTGCATAAAAAATTTAAAATGACGCACACACACTTGAACATTAGTGACTTTCTTCTTCAGTAAAATTAAAACCCCAAGCAATGCGGGATAGCAAGGGACCAGTCTTCTCGGTCATCTTTCATTTCAAGTTTCAGTACAAAATTATTTGAACCGTTCTCTCGAAAACAGATTAGTTTCACATTCCCCAAATTCTTTATATAAAGCATCTGACTTTCTTCTTTTGAGAAAATAAATACTTAT
>JAOUZG010029615.1:0-11818 GCA_026289955.1 Argiope argentata | reverse complement strand
TCAAAAATAATTTAGTAATAATAATACTAGTTGAGACGTAATAAAAATAATTAAGTCGTAATAAAAATAATAGTTAAGATGTAATAAAATAACTAAGCCGTAATAATAATAGTTAAGGCGTAATCAAAAAATAATTAAGTCGTAAAAATAATAAAGATTAAGTCATAATCAAAATAATAAAGATTTATTCATAATAAAAACAGTCATAATCGTAATAATTGCTAACAGTAATAATAATAAAGCCATAATCAATAGGATGATTGCTAATAATAATATTAAGCCATAATTAAAAGAATAAAGTTTACTTTATAATTAAAATAATCTTAATCATTTATAAAAAAATGCTTAATCATATAATTGATAAAAATTATTTAATCATATTGACTATAACGTAAATATTGTTAGGAATGAATGATACATTTTGCCTGAAATCGAAAGCTTTATGACACACAGTATCCTGAAAATATCGATTATTTCTTACTAGCTATAACAGCTGTGTATTTAACTCATTCTATTATTTAAATTTTTCATTTTGAATAATTCACTCTTCCTCCAATATTTACCATTTCTTAAAAAGAACATCGAGATCTAATTAAACGTTTTCAGCGGAGAGCATCCCTCATTTTCCTTTATCAATTACGGAACTTTTCTCAATTGTCTTCCAAACTTTTGTTCCATAATCCTTGAAACCACTCCAAGTTCAAATACAGCTTTTCTGACCAATTCGAGCATCCATTTGCCTCTGACTTTTCGCGGGAGAAATTCACTTCTATCTTGTTTGGACTTCAAACTGACATTTTCCCTTCCTTTTCTGACAATTGCTTGCCACTAGAACCTCACTCTTTCGCATCCGATAAACGCACATTCCGAAATACGAATGTTTTATTCATCACGGCTGACTTTGACAGTCCTTTCTCGCCCGGTTCCACGCAGTCAATAATAGCCTACCTAAACCTCCTCTGTGTGGAATCGAGGACACATCCGTTGAGAGTGCATCCTAAATATACGCGTCCGCTTCGGAACATGGTAATTTAAAATCAATAAAATTGACGAGCAGCAATAAAGTATGCGGTTGAGGTGAAAACGTCATTGGCAAAAAAAAAGTTTAATGATCCATTTGTTGGAGCGATGCCGGACACATCAACCAAATAAGACGAACATCCCCGAATGGTGAAAATTCGGGTCGTAGTCAATGGACCCGCCTACTCTTGACATGCGGTGTCAAACTCTGTGATCTTTAATTAATTCATGGCAAGTTGAGCAAGAGGTGACGCTATATCGTGTCCGCTTCTTTCTGCTGGTGGCAGAATGAATAATCCTTCTTCGGATTCATTAATAGCAAAAGTTCTCGCTTTGTTTGATCGTAATGTTCCGATGCTGTTTATTATTTTAATGTTTAAGTTTAGCTTTTTACATGTTTAATAATCTTTTATTGGAAATATTAATTAATATAAGCCAATTTTTAACCTGGAAAAGTCATTTTTTGTGATTATATCTGTGGAATATATTTGATTCATGCACTTTGCTTGATTTTATTATTTCGCAAAAATCATATTCATCCATTCATTTTTATTGCAAGATCCTCCCTGATTTATAAACGATGAGATCTGTCCTTTGATTCTTATAACTTTATCTCCCATTGGCTGACCCTGATGATGGTCATCAAGGGACCAATAATATTGATTAATTTGCTCAAACTCTTTTTTTATAAACTACACCATTCGACTTTATATCAAAGACTTATCAGCTTTGTATTTTTGTAAAGACAGCATCTGAATCGGTGCCGCAATTTTCAAATTTCTACTACATGATGCTATTCAAAAGTTTGACTTTTTACCAAATTCATAATGCTTCAAATCTGCAAATCCTAATTAAACTTAGAATTTAGAAATGTTTCGTTATTTGAATCGGGTAGATAATTTTTCAGCATAATAATACGATCTTTTGTTGTATTTTGCAAATATTTACCAAGAATTATTTGTCATAAAGTTAATATTTGCCGTGAAGCGCGAGTTGAATTATAATGTATTGTATGTAAATCAAGATTCCAAGGCATTATATTCCGTTCTCCAATTGCTATCTCTGCCGTTAGATGTCCAAGGGGTAAGTGACAATGAATTTATTGTTTTATTAATATAATTATTTAATATTTTCTATTAATGCATTTTTTGAAGGTTGCATTTTAATTTACTAAGCATGATACACTATTTTTTCTTTAAGAAAAGGAATTAAAAATTATTATATAAATAGAAGCTTATTCGGGAAATATTTCTCGAACTATTTTTAAAACGACTGTAACTGATTCGTGTGATTGTTTCTGTATTTGTTACCTATAAAGATAATCTTCCATTCTTTCTTTTACGAACCTTTGTATGAAGTGTTTAACAAAAATAAAAGAATTAGAAGATACATGTTGCTTTTATAGTAAGATGTGTAATTTTCGGAATATTATATATTTTCTGGGCCATCATAGCTTAAATTTTGTGTTTGCATGTGATATTTATAATATAAGTTAGATAAACGATCTATCGATGACTCCTGATTTTTTTAATGTTAATCGAATAGAAATAACAATTTTTTTCGTAAATATTTCGACTACTCTTCTTATTCTAAATTTTCTGTTTATTTTTCTGCATTAATTTATTGCATTCTAAATAAATAAACAACATTTAAAGAGAAACTGCTGTGCTTCGATTTCACAATTAGATAATTCAGAAGGCTCTATTGAGTTCTCTGTATCAAGTAACAGGTTGTATACTATATCAAGTAACAAGCTAATACTCGATTTTACCTGACCTTTTCACCCGATTGTTTTATATTGGATACGCCCGCTCCTTTTGCATCAATAGATATTGAAATATTGAAGTGTAGTATATTGTTCAAAGAGCAAATTTTTAAAAAAATGAAATCTGTGGTCGTAAATTTCAAGTTATAATGCGAAAACATTATTAATTTAGGCCATTATTTGTCTTTATTAATTTTTAAGCGATTATTTGTCTTAAGTCATTAACCAGTTTTAATTGGTTTGAAAAATTGAGACTTCTCTCTCTCTCTCACTCTCTCTCTTTCTGTCTAATATTTTTTTTTTTTAAAAAAAACTTTCATTTTTAATTTTTCTAGCTAGCAAAAAAAGTTTTGGAGCCCGACCAATTTTAAGATATCCCCCCCCCAGTAATTTCGTCGAAAAGCTCACTATTACTGAAAGATATTGTATATGTGGTAAAATCCAATGAACGTAATACATATTAATATTAAAATTATATTAAAATATTTACAGAGTTCTGAAAAATACAATTAGTAAGAATGCGCTTATTATATCATTAAAGAATAAATATAAGTCGCGTTTTACAAAATTGTGGTGGTAAAAACTGAAGAAAAAAAATAATCTTCTGAGCACGAGATTAATTATTTAAAAGTAAGAAATCGTAAACAACTGGAAGAAGACGTCTTTTCATAGAAACAACAAAAAAAAGCTATTGATAGTAACTTTAATTAAATATTTCCAACAATACTGACAAAACAAACCTCAAATGTCATGGGTCAGGTGACTCGCTAGTTACCTATGAAAAAACGAATATTTCTTGCCTTCAAATTTTGGAGACACCAAAACAACTTCATGTTCTCACATGATAAAAAATAAATAAATAAATAAATGCTAAAACTGTCTAAAAATTTATTTGGCTATAAAAAAGCCAGAAGTAAAAATAATTTTTTTTAGAAGCATCTTTAAAGATTATCGCACCTTCCCTCCCAGCTAAAATTCAGCTTAAATTTTAATTAAAATTCTAATTTTGAAAATTGTTTTGAGGTGCACATAAGTTCCCCCTCCCCCAAAGTATTTAATTCATGAAATTTTATAATTGTGTAGTTTAAATGATCTCACATATAGGGCACTATATTCATATTTATTATTCGCTTTAACTCAATACATTCACATTTATTATTCACTTAATGCATTCATATTTATTATTCGCTTAATGCATTCATATTTATTATTCGCTTAAACTCAATGCATTCATATTTATTATTCACTTAATGCATTCATATTTATTATTCGTTTAAACTCAATGCATTCATATTTATTATTCGTTTAAACTCAATGCATTCATATTTATTATTCGTTTAAATTCAATGCATTCATATTTATTATTCGTTTAAATTAAATACATTCATATTTATTATTAACAGGTATATATAATATAAGTTGCAAGCTCTAATTATATTTTTATCTTCAATTGGTTTTTTTCCATTTATAAAATAAAACATACAGCCATAGCTATATTAATAAGAACGATTTAACAATCAAATTATTAACATTAACATTAATTGTTTGGTTGATAGTTTAGTTATCATTTAGAATAATTTATATTTGGGAAAACAGCACTTTTTACATGAAAATTCCATTTACGGGTATTATAGATTTTTAATTAATGTATTTTGTTAAAAAAAATCTAAAAAGTTTGCTTGATCACGAAAACAATTTGCAATTCCTAAATTTGTTGAAATCCTGTAAACTAAGAATCGAAAATCTATGATTGCAATTGAGGTTAGCAGTTGAAGTATCGGAAAATAATTTTCACCTCTCTCAAATTCTCCGAGATCTTCCCATTTTTGAGCTTACTTCATTCATTTCCCAATTTTCTACTCTACCATGTTAATGTCGATTCAAAAATGTTAAGGACCATTATTGATATAAAAAAAGATTTGAAATATTGAATAAAAGTTTAATTCTTTCTATAATCGTATTCGTAAATGATTATTCATGTGTGAAGTATTATCAGTAAATTTACCCTTTAGCCATGTTATTGTTTAAAAATGCAAAAGATAAATCATTTGTTAATTATTTATGACAGATGACTTCTGTGTTTTAGTAGACAATATTTCATATTCAATTGACATTTGTCTGTATTAGATATATTTTTGCAGTTGGCATTGTCTATTGTCATTTTTATTATTGAACTCTATGAGCAAGATACAATAGATAACTAAGAAATGTATCCCTTTTTAAAGAAACTAGTACAAACGTGACTAGAATGAAATTTTATTTATCCATATGGAAATTTGATAAAAGAATAAGTTATATAGTTTATAGAAATTTGAATTATGAATATTTTTAAACGTTTGCACAACTTAATAATTGAATAATTTTCGAAATATCCATTTCTATGCGAGTTATAGTATCGAATTCTCTATTCTCGCTAATATTTTATTCGAATAAGATTTATTTTTGGTAGTTCTTAAACGTTCTTGCTACAATGTAGGCTTTATTGGTAAAACTTAGAGCTTCTATTGGTAAATGCAATGTTGTTATTACACCAGTACAAGAAAAGATATCAGTGATCTACGTGAGTACCCAACCAGAATTAATTTATTGCTTGATTCTTTTTAAAATAAAGGTCAACTATTTCGAATATTTTTTTAAAAAGACGTATTACACTATCGTATATACGACAGCGCATTTTCCAATTTGATATGTCATGTGGTACATATAACTATTATTTTTGTTCGGTTAACGTACATATACCTTTTGATGTATTTTTGTTTATAATTTCACTTTTCTAAACCCATCATTCTAACAATTATCATAAATCTTAAAGTTTGGGAAATTCTTAATTACAATAGGATTTCCTGTGGCCATACTGACAGTAAGTACAGTGGCATCTAATGTTTATAAAAAAATTATCTTTGTCGATTTCGTTTATTTAACCCTTTGCGGTCCGATATCGAGCGTGACTCGACATTCAAGACTGTGCATCATTTTGACGCTTTATTTATTTATTTTTCAAATTTAATGGTACATAATGATTAAGAGATGTAGATTAATTTTTCAAAGAAATTCGACTTAAAAGACTTATATTTTGTATAAGGCTTTTAATACTTATATTTTTGTACACTTATATTTGACTTTGATTTATATTTACTTTTTATAGCAATGAAAAAATCTTTGTATTAGGTGAATAATTTTGCATCCAATTATTTTTCGGACTGCAAAGGGTTAATATCAAAGGGTGCAATTTCATATTTAGTTTTAGAAAAATGCATTTTTTTTCTGACAAGTTAGCAGCCACGTGAGTCGTATATGATTCACACCTATCTAATTATATGACCTTCTTATTAAACACACCAAAGAGATAGCAACAAAGAGATCAGCTATTTAAATAGATGACCAGATTTACGATGTGAATCAAGAAAACATATTTATTTTCACATTTCACGAATATATTACAAATATATTGTGAAATTATTTGAAACATCATGAACTATCACATGCGTTTTGCATTTTTTTAAAAATAATTTTCTGAATTCACCATAGGACAACAGACAACTCTTCGTTATGGCGATTCTGCATAAATTATATACTAACGATGTCCTTCCAAACATGGCCGAGACGCTTCAGAACAAGATGATTGGCAGCAAGTGGTGAGACATTTTTCAATTATCAAAATCGACCTTACAAACATAAAGATCCACTCAGAAAAATTCATTCTGGATTTTGTTTTGACCTATTTACATCAAAGCATCCGTTGAAATGAGTTAATTGCGTAAATGCAACATTCCCCATAAATCACTTGGAAACTTAATGAGGGAAAGAAAGAAAACCACCTCATTCGGTAGCAGACACCCACCGCGGACTGATGATTATGCAACTTTCAAGCATTGTAACTTGCATTGCGAAACAGTTAATTAATCTTTGTTTGCATGTTTCATTACAATTATTCAACCTGAATGGTCTATGCAAGCCGTGGAAAAAACAATTTAACCGAACGTCAGGTAACAGCACTGACCACCTTATGTGTTGTAATTCAGTACATTGTATCATGTGGAATTCAACGAACCTTATGCAAATAGGGGTTACAAATAACATATCAACTTTCAGAATGCAAGATTTGGCGAAGATTATTCGTGTTTTGGGGAGTTTACAGGTTAAAGCCCTGTTTAGCAAATCTAGGATAGATGTAATGATCAAAGGTTATAGTTCAAAGCGAATTTCCGATTTTGATATTCGAAGATGAACCCCAAATCGTGATTCATGGAATATTTCTTGAAACGATGTGCCCTTGGCTTCTTTTTTCACCTACCGCCTATGTCATTACCTCACTAACCCATTTGTACCTAGACGTTTTTAACCAGTTTTACTGACATCACCTTCCTGATAATAGGTCGGCCGGTCGTTAGTTAGTCAGTCAACAAAATGCTAAAATAAAGAAGGAAGAAATGATTCCCTTTCTGCCTGATTGAATTTTCTCTTTCGCCGTGGGCAAGGATGAAAGTTCACGTTCGGCCGAGATCAAGAGTTGGGGATAGTAAGTTTTGAAGATGCACTGATGAATAATTATTGCAACAATGGGAGCATAGGTGAAAGTGTTGTAGTTTTCTCTTTAGGGTAATTAGGTATTGTTGGTACCAGTTTTTTTAAAGCAGTTTTTATAAACTGCATTAAAAACATTTGTGAGAGAAGATTCAGTAACAGCAGGAAATCTCATTCCACCATTCATGGTAAATTTATTTGATTTTGTTGGGATACGAACATGTAATTTTATAAATACTTTTACGTTTTTCTGTGTCTTGTTACATTGGGGTAATTGCTTGGCTTTCATTGAGGTAATTGCGGAAATTCATTTCCGTTAATTGCTGAATATGTATTTTGTCCCATACCGAATTTTTCAGCTGAAAACTTTTGGAGTATGTTTATAGTTAAAGATATCAGTTTCTTATTATTAGTTTCATTAATAAAGACTTTACTAATTTCTAGTATTTTAACTTTATTATTTTTGTTGCATAATGTTATTGTTTTTATATAACAATTTACTTATTTAATCGTCCGATTTCGGCTATGGTAAATAAGCAATTAGTAATTCTACCTTGTATTCCGACGATCGGTAGCAGATGACTCGTTTTTTAACCCTTTACACTCCGATGGTGTCTCTGACTCATTATTCAAGATTGTTCATCATTTTGTAGTTTTATTTATTTATTTTTCTAATTTAATTGTTATAAGCGCCTACATAAGGGTTTAGAGATTTAGATTAATTTTTCACAGAAATTCGACTTAAAAGAATTATGTATATATTTATTTTTCATAGCAATAAATAAATCTTTGCATTAGGTGAATAATTTTACATCTTATTATTTTTCGGAATTAATTTATGTGCAATGGTCACCAATGCATGCACATATTTTAATTTTAAACTTTTATATTCTACCAAATTGTATTTTTTTCTTTTTTCTATAATTAAATAATTGCTTTTGATGTATGGTTTTACTTGCAATGAAATTGCTTTTAATGCATAGTTTTACTTGCAATTAAATAATTGCTTTTCATGCATAGTTTTACTTTCAATGAAATAATCGCTTTTCATGTATAGTTTACTTGCAATGAAATAATTGCTTTTCATGTACAATTTTACTTGAAATGAAATAATTGCTTTTCATGTTTAATATTACTTGCAATGAAATAGTCGCTTTTGATTTATTGTTTTACTTGCAATGAAATAGTCGCTTTTGATTCATAGTTTTACTTGCAATGAAATAATTGCATTTGATGTTAGTATTACTTGCAATTAAATAATTGCTTTTGATGTTAGTATTACTTGCAATTAAATAATTGCTTTTGATGCATAATTTTACTTGTAATTAAATAGTTGCTTTTGATGCATAGTTTTACTTGCAATTAAATAATTGCTTTACATATATATTTACTTGTAATTAAATAATTGCTTTACATGTATATTTACTTGCAATTAAATAATTGCTTTACATGCAAAGTTTTACTTGTAATTAAGAGTCTAATATTTTTTTTTATATCTCAGTATTTTTTTTGTATTATTTATATCTTCTTTCAGGATTACATGTTCTTTTTTTTTAAGTACATCGTATTTTTGAAAAAGTTTATTTTTGTGTTTGTTTGCGAAAAGTGAAATGTCCTCTGTTTGTTTCCAAAGTTGAAAACCGCCAAAAAATCAAGTTAATTTTCAACTTTAAAATAGTTTATCTGATAAATTATTCCTGTCATTAGTTGCGGAATCCATTGCCTATTTTTTTTTAAAGATTTAGAGCCGGCTCATTTGTAATTTGCATCTATCTGCTTAGATGGTATCTCTAGTACCATAGCTATGAAATAATAAAGAGACCATTTGTGTAAATAAATGGTCTGAATCGCAGTGTGGCAGTGAACATACATGTTGAAAACAAGGTTTAAAATCATTAACCAATTTAAGAATTGTAATTTCTTAAAGAGCTTCTTAGCTGAGGGGATTGTTTCCCTGACTTACAGGATTGTAAATTTATGCTAAATTATGAAGTAGAATCATTTGTGCAAAATAATTTCATGTAAAAGTAATCCAATTAAAAGTAATTCCGAAATAGGATGCTAATGTAACACAGAACGCTGCATTTTTATTGCCTGACTTGAAGGTCTAAAAGTTGTTCTCCATATGCCGCAAATGATTTGTCCTTCCTTTTTATGCATTTTTCACGGAAGTCCGTCGAGGATAATTAGGAACATGAATCATGATTTCCGACCAGATGAATAGAAGATTTCTTAATGTTTAGAGGGACAAAAAGGCAATTTAGTTCTTTAAGCTATAGAATTATTCATCCACATGAATAATTTTGTATCCATTTTTATTTTTAAGCTTTAACTGCTTGTCTTACATTTTCTTTACGATGATTCTTCTGAGAAATAAGAGAATATTTTTTTTATTTATAAGAAAAATACTATTTTAAATCTTTAATATATAGCGAAGGCTGTCCTCACTATTAATTGTTTTCGCATTCTCTAATTATCAATAGATCTCCTTCCAATGTAGCTTATAAATTTGCTGACGGAGGTGCCTATTCTGGTGTCATTCTCATCAACCATTCATGGTATGAAATCTTGGTTTAAAATTCCCAAGTTCCTACCAACAAGTAATATAATTTTTTTTAAAAAATTAATTCCTACTTAGGTCAACAAAGAAACTTTTTATTTTAGTTATTTTTTTATTAAATAATTGCAATTAATATAAATAATTTATTAAAAAATTGATTTTTGGAAGAATTGAACTTCAGTCTTAACGTTCACTTGAAAAATATTGAAATCCTTGCATTTTGCCGATTGAGCGACTGCCTGTTGGTTTCAATTTTCTTTACAGATTTCTAAAACTCTCAAGTATGAAAAAATTTATTAAATTGAATTAATGAATCAATATTTGAAAAAACTATATTAACATCAATTGTCATCCACTACAAGTTTTAAAAAAATTATTTGAATTTGAGTAGACGAATAAAAAGTATTTGATTAAAGACCGGAAATTCGAGCAAGATATATATAGGTGAAATAATAGGAATTGAAAAAAGCTGTCGTTATTTCAAAATAAGTCATAAATATAAAAAATAAAGCTTATTTCCGTAAATATAATTATTACAATTGTCAAACCACCCCTGGTGTGTCCTAATGTGATTGAAGAACATGAATCAGATACATGGACTGAAAGCAATAGAAGATTTGTATTTTTAGAATGATTCACAGCCCATTGAAGCCTGAGTATCGTTGTTGGATTTTGTTTTCCAATGTAAACGAGATATAAATATGGATAAGTAATCCCTGATTATCTTACAAAAATACCCTCCCCCCACACCCTCACTCAAATGATAGCTATTTTACTCTTCTATATTGGGAACCTATGGAATTGCTTTCAATACATGTTGACCAGAACTAGATGCGAGCTATCTCCCTCACCATTCCTAATGGATGTGGAAGATAGTAGTATTAATTGTCCCATTAACTGTCAAATATTTTTTAAAAATTTATTAGATGGATAAGTTATATATATGTACAAAAATGTGTTACATTGTAATTATATTATAATTATACTTCGTTTTAAAAATATTTGATATTTTTGAAAATGATATTGTTATAAAATGGTAAATAAAATCCTTTCAAACGATTGAATAAGTAATAGACTGTTACTATAGCATCTGAATTATGCATTTATGTAGAGTACATCATTATAATTCAAAAGCCAAATCAAATATATAAACTTCAAAATGTGGTAATTCTGTTTTGTTCACTTAAGGCGACCAGGGACCTTTAAAATGACTTTTAGCAACTTTCACCTTAGCAATTTGAGATTTTACAGGCATTAAAAGCATCACTATAGGAGATGGCACACAAAATTGTAAAGCATTATATATATTTTTGAGTTAGGGGGGTTAATATAATATAATTAAGTGCTAAATAATGTTAATGAAAAATGTTCCAGGCGCTCCAATATTTGTTCGAAAGTGCTCCAATTTCTATTATTATTGACTCCATCCCTTTTGAAACAAAAGTTGGGATTATCTTTAAGTTTGAGTACGATATATCAAAATTTACCTATGTAATAACTCAAAACTATTTAAACATTTTTTTAAAAATCAGTAGTTTAAGGATATTATATTGGTTAACTTTGATATTTCGTACTCCAATTTCAAGATTAATCCGACCTTTTAATTCAAAAGGGCTAGAGTTAGTAATAATAATAATTGGAACGCTTTCAAACAAATTTAGAGCGCCTGGAACATTTTTCATTACCATTCTTTACACTAATATTATATTATATTACCCCCCCCTAACTCATAAATAAATGTATATAATGCTTTTAAAATTTTGTGTGACATCTCCTTTAGTGATACTCTGAATGCCTGTAAAATTTCACATTGCTAAGATGAAAATTGCAAAAAAGGTCCCTGGTCGCCTTACGAAGAAACGAAGAACAAAATATACTCTCCCTATTACAACCAGTATAGACATATATGTATATAAAATGAGGGGGGAGGGAGGCTTTCAGACGACCGA
>JAOUZG010029614.1:0-12628 GCA_026289955.1 Argiope argentata | reverse complement strand
AGCATTTATGGGACATCATCGAAAGGTCCGTTCGTGCCCAAACTCCTGCACCATCCACACTTTCACAATTATGGACGTCTATACAGACAGCATGGCTCAATATTCCTGCAGAGGACTTTCAATGACTTGTGGACTCCATGACACGTCGAGTTGTTGCACTTCGCCGGGCAAAAGGAGGACCGATACGATATTAACAGTCATCCCATGACTTTTGTCACTTCAGTGTATATAATTTTAAGGCCCTTTAAAAAGAATCATTAAAAAACAGCAGTTTTTAAGATGTTTTAATAGCATCCCTCCCCACTTCTCCTCCAAAAGAAAATGTTTACAAATAACTGAACATTGATCATAATCTAGTTTTAAAAAAATGAAACAATACCACTGATATATGCATTAATATTACTCCTTAATCATATACTTAAAAATTAATGCCTTATATTTTATATATCACTTTCAAAATCATATTCAGCATTATTTATTGAGACTAAAAAGATTATTAAAACCAATTCTTAAAGGCCTGCTTTTAATAAATACTTTAAAATGCCATTTTATTTTAATTATTTCTGATTAATTATTTATAATAATGGAATCTTGAAATAATTTTACTTCTCAGGTTCAAAATTATGGATATCATTGTGTACATAATTGAATTTCATTAATTAACAATTAAATGATAATTAAATTTTAAAAATATTACAATTACAGTGTCAATGTAAACACAGTGATTGAACTTTAATATTTTAGAAATAAAAACTACAAAAGCTGGCCAGATTTTTTGAAAAAAGTTAAAATTCATGAATCCTTTAAGATTCCTCCTAATCAGCCAAACACCCATGTACCTGTGCATAAAATATTAATTTTATTTTCCTGGAGTAAAAGTGGACCTAATTTTACAATAAACACTGAATACAAATAATATTAAAAATGATTATTGTCTTAATCAAAATAATTTTGATCAAATCAATTTAAGCAACGAATTTCTCATAAATTTAAATTTAGGTGTGATATTCTAACACTTTAATATTTATTTCAATCAAATAATTTATAAATAAAAAATATTTCTTCTTAAAAAATTTCAGAATCTTATTTTGAAGGCTTACATCAAGTTCAAATTCAATGAGTAATTCTTTCTCTCATGATTGGAAGTTATATAGAAATCAAAAGAAATAAAACAAAGTATGAAAAGCTTTCTCCGTGACACATTTGACAATAACTCTTTTTTATTTGGACTCTACCTGATGGTGTACAACTTACCACAGTAGAATCAGAGGATTGATAAAAACTGTACCTTTACAATATAGTTCGATTTTAACAAATTTGGTAAATTTTGGTAAATTTAGATGCATTCTTTAAAAAATAATTTCAGAATATTTTCTGAATAAAAAAAAGTTTTATGAAATGAAATCAAGAAATAAAAATATATGCAACACATACTTGTTCTCATCATCATCTTGTGGAGTGGGATCCTCATCTGCATCATTAATATCATAACTAGCATCTTTGTCCTAGAAAAAGAAATAATGTTCAATTAATTCTAAAATTAGAAATATGTGAGTAGCCAGTATAAAATTTAAATTATAAAAATATGCATTATAAAATCCTACTATACATGTACTGTCATGGGGTAACAGTACATGGGGTAACAATAAGCCACCCAACTTTATTATAGTATAGTTCATCATAATTAATCCTCATCATAAAATCATTAAAAATTTCTTATTTGAAAGGAATTAACATATTCTTAACATTTTTAGAAGTAAAAGTTTTATAAGGGGTCATCTACAGATAGAAATAGGAACTTCAAAATTTTTAACAGTAACAGTTCTTTTCCTCGTCAAACTTCAAAACTCCACCAAAAATTCCTGGAAACTAGATTTCATTAGTCTAGTTCATTTGTTTCAAAATTACAAATAAATTAAACTTCTATTTTTCTTACGTTAAAATAAAATTTCATACATTTATTCTTTAAAAAAAATAAAGTTTTTGACTTTAACTCTTTTTGTAACGAAAACATAAATTTTCTGTGCTTTCCCATTTTTTAAGAAAATTTTTCCAGAATTCTTGCAGTTGCTGTTTTGTACATAACTTTTATATTTCCTCGATTTTTCTGGTTCTTTCTGTGCCGTGGTAAACCTAATTTTTGAGATCTGGGACCTCATTCTTTCTGATGAATGTTTCTCTGTAATTTGACAGCTTTGTCTGATAGGATGTAGAGGTGTGTGCAACAAAAAAGGAAGAACTTCCTTGACAGAAAATTTCAACCATTTGATAAACTGCAGACAAAGTGCCAAAAAACAACACTGCCATCTAAGAATACTGTCACCAAAACTAATTTTTCAAAACATTGTAGCCAATACTGAATATGAGTAATGAAATCAAATTAACACTTACAACTTTAATATTTCCAAGAAATGGGGAGTAAAATATGATCATTTAATATCATGAGTTTTCAATCACGTCAACCAAATAAATATTTATTCAGGGTGGTCTAAAAGAAATGGACAATTTTAATGACACACTATTTCATTAATTAGCTTGCACAAGTAATATGAATTGCTCCAAGATTAATTAGGATAACAAGTCATTTTCAAATGTTTAAGCATACTAAATAATTTGGTTGACATAATCACTATATTTTTAATATGTTTGAAGTAGTTCTTTAAAGCTTCCCATTTCATATTTCTTTTTTTTTTATATTTCTTCACAGATTTTTTTTTTTTCAATTTAATTTCAAAACTAACCTTGCATTCTTCCAGAATATGTTTCCACTTTTGTGCTTTAATCACCCTTAAACTTATTTTGCAAAAATCACATGTGGAAATGTTTGATGATTGAGAAGATCATAAGATATAACCAAAGTCTGAAATTACCCAATTACAGAAAGGAACTGGAACAACATTCATAGTAATTGTTGTGAACAGCAGTCAAAAATGTTTGCAATTTTCTCAATAATCATAATCAATGAAGTTCTAATTTGAAAAAGTTTTCAAATAAATTTACTAAGAGAATTGATCTAGATGTGGTGTTAACCAGTTAACTGCGGCATTTAGTTTCAAAAGATCACCACAGGGTGTGGAATTAATAATCAAGCAACGACATGTAAACACATCGAAAGCAGGGCAAATGGTACTGTTACACATTTTACGAAAAACAGGGAAAGATACATTTTTATTTGTCGAATAAACTAAACATTCATTTCTAAATATGTTATTCTTACTAAACGCTTGAAAATTGTCAAAAAAATAATAAAATACATAAGTCAAGAAAAGTTGAAGATAGCAAGAGTAAACAAGAAAAATAAGGAAATAGTTTACAAACTTTCAGCCTCTGCATGCGTGATATGTTTCAAAACACAGTACTATGAAAAGTGCAACTTCACAGGTCATACACCAAAACTCAGGGGGGAGGGGGGCTAGTATATCAAGAAAGTTTTTGCCTCCCACCAAATGAAATACATAGCAGTCAGATTGCTAATATAAAAGGGAAGATATCACGAAATAATATTCATAATTACATTTTATTGAGATTTTGAGTTTTTATAGTGAGTGGTAATTTTTTATTTTACAAGACGAGTATATACGTCCCCCGTACTGCAGTAGAGTTTTGGTCCGACCTGTATACATGTTGAGCGTACTTAACCGGTTAAATTTCATAGCACAGTTGATATTACATCATGAGAATATAATACCATGTTAACTTTCAACTATGGTGGTTTATTTTGTACAGTTCATTAAAAAAATATATCAGAAAAGTATTCTGCAAATGAACATTTTATTTCGGAGTTTAATGTTTGAATAATGCATGGAGTGACTATTTTTTTTATCATTGCAACTTTTCATAAGTGAATCACAAAAAAAAATGCTATACTTTTGAGCCCACAATTACATTATACAATATCAAAAAAAAAAGAAGAAGAAAAGGAAATTTATATATTTTTATGTAAACCTACCGATTCTTTATGCAAACTACTATTCCAAAAGCACTTATTCAATGAGGGCAATGGTGCATAATCTATATTAATAAAAATGGACCACGAAATGCGTTGCTAAGCGCAAAACTAGAGAACGGCTCGATCAATTCGGCTAATTTTTTAAAAAATATTTTTGTTAAGACACGAGGCTGGTTCTTATGGAGGAAAAAAATAAAAAACTGAAGGAAAATTGTTAAAACGACACTTTTCTTACTTTCCCGCCAAAAATCTTCATTTCTTCCCCCCACACCAAATGAGTAAGATAACAGAAAGTAATGATTTGTTGAGAAAAAAAAATACCCGAAGTCAGTTGGTTTTCATTTATACATAGCGGGAAGTTTAAAAAAGAAAGAAAATACTTGCTTTTATGCAGCTGATTATGCTGATTAAACATTTCTCAAGATCTGATCAACATGCTCAAAAACATTCTTCTCAATGGACGTGAATATCATTTTGTTTGTTTTTCATTTTTTAATGTTGCTATTGATCGTGTTCTGATATAAAGTTGTTTTTTTATTGTTCTTAAAGATAAAAATTCTTTTTTATATATAAATGCGACATTAAGAGCTCTTAATGTGTTTATTTTATTCTTGAAAGGATTTATGTATTAAACGATTCTTTTTATTTTCTTAGAGTTTGGTCTGTATGAATATTTAATCTATACCTGCCCACAATAAAGTCTAGGCAGGGAAGAAAAAAAGAATAAAGGGAAAAAAGGGTTTGTAGAAAGAAAAAAAGGATAGAAAAAAAAAGGTTTCCAGGGGAAAAAAAGAAGGGCGAGTGTGTGTGTCATCATTATTTCCTCTGTGCGCGGCATTTTCCAAGCTGTTATTAAACTTTTGCATCTCTTGAAAACCAATCGTGTCTTTATTTGTTTAGTGTGTTTGCATTTATGAGAATTTGAATCTCTATTATTCTATAAAAATGTAGAATTTTAGACCTTTCTCTCCACCTCCATCATTTAAGTAAAATATCTATTCCGGGACAATAACTGCACGGATAGAAAGAGAAAGATGAGTAGTACAATGAACAGGACATCTGAAGAAAATAATACTATAAATGAATTATAAGATTATCAAAATTTGTTAGGTTTAAAAATATTTTAGTGAAAAACCTGTTATGAGACACAACTACATAAAATATTATTTGAAAATTTTAGTAATACTGGCGAACCGACTGGTCGCCAAAGGCGGCTAGTTACATATATAAATAAATAGATAGTTAAAAAAAAAACAGAATCTTGATTTAGAAACTTACATAATTTTGGGCTAAGTCAGGATGATTACCCTGTATGCCATCATCTAAAATACTAATGACAACACCTTTCCCACTATAACCCTCTTTCCAAGCAGGAATGACATTCATGTCATAGCCTCCATATCCACCACCATGCTAGAATTATTTAAATAATTTATTAGTAAATCACAGAAGGGGGAGGGTGTTTTAAAAGAATGCATCAATTTTCAGAATATTATATTCAAAAACATTATACTTGCCAGAAACCATTGCTCAGGGTACAAAGGATCAAGGAAAGTTAAAAAAGGTTTCCTAGATATACTTCTTTTTACTCTTCTTTTAACTTCTTGTTGCTCAAACCACAACACCTAAAAGAAAGAAAAAGCGAGAAGGGGAAGAACTGTGTAAATAACATAAAGCTGTATTTTCTCTCCACAAATGTTATTTAATGTGTTACAAATAGTTCAGGAATTCACAATTTCAATGGAATAGAATAAGGAAGAATAAAATGAAACCAAAATTTAACTAAAACGAAAAAACAATCAACCAAAAGCTCTAACAGTATCTATTGCTTTTTAACTATGAGTCTATACACAAAAATTTAAACAAATATATACAAACAGTATACAAAAATTTTTAAAAACATAAAAAACTGTTTAAAGAAATCTTTAAGATGCTGGCATTTATTGAAAATCAGGGGCTTAAAAAATTACACATACGTATAAAAATCAATATTAAAAAAAAAGGAGTTATTGTTAAAGAGAATAAAAATCTATTTTTCTCTTTTGTTTCTGAATTATCTTTTCTTTTAGCCTTTTTCTGAAATTACTAAATCAAAAGCTCTGAATAGCAGTGTCAAAATTCTTTTGAGGTTCAAAATTTATTAAAAAAGCAAAAATATTTTTAAATTTTAGTTCGAAAAAACTGATTACATATTAAACTAAGAAAATATTACTGTCAGATATTTATATCTTCAAAAATTAATTAAACTAAAATAAAGATTCCATGAAATTTTCTTTGTTCGAAAAGCTAATAGAAGGAAACTGAATTGGGAAAACTTTGGAAAAGTTGGAAATTGATTGTAAATCAAATTATGCAATAAAATCTTTATGTTATTTCAAAACTAATTTGAAAATATTTATTACCATTTAATTAACCTTTTTTCATAATACAGTTCAAGACACAAGAATAGATAACAATTGACCTGGATATTTAAAACATATTTTTTAAAAAATTAATACTGAAATAAATAATATTTACTTACTGAGGAATCACTTTCAAGAATTTTGCAATGTTCTAAACTTGGTGATAAAGATCTCTTCTGGATTTTACGATGCTCAAAAAGATAATAATTTTTCAATGATCCAATCTAAAAATAAAATTATTCCAATTTAAAGTAATAATCAGAATATATAGAATATATAAATTCATTGAAGTCCTATTACATAATGTCAGTAAGTTTGTGAATGTATTCTGCAATTGCTCAAAGAACAATATTCTAGTAGTAAAATTTCCTTAAAGCTCTTAAATTTAAATATTTCATTTCTTTAATAAGCAATTTTTCTTCCTCAAGGGGTTTATATCATACAAAAATATATTCTGAAATTAACAATTCTTAACATGAAAGAAATGTATTTTGACAAATTCCAAGAAGAAATATATGTTAGGGTATCAAACAACAAATGGGTTATACATTTTAGTTATTTATGTTACAATGTTTCCCTTATTTCGGGTAACACTGCTGTATAAGTAGTTACATCTTAATAATTCAAAATGAGTTAGGTTCTTTAAATAATTATTCTTATAATCAAAGCTTTACCAATAACAATTGACAAAAGTAATCACTAAAATTATCCTACAATTCAAATATCTTTAAAGAAAAACAAAAATAAGAAAATAATTAAAAGAATGGACTAAAAATAACATGAATTAATTTGCTTTTGATTAATTTTAATTTATGCATAAGATGCTGTCAACAGCAATAATAAAAGAAAAAGTTAAAACGAATAAAATATAGTTATTTTATGTTAAAAAAGAAAATAGGGATTTCAAGATCAAAAATAGAACATGATATAAAATTAGTTCGATATAAAATGATCAGAAATTTTGTATTACTGCAGTTTTTAAGTTCATGCAAAGAGAAGAAATATAAATTATTACTTTCAGAAAACTGGTGTCAATGAATCTTTATTTTAAGGATGTAAAAATAGAAAATAAAATGCAGTGAGCTTCATTTAGGAAAACTGTCAGTACAAAAATGAAATTAGAATTAAGGAAGGAAGGAAAAGCTAAGTTTCTGTTAAGATTACTTTAAGGAACTGTAAACAGAGTAGTAACAGACACACCATTTTATTCAAAAAGCTATGTATAGATGTTAGAAATTCAAGTAAAATTCTAATATTCTGAACATAGTTTATAACAAAAATTCCTGTTATTGCTAGTTATTTACAAAAAACTGTTAAGCAGCTAACATTAAAGATACAAAAAACATATACTTTATGTGAATAAAAATGTCGAAAGCTTTAGTTAGGGGAGCTTTTACTAAAGCATTAAATTTTTTGGAATAAAAGTACCAAGCCATTCTTATCACAGATTTCATAAAATCATGGAACCAAAGACAAAATGTTTAAGAATATTGTGGAAGCTACAAACTTGAGTCTATAGAATGCTCTCCACAGCTACATAATCTGACTTACATTATTTTAAACACATAATTTCGCCATTTAGCCATATAAACTTTCATCAAGCGGAAAAAGCTATGGTAGAAAGTATTCACCGACGGAAGAGAACGGGGTCTAGACAAACCTGACAGGGAGCAGGCACAATTTATCTAATTCAGCTTCAAAATAATTTACTTATAATAATTCATTTTACTTTTAATTAAAGCCAATTAAGCATTAATTAGCTAATTAAAATACTCCCTTTTTTAATTTAAATTCTGATTCTAATTTTTCTCTCATTGCTTAAAATTTACAAACATAAAAATTAGAAAAAAAATGTTTTTTTTTACTAACAATCAAAAAATTATTAATATTTGAATCCATTTTTAATGACAATTATGAGATTTAATTTCAGAGAGATCCAATTTCAGAAAAAATATTTTTCAATTCCTTTTTAGATTTCAGTATATGGATCAAAACAAAGGTTGTAAGAATAAATCAGCTTAATTTATCACAACATGATCAAGGAAATATTAAAGTGGACTTTAACGAGGGGCACGTCTTATACTACTTTGAATTTGTTTCGAATTTTGAAAAATTCCTCAACTTCTGGGTCATTTTAATAATTAAAATATTTCAATTACAGACAAAATGAATTAATTAGACAAGGTTACAGAAAATTATAAATGCCTAATATTGGAAAATGATAACTTATGCAAAATGCCAATAAATTGAAATAACTAATTTAAAAAAAAAGTTTTTTCTGATTGGATATTTTTTTAAGTGAACAATGCTTCTACAGTATAAAATTATATGAAAAGAATTAAAATATAAGTTACTGTTGATGCAAGAGAAAACATTAAAAAAAATCTAAGGTGAATAAACTTGTGTGCACGAACAGTACAAGTGTTATGTGTAATCAACCTGATAGAGTAATTTGAAATATCCTTAACTCGGCAGCTTTAAACTAAACAATATCAAAATCCAACATAGAAAAAATCCACAATTCATGATGATAAATGAGAGTAAAATAAGAAAACTTTATCTTTGCTAAATATAAAATTTCTTCAAATAAAATAATTTACTACAAATTAAGCAATTTAAGGATAATTATCAATAGAGTATTTGACCTCTTTACACATTGGTAATAACATATTTAACTAAGCATAAAATAAATTACCTGTCCTTTGTGCACAAATCCATATTTTTGTGCAATTTCTTTGGCTACGCTTTCTCCTCCTTGAATATGTACCGCGAATTCATTGGTATGGATTTTTGTTTCTCCACTCTGGATATTTTGAATTAATTGAAATATAAATAAAATAATAAATAGTTTGTACTTTATGGGACCCCAAGGAATAATTCTGCAACATTTCTCCATATAGTACCAATATGTTGATATCAAATGCATTTTTTTTAGTTAAAATGCTCTCGTTCAATATGATAAACACATCACAAATTAATTTTTAAAAGCTTCGAGATATCCTGAAATTTCACGTCAATTGTATAATAAATAAATGTTATAAAATGCAAAAGTGGCAATAAGTGAAGATGTAGTAGACTATTGTAATCTGAACAATACATGCATAAAACTATCTAATCTTAACAGCAGGCTTTTCAAACTTCACGCCAAAAAATAAATGTGGGAGCATTTGTTTATAAATGATTTCTGGCTTATAAAATTCGGAAAAAAATATTATTCACAGCAATTATAACGGTACCGAAAATGAGAAGTTTTTTCGGCCACCAAATCTCATTAATTAGTAAACCCCATGAGAATTTCGCAAGCACATTCCTTGGCTTGGCAAATAAACATCGCATCAAACACAGACGGGAGAGAAAAATGATTGACATGCGCATTACAGTGATAGTCACAGACACAAATTTTTAACCAAAAATGAACGTAAAATTAAATTAGATAAAAAGAACATAATCACATCATGTATACAGTTTAATATTTAGAATATGCTTGGATACTTATTGCCTAATCTTATTATTTTACAAGAAGAAAATTCTGAATTTTTTAAATCGCTGACTCATATGTGAAAATAAACTAGCAAATCTCTTTTACACTGACAAAATTATAGCTCCTCTCTGCACGAAGAAAAATTTCACGATTTCATTATTAGAAATTTTTTTTAAGTAAAAGCCATAAAATATTTTTTTTTCAAGTCGGAATGCAAAAACTTAATGAAAATTAAATTTCTAACTCAAAATTTTTTAACATGATAATATTTCAGGATTGATTTTCATATCTTATTTTTTTCTGTATCTACTGTGCAAATACCGTAGAATAATATAAGGGGGGGGGGATCTCGGACTATAAATATCACTCTGGAGGGAATAAAAATTCGCTTTTGATGGACCAATCCTAGCTCGCAAAATAATCTCGCTACGTATATAAAAGCGTAGGAGTAATGTAATCGCACATGTGATTGGGTGAATTGAAAACCTATCTATTTGTTCATGTTTACATTTCGGGGAAAGAAAAACGAGTGGCTAGATGGAGCGGTGCACCTTGGATGCCCAAAATTTTACTGGCCAATCAGCATTCAGAGTCAAGTTGTCATCTATTGACTCATTTCAGACCTTCCAATTTTTGCTCCCTTTTTCTTTTCTTTCTTTCTTTTTTTTTTTAATTTTTATTTTGACTTTCGTATAACTTTTTTTAAATATAACTTTTTTTATATATAACTTTTTTTAAAGTTATATATATAGCTTTCATAATCAATGTATAAACGGTTTATTCTCCAGGTTTTAAAAATAATAAAATTTTTAAAATGAAAACTGCACATTTGATTTTTATTTATTATTTTCAGTTGATATTGCTGTCTTAAATTAATATATAACTTAAATTGCTAAAAATAATTAGTACTTTAAATTTATTTTAATGCTTCTTTTCTCTATTTAGCTTTAAAGCAACAAAAAAAAATGTAAGTAACAAATTTATCTTTTCAGGACTTTTACAAACTTTTTAAAATGTCACAAACATTGATAGTATTATATGCTTATATGATTTTCAAAACAGCATACATTGTTATTTAAATTTTCCCGATATTCTATTTAATAAAAATAAACAGAAACAAATAAATTATTTGATAAGTACCATTTATAAAGTTTCGAAAATTAAGCATTCTGTAATTTAAAAACTGAAATCCTTAACGGTAAAATACTAAGTGGAAGGAAGGTAAAAATCATGTTTTAGCTGCGATTTAAAAAAAAAATTCATGCTATTTCCAATTTAAAAAAAAAACTGAATTCATTTTTTTAATAAAGAGAAGTATACAGAACTGCTTAATTCAAAAATCTAATATATTAAAAATGAAACTACTTTATGCTAAATTGGACAATATCTCTTCGTATTTGCTTATAAATAGGATATAATAGAGCAACCATAACAAAAACTGGTTAGCTATTGTTTCATATCGTTCACAGCCTGTATGTTATGCTCCACAAATATGCCAAATTAAATTTAGAAAGCCTCTCCCAGTTAATTCCTAAATCATCTGGAAGTCTAAATAAGTTTTTCTGTGCTTTTAATTTGTTTTTCCGACAAAAAAAACTTAAAGATAAACTCTAGTTATTGTTAACTAGTTTCTATAAGATAGTAAGCAATAAATTAGCATTTTATCCTAGCAACTCTATTCAATTATAAAACTGGTGTTAATATTGATATTAAAAAATATTTTTCGAACTATTAGCTTGCAAAACTTTTAAATATTATTAAAAAATAATTTAAAAGCTAAATATGTTAATTTATCATTTCAAAGCTATTAATGATATGGAATATAAAAATTAATTTTCAGTTTTGGGGATCTTTAGAAAAATATTATATCAGCCATTACTTAACTAGGGATGAGTTCAAGAAACGAACTGGTCAATTAAGTGAACCCGAAATGCCTATCACCATTTTCTGATTGTTATGTTCTTTAGCATATAATTCCGTGGATATAAATATTTTTGGACTTAACAAATATCCGTGGACTTAATTGTGAACTTAGCTATTTCTAATCTCTGTATAACGGGGGGGGCGAAGCAACCAATGGAGGTCAAATATATCCAAAGAGGCAATCTTATGTCCCATGGGAGCAAAATATTCGTGAACATATATCATATTTAAACAGGAAATGTCATGGTGGGGCGAAAAATAATAATTCAGTGTTCTGGGTGCCCACTGATAACGACTGGGGTGCAAAACAATTATACACCGAGCTGCTATTATACTTACTACGCCATTGATTGACACTGCACTTCCCCTTCTGGGTATTTATAGAGCAGTTTCTATTCTTGTTACATATTCCACTTTAATCAGTGATAGCTTACACTCGACAGGAAATCTTAAATTCTAAATAGAGAAACAGTCAAAAATATTAATTTTGCATTGCAAGTGGAGTCGGAGCATAACTAAGCCGTACTCCCTGTATGTGATGATTAGAGCCCGAGAAGGAACATGAGGTCTAATGTACTACGCTATAGCTATATTAATATAGCTTTTGCAACTATTTCATACACAGTTTTGTTTCACAATGAAAATACATAGACATTACAAAGGTGATTATTGTTAGAATTTTAATGTGAATTGTTAAATTAATGCCTGAGTTATAAGAAAAGAACGAGAAAAAAATTAGGAAATGCTAAAGAAAATATTTCATAGCAAAATCTTGAATTTCATACTAGCATTTAAAGCATTTAAATGAATGTTTTACATATAATGGAGCTAACAAGGCAAATCTTTTTCTTCAGTTATTTAAAAGGAGGAACG
>JAOUZG010029590.1:4163925-4194130 GCA_026289955.1 Argiope argentata | reverse complement strand
TTCAAACGATATTATAAAATATTGAAAAATATTTTTGTATCAAATATTCAACGATATAATACAATATGGAAAAATGTTATTTTATTGAATATTAAATAATATTATGCAATATTGTAAGATATTATATTATTAAATATTCTACAATATTATACATTATTGTAAGACACACTGAAGTACCACAAAATTTGGTACACCTTCTAATATCGAGTAGTGCCCCCCCCCCCCCGAGCACGCAGAAGTGTCGCAGCATGGTGTGGCATGAATTCAACTAATATATGAAGATTTTCTGTTGACGGTTCACACCATGATTCTTTGAAGACAGTCCACAAAGCCATGGGAGTGCGAGGTGGTAGAAATCTACTAAGGACAGCATGTTTCAAAAACATTCCAGATATGGTCGATAATGTTCATGTCAGGAGAATTAGATGGCCAAGAGAGGAAAAGTAATCCAGAAGGATGCTTCTCAAGCCATTCGGTAGCTACTGTGAACCTGTGGGGGTGGTGCATTGTCCTGTTGGAATTGTTCATGATCGTCGGAATGCACACAGGCCATAAATGCATGTAGGAGGTCAGGAAGGATGCCAAAGTCTCACTAACCTATCATGTTTGAGTCTACACACGTCAATGGTCCCATTCCATATCGCCTGCATAAGCCCCTTACCATCACAGAGTCCCCACCAATTTGAACAGTTCCTTGTAAACATGAGAAATCCATAGATTCATGGATTTTTCTCCACGCCCGCATACAGCCATCCACTGGATACACTAGGGAAATTGACACCTTAGACCAGACAATGTTTTCCTAATCATTAACAGTCCACTAGCGACTTTGGTGAGCCCTAGTAAGGTACCGAGTTTTGTGCCGGTACACGAGATAGTTTGAGGCAGAGAAATCCCAATTCAATTAGATCACATTGCATAGTGCGTTAACTGACACTTGTTAATGGGCCTACATTCAAATCTGAAACAATCTGTGGAAATGTTGAACGTGTCTTTCTTGTCACGATTCATTTCAGGCGGCGATGATTCCGTTCTACCAAGTCAATTTTCAAGCCACACTGCTGTCAAAAATTTAGAGTTTTATCCGAAACCTAGTATTCGTAATATAACCTAAAAATAGTCGTGTGAGAAAATCCAAATTCCATCTCTACTTCCAAAATGCTGTGCTCCGATGATTAGTTATCTTTAAAAAATACCTTAAAACTTTATAACGTGCCAATATAACACCAAGAATTAATGTAATAGGCTCCTCAGACACCTTTGTCTTATATACGCACTGTCGACAGCATCGCGTTACGCTGATTGATTGAACAACTCCATTATTTACATACGATCTGCTATACCAGTTTTTTCTGGCTCTTCTGTGTATTATATTGTAATATTGTCAATGTTATACAATATTGTATGGTATTGTGCACTCATGTCCATAAATTAAGGATAATGCAAGTTCAATAAAAGAAAGAGTCAGAAGCAAAACAAATATGACTTATTTGTAAAACTTATTAATTAAACTAAAGGTAAAGAGCAAAAAGAGGCTATAAGTTTGATATCATTAAAAAAATAAGGTTTTTTGCTCCCTGGAGCAAATTACAAAAAAAAACTATTTGCAAAAACCAATATTACATAGTTGGTATGATGGTTAATACATAGTATGTCTCTCGGAAGATTTAATGCTGTCCGTACAACGCCTACGCATGCTGAATATCAAATTATCGATCTGATCTTGGGTAATATTACACCACTCATCTAGCAATGCTCTCCGAAATTCTGGTAGACTTTTAGGAGGGGGTTGAAGGGTTGCAACTCATCGGCCAAGCATTTTCTACACATGCTCTACTGGATTCAAGTCCGATTAGAATGCTGGCTGGTCCATACGGTCCCGAGTCCAATTGAAGGCATTCGTTTACGATGTTTGTATAGTGAGGACGGACGTAGCCATTTATAAACACGGATTCTGCACCCATGGCACCCCAAAACAAGCGTCTTTGTTGTTCCAGATTGATGTGCCGATATATTTGGCCTGTCATAGTTCCAATTTGAAAATGCAAGTCAGTTCTGCAACCCAAAATAATTCCTCGCCAAACGAGCAACCCTGCATTACCTTTAAATGATGTTCTTTTGGTGGTAACAGCTACTTGGCGCTCAAGTCCGGAGAAAATCAGAGTGCAAGCTAAACCTGGACTCCTCGGAAAGCATCACAAAAGCCCACTGTTGCGGTGTCAACAATGCAACAATGCTTTCTACTCCAGGCTAACCGTACGCGATAGTAAATTGAAGTAAGTGGAACACATTTGACAAGACTACGAGCACATTAACCAATCTGTCCTACGCGTCTGCACATGGTAGGTAGGCCTTAAAACTGTCGTACTAGTGGGTGAAGAGAGATGACGAGACAGATCTGATGCTGTGCTTCGTCTTTTTTTTTGTAGTGACTACCGGTTTTCATTCGAAGTTGTAAGTCGGGGGCGATCAGTATTGCAAAGTTTACTCACACTACCATCATCTTTGGTAGTGTGAATCGTTGCCAAAGCCTGGAGATGATACTTTGGGAGATTCCAAGTTCCTCAGATATTTCCACATTACAGACGGCAGATATTTCAAACATGTAAATAATTATTCAAATACGTCTGCGCAGAGATGGATAGCGTTAGGTCCGAACTAGCTATCTGAGGGTTAGACGAACGATACAATTGTGCCATGTATGGTGAGAACGTGTGTGTAAATTTGGTGGTGATGTTAACTGTTGTATTTTAATGCACTTCGGGGCATTTTCTGCCGATAGAGGGCGCCATAACAGCTGTTCGAAGATTGCTTATTCAAGGTCGCCGGGTTCATCATTCCAGAGGTAGTGGATCGTGCTAAGCCCCAACTCACAATCTGAAGATTAGTATCTGAGTAACAGGACCATCGAGCAAAAGTGAGTTGTTATCTGATTTATAAAGCTTTCATTTCACGTCTTTTGTATCATAACTATGCAGTTATTGCACTGAAAGGCTTATAAAACGATCTCGAACAGTTTTACTTTTTCCTGTATTATTTAAACTTCACTCTCTTGCCCTCTCTTCATTGTGACGAACCATTGGTGTCATCTAGTGGCTTCCTGCAATTTGCATGTGATTTTTGAAGATCTGCGTAGTCATTTTACGGGTGATATATGTATTTCAGAGTTCGATTTCCGCGTGGCTCTGAATTATCCTTAATTTATGGACATGAATAATTATTATTAAATATTCAACAATATTATACAATAATGCAAGATGTTATATTATTAAATATTCCACGATATTATACAATGAAGTAAAATATTATGTTACTAAATATTCAGTAATATTGCGCCCAACATTATTATATTCAGCAATGTTATTAAATATTCAGCAATATTATATAATTAAAAAAATTCTTCAACAACGTAAGATATTATATTATTAAGCATTCAACAATATTCCGGATATTGCTTAATAGCGTAAATATTCTACAATATATATTTGATACTAAGAAAGTTAATGATAAGGAAGTATACGAGAAAATTTCAGAAAATCCATTCCCACTTGTTTTTATTTACCATTCTAGCTTTTCACAACAAGGAAATATTTCTCTCTATAATGAATAAGCATGAAGTTTACCTTAGATAACAGTACAATAACTTTTCGTGAGACTTATTTTAACTCTGCGCGCCGATATTATTATTATTATGTAAGTTGTTTGTTGTTTGGGTTAGGAGGTAACAAACCCCATGACATTTAAGGTTTATTTTGCCAGTATTGTTTGAGATATTTAATTAAATTTATTATCAACTAGCCACCTTTGGCGACCAGTCGGTTCGCCAGTATTAATGTTCGCTAAAATTTTCATACAATATTTTATGTAGCTGTGTCTCATCACAGGTTTTTCACCAAAATATTTTAAAACCAAACAAATTTTGATAATCATATAATTCATTTATAGTATTATTTTCTTCGGATGATGATCATTGTACTACTCGTCTTTCTCTTTCTATCCGTGCAATGATTGTCCCGGAATTGATATTTTACTTAAATGGTGGAGGGAAAGGTCTAAAATTCTACGTTTTTATAGAATAAGGAGATTCAAATTTTCATAAATGTAAACACACTAAACAAATAAAGACGCAATTGGTTTTCGAGAGATGCAAAAGTTTAAAAACATCTTGGAAAATGCCGCACACAGAGGACATAATGATGACACATACACACTCTTCTTTTCTTTTCTATCCTTTTTTTTTCTTCACTACTTTTCTTTCTACAAACCCTTTTTCCCCTTTGTCATTCTTTGTTTTCTCTGTTATTCTTTGTTTTCTGTTTCCTGCCCAGACTTTATTTTGAGCAGGCATGGATTAATTATTCATGCAGACTAATAATAAAAGCAATAATTTTCTTTCTTTTTTAAACATCCCGTTATCTATAAATGAAAACCATCTGACTTCGCGTATTTCTTTCTAAACAAATCATAATTTATTACTTCCTGCTATCTCACTCAGTTGGTGTGGGGGGAGGAAATGAAGATTTTTGGCGGGAAAGTAAGAAAAGTGGCGTTTTAACTATTTCCCATGCAGTTTTTTCATTTTTTCTCCCCATAAGAACCATTCTCGTGCCTTAACGAAAATATTTTTAAAAAAATTAGCCGAATCGGTCCAGCCGTTCTCCAGTTTTGCGCTTAGCAACGCATTTCGAGTTGCATTTTTATTAATATAGATTGCTTTTATTACAATATTATTAACGGTTAAAACAAAAGATTTTTTCTTTGATAACAAATTGTTTTATTTTAATTAAAATATTATTAAAACTTAAAAGCAAACGATTTTTTCTTTGATAAACATATTGTTTTAATTTAATTAAAATATTATTAACAGTTAAAAGCAAACGATTTTTTCTTTAATAATTATTATTTTTATGTTAATTAAAATATTATTAAAAGTTAAAAGCGAATCATTTTTTCTTTGATAAACATATTTTTATTTATTTGTTTATTTATTTATTTATTGCATAACAACTGATTATCAGTTGTAAACTCTTTGGAATTTGGCAATGCTTGTTTAAACTACTTAATGACTTAAATTGATTAAGACAAATAATGATTTTAAAAATAATATTGTTCTCACATGATAACTTGAAATTTGCGATTGCTGATTTCATTTATTATTATTATTATAAAACACTTTCAATTTTAAGTTAAATCAAGTAAAATTTCTTATCTAAGCTTGACCATTTAGTATTATTCGTGCAAAAGCCATCACCGAAATTATTTGGCATACCAGATACTATGACATCTACCTTAATATTAATTTATATCATTTTCGTCAAGAAGTTTGTGTTTTTTACATATCATAACTTTTTGCTTTTGATTTTCTAAAACTTTTTCGCAGAAGTGACATTTCAATATTGTTTTCAGAAGTTGCTATTGATTTTATAGCAGTAATGAAGCATCAAATACTTTGAAAATTAGTCCAAGAAATCATAATATACTGTAACAAAAAAAACCATGATATCACATTATAAAAAACAAACCTATGTACATCTACTGAGGATCAGAGCGGAATAACTATTTGATGCCCTAAGATGATGTAAGTTATGAGATTCTTTATCAACTTTCAAATCAAGTACTCTTTAACTGGTTTTAAACAGTTGTCGTATAAACAGTTTCTCGTAATTTTTCTTACTTAAAAACTAAAATAATAAAATATTAATAACGAATCGAATTTCTTCGATTTTTGCATAAGTGTGTAAAAAATTAAATATAAAAGAAATTTTAAGCAAAAGGGTAAATAAATATTATAAAACTTTTTAGTGCGTTTTAAGTATTTAAAGTTTTTTCACAAGCTGGCTTGTGAAAAACACGGCTCGGAACCCTGTGAATTGAAGTCAAGGATTTGAATCACATCTCTTTTTGAAAAGTATTAATCACTGGTATTTGTGACTTTTTGATATTAATTACGTAATAACCGCTCTTAAAATATTCGTCATCTCTAAATGGAAGTTATTAAAAACTGGGTAAAGAAAATTGGACACGTTGGTCTGTAAGACAATTTGAAAGTAAGGAAAATTCCAAAGAAGGTTGCTTTGGAATTTAAACAACAATTAATTAGAATATGTTCAAGTGCCATGATGAGAATCAAATACAGGCCTAAAATTATATTATCCTGAAAGTATCTTCAGGGCATAAATTCCAAAATGATGTGGAAATTTTAGATACCTTATTACCTATTTCATGATCTTTCCTGCTGTTCTTTAGTAAAATTAATTAAAAGATATTTATAAATCAGTCTTTATAAATAAATAAACAAAACTATTGCAAACTTTAAAATATGATGTTATAAACAGCAAACAAACAAGCAGATAATGCATGATACCTTTATCAGTTGGAGGGAAAAGAATAAAATAGAAACTTGCTCCTTCCTTAAAACTTTAAAAAAAAGGGGGGGGGAGAAAAAAACCATTTCCACTTCCGAATGTATCACCACGTGACTTGTTCCGTTTTTCATTTCTCCCTTAATTGACCTATATTATGCATTGTTGGGGGAAAAGTCTACATTCAGGGCCTGACTAAGGCAGGGTCATACGGGGCAATTGCCCTGGGCCCCCAAATCGAATATAACTGTTATTTTAAGTTTCCTTATTTAATGAACCTTCTTCATTACGAAAGTATTGAAACAGACGTGGGCCCCAAAGAATTTTTTCTCCAGGGCCCCAACTAGGCTAAGTTGGGCCCTGTCTCTATGATTCTCTATTTCTTCCTTCTTCAAACCCTGATCAAAAAATCGTTTTCCAAAACATTTATTCCAATAACAACAAATTACTAAATTATAAAAATTATTTCATGGCTAAGCAAGTTCATCGGTGCTATTACTGAAAAAATGGCAAATTTAATCAAAAATTTGATTCATTAAATAAAATATACAGCTAGCAAAGAAAATGGCAATTTTTTAAATAGAGTTTAAAATTACATTTCCAAATGAATTCGGGTCTTTTCAAAATCATTTTATTCCATAGATGGCAGCACGACACTTTGACGTTTTGTTTGTTGTTTTTCATTGATCGGCACTCGCCGAGTATTATTATACATACTACACTAACGCTTTCTCCTTATTTGGATAAAGGGGAGAAAAATAAAGAAAATGCCGCAATCCGCAAGTGGGTGAGGCATTCGTCTGAATTGAAAACTGAGCAAACTCTAGTTTGATTCAAGTTAATTTTGAAATTCCAATCGCTGATTATTAAATCAGAAATCTAATAAAAGAACTATGGCTTTCGAACATCAACCAGGAATGGCAATGGAATGTTTGAGCATCCCTATAAAGCTCACGAAAGAACCCTCAATGGAACCAGATGGTCGAGAAATCTTGAAGTGTGGCTTTAAGATTGGGGGTGGAATTGATCAAGACTTCAACAAGAGTTCTTATGGTTATAAAGATAGTGGGATTTATGTCACTGAAGTAAGTCCCAACACACCAGCTGCCAAATGCGGATTGAAAGTTCACGATAAGATTCTGCAAGTTAATGGTTATGACTTCACCATGGTAACTCATAACAAAGCTGTTGAATATATTAAGAAAAGCCCAGTGCTAAATATGTTGGTAGCAAGAAAGGGAGTTACTCATTCTTGAATTTCATTCAAGAATTTTAAATATTCATTTCAGTATGTGATTTTTCTAATTTGGAACATACTTTGATCAATTTTTGTACATTTTTACCACTTATTTTTTTGTAAAATATACATTTTTACTTAACTCCGGGTTAATGATTAAACTGCTGAGCAGAAACTTCATTAGATACTTTTCAAAACCTTCTAAGAATTAATTTTTAAAATATTATGAAGTTATCTAAAGCTTTTTATGCCTTTGTATACTTGAAAATGAAGATAAAATGGACTTTCAAATGAAATCAATTCCTCGGTAGCCAAATGTATTCATTCATTTAGAACAGAAATTATTTATGTTTAGAAAGAATGAATTCATCTATGTATAATTCATTTCATTTCACCTTCAATTTTGTTGTAATCTCCATCACATCCCAAGTAAAATAAATGCTTTGTTATCTTTCCCATGACTCGTCTATTAAAATATATAAGGCAGACTTATAAGATTTATATATGCATCTCTTCTAATTACTAAACACAAAAAAATTATCTTATGTATTCATGTTTTCTCTCACCTACCATTATTTTCATTTTATTGGTTACAGTTTTTTGGATCAAAAGTTATGATTCATTTTGATACATCATTAATGTTAAAATCCTGCAATAAGAAATTGCTTGATTAATATTTCTCTGGTCTTATTAGAAACATATGGAATAATACTTTTTCTTCCTTTTCTTAACAGGTAAGTAAATTTTAATCTGCATTTCTCCTTCCATCTTTATAATATTCCATGAAGCAGTCATGCTTTTTGACCATCTAGTTTCCAAAATTGTTTTTTTTTAAGATACAGTATTATAAAAATGAAAAGATATTACTACTATATCTATTATTATTATTAGATTTTAAATTCTGATGCATTGTTTATCAAATAACATTTTTTATTGGCATTTTTATGAACATTGTAATATTAATTTTTTGGAAAAGCTAGCATGCTTAAATGATTCATCAAATGTGATAATAATCATAATAAATTAACTCATAATTATTTAAGCTGTTTTAAATCTGATTTTCTTTAATAAAGTTAATATTAAATTAAAACAAATGATTGCATTTAAATTTCTGGTTATCAGAATTCCTCACACAGAAACACTGATACTAACACAAAATGAAATAAATAATAAAATTAATTGCTAAATTTACATTTAAAAAAAAGAAAATCTTTTGTTTAACTTTATGCTTGTATCTTTAAAAAGTAATACTGCTTTGCTTTTTTTTATAAACTTGGTTTCAAATCAGCCGTGTCAACCATTTTAATTAAACAGAAGTAATAAGTGGAGTTAATTGTGATCAAAATACGACTGGATTTTTTTTTTTCAAATGACACTATTTTTAAATTTTGATTAGAATTAACTATCTTACAATTTTAGAAGAAATGCATCAATCAAAATCAGTTACACAAATCAATATTATTGGTGACATTACCATAAAATTAGGAAAATTCTTGTCTATTCTTTATATTGTGAAGATTAGAATTCAACTCATTCTCATTAAGGAAAACTGCAATGATATTTTAGGCTCTGATAGTCCATTTCAAATTTATTCTTATGATTTTAGAAACAATTTATTAACTACTTTAAAATATTTTTTTAATGCCCTAAACATCATTCTACTTCTACTAAAAATTGCTTATTTCCAATACTTATTAGTGCACTTATTTCATGCTAAAATCTAATTACTGAAAAGCTTAAAACAAAAAAAAAGATTTAGATTTTTCTTGTCAGCTCTAAAGCATGTAAATGATAAAGATAACTTGGAAGAAAATTTTGTTGCAATCAATGATTACTTATTAAAAACTTTTGTTTCCTGTATAAGCAGAATCATAATAGAATAAAATACTATAAGGAATGTTAAAATAGACTAAACTTGACATTTCTTATTCATTTTTACTAAAAACTTTTTTTATTTGTAATGTATTTTTTTTTTAATTTATTGATTTGATGGTATAAACTAATACTATGGAATGTATATTTGGGGATTAAAGCATTTTAAGAAATATAAAAATGACAGAAGCATTTTTTTAATCAAAATTAATAGTGTTTCTTTGCTTAACTTAACCATGCTTTAATCAATATTCAGATATTTTAAAATAGTTAATTGACCCTCTTTTGCTATTATGCTTCACTTATAAAAATCTACCTATGGTGTATTTAAAGCTGTAGTAGCATCATTAAACTTATTCTTTCAAAATCTTCTATGCTAAAGCTATATTTACTACAGTGAGATAACTGTCTACTACAGGCTCTTAACTGTCAAAGGTTTTGTCATTTTAATAATATCATTTGTTTTCATATGAATTATTCTCATATATTGCAGAAAACATGATATTTTTGTTTTACCTATTTCAAACTCCATTTTCTGGTGAAAGCTTACTTAATTTTTATATATTAGTCAGCATTTTGTAGTACTTTTAACATTAGCTTATTGATGCTGCCTTCAAATCATGCAGTTGTTGAATTATTGCTTACAAATAATACAAATTATATTGGACTTTCATTCCATCACTAAGTCAATATATAAAAAATATTGTCAAATATTTACAAGTTTAATTTACTTAGATAATATTTAAATTTAGATTTGATAATAGAATTGAAACTTTATCTAAATTTCTAGCTATTTAATAATATGACAAGTAAAAATATTAAACTTGCAGTATTAGGGAAAATTAAGAGTGGGACAGATTTCACTTTTTTATTTATTTATTTACTAATTCAGTTTATAAAAATCTAACAGAATGTTTCTTGATTTATTTTATTTTTTTAAAAATACAAGAACATCAAAATACAAACAATTAAATTTATTTGCATAGTTAAAAAATGTAACATTTTTGTCCCGTACCTCTCTCATATAAAGAAGGTTATAAGAGAAGAATGGAACAATGTTTGAGAAAATTAAAATTAATAAATATTGTATTTTGATTTCTTTTCATTTTAATGATTGATGGTTTTGGACATGTCAAACAAGAGTTAATTTTGAAATCTTCATTGGAGATGTCATAACTTGAAAACTTTTCTTTTACAACCGTTTCCATCGATTGCAATGTTATTATTTAATATATTTTTCTTCTGCTGGATGCTTTTTTCTTCCATATTCATGGCACTTTTATATAGAAAATATAAAATTAGTAATTCTTTTTAATTTAGACACAAAAGCTTTTAGCAAATAACTTTCTAATTTAGCTTAACTTTTTCCATTGCTTAATATTTTTTTTACAATGCTTCTTATTTGAATTAAGAAGTAAACACCATGTTAGGTGGATTTTTTTTATGTAAAATGATACACAGTGATCTACAGTATATATTCATACTTTATATTAACAAAACATGCTTAGATAAATTGGTGTTCTTAAGTAAACTTTTGTAGAAAAAAGTGAAATTTAATTTTGTTTTTTATTTTGGTTCAGCATGTGTAACAATGTATAAAATTAAGAGCTTTAATCAATAGCATACTAAGTAATTTAAAAAATGAACTGAAATGTAATAAAGCTGTCCCATTCCTCCCTCTGCAGAATGTTCATTTAATATGTATATTACAGAGAGCATGCTACGTTTAAGTTTAATTTGACTGTTAAAATATATGCTATATCTTTCAGCTTATCTCTTTCTTGTTAATTTATAAATGCTATATCTTTCAGCTTATTTCTCTTATTAAGACTTAAATGCAGCTGTCTCAATCCCCCTAATTTGTTGAAGAACAGAAAACTTTTTATAACTAAATTTTTTAATGCATTAGATAATTAATAATGAAATAAAGTTATAGGAAAAAAATAAAATTAAATACTAAAATATTTCCTTTTGAGAAATAAACAAAAATAAAACCGATCCTAACTTAAAAATAATAAGAAGAAATCCAAATAAAAATTCTATTTCCGTTTTGTATTAAAGTATATTCTAAGATAAGAAATGTTTTCCACGTGTAATATGAGTCAAAGTTGCTAATATTACTATGATTGTTTACTTTATAAGTGAAATTTCAAAAAAAAATTTAAAGTATTCCCTTAAAGAACACACAGGAAAATCACTGTGCCAACTTCACTTTCTTAGAAATCATAATATTGAAATAATCTAAAATTACATCCTTTTTCTAAAAGAATATTTTTTATTACATATGTTATTGTTATTAGTTTTAAAAATGTGTAACATTCTTCATTTTCTCTCAACTTAAAAATTATTCAAGAGGTTAACAAAGATATCTAAAGCTCACTAAAAACTCTAAAGCTAAAGGGAAAATAATATTTAATTAACGTATTTATAAATTTCACTCAGAATCTATAGAATATTTAAAGTGTGTATGGATTCCACAAATGATTAAATTTGAGTATGCCAAGTTAAAAAAAAAAATGCATGTATATAGTCACAACAATAACAAAGCTGGTTATTGGCTGAATGTTGAAAATTGCTTTTCATATATAATCAGAACATAAAACAGAGAAATTGTTTAAACATAAATAATATTTATTTAATATATATATGAACAAAATTTTAATAACAAAAGATATATGCTAGAGTTTTTATGAGAGTAAAATATTTAAAATTCAATTAATAATATTAAAACAATTCCATTATTCACACAACAAGCGTGATTTATATATATAATCCAGTAAAAACAGCTTTGAAAGACAAATCCGTAGAAGGTCTTATAAGCCAAGCATTATCAGGTAATCTGCAATATCTAAATCTTCCCTCCATTAATCTCATTTTATTTAATTTTATTGTTCCATCTCCATCTGCTTCATCACTTAATAATTCTGAAAATAAATTAATCAATTTCCTTGGTGGTTTGGCTTCATCTTTATTATGCTGAGCCAAGATCATGTAGCTACAATTATTGATATCAATATCTTCTCTTATTTCATTTTCTTTCTGGTATAAAGTAGGTTTGGCTGAATATTCAAATTTTGTTGTAGAACAATGTTTTTTGAAGTTGTCGTCTGATATCTGAACAGAGGCGAGAGCAGATGTAAGCTTGTTAAGATCATCATCTTCTGTGGAAACAAAATCAGTTTGCTTCAGGAATACTAGGTTTTTCATTGCTTTATTTAAATACACCAGAGCAGCAACATATGATAATGTTACTATATATCCTTGAATAACTATTTGGAAACATTCACCATAATGCTCTTTCACCTAAAAGAATGTCAAAGTATACAGTTAATATACTTTTCAGCTCATTTTTTTAAATTTGAATTCATGACCATAAATCAAATGAAACACAAATAAATTACTCAGTACATACAGCTAAAAAAATCTCAAAATTTTGTGCAGGTTAAAATTCTGGTAGTTGCCTATTTGATAATTTGAACTTGGTGGAAATATATAATGGTACTATAATAATTAAAGTAAATAACATAAGATGCATGTCATATAATAGATTCTGCATAAAATTCTTTGTTATGTTTACAAAATTTTAGTAGTTTCAACCAATTTCATAATCATTTTCAACATTAATTCTAACTTGGGGGTGGGGGGAGAAAGCAAAAACAATTGAAAATTGAAGATTCAATTAATACTTTATACTTATTTGATAATGCTTTTTCTGTAAAGAAAAATAAGTTTTAAAATTTTATATCCTAAGAAATTCATTTGAAATGCTTATAAAAAGAATGAAAACTGGAAATTTTGCCTTTCTAAATCCTTTGTTATTCAATTAATAGTTTCTCAAATCTTATTAAATTTAATTTGGCTTTGTCTCACACTCCACATGCAGTTTTTTCTATAAAAAATTGTTTTCTTGCAGTGGGGTATCCTTCATATATAATGCTTACAAACATTTGAATCGTAACTTATTATTAAAACCAACCCATCAACTCTGCTTCAATCTAACATTTAAAAAAAATTAAATAGAATGGAAATTAATGATCCCCGGGTAAAGTTCTATTCATACTTAGACATTAATCAATCAATTTATACCCAGAGCAATATTTATATGCATCAACTATACATAGATATTTTTAATTTTGTACTGGCTATTTCTATGTTAGATTATAAAAAATATAAGCACCTTTTTTAAAAAAATTTTAATTCATTACATGAATTATGGTCATAATTACATATTAAAAAATGAAGTAATAATACAGTTATGGTTAATATATTGTATTATTCAATGCTCCCTTTTTTTTTAAGTTAATGTTTTAATTGTGAAGTATCTTTGATTAGATCTTTCTGAACACCACATAAAACATCTGAACCCCACATAAAACAATATTTTAAAAAGTCAATTCACTTAGGTCTACAAAGAAATTTTTTATTTTAATTATGTTTTATAACATAATTACAATTAATATAAAAAATATCAATTTCATAAGAATTGAGCTTACATTCTTAACCTCCACCCAAAAAATACAAAAATCCTTACTTTTTACCGATTGAACTACTGCCTGTTGATTTCAAATTTCATTAACTATTAAATCTCCATTTAAAGTATTAAAAATTATTAAACTTAATTAATGAATTAATATTTGAAAAATTGTATTGACATCAGGTGTCATACACTAAAAGTTTTTTAAAAATGTATTTGAACTTTAGTGAATGAATAAAAAGTATTTTATTAGCAATGGAAAATTTGAACAAGATATATAAATATACATAGGAAAAGTATGAACAAATATTAGGAATTGAAGAAAAAAACATAAAAGGATTGGATTAAATAGCTTTGATCTATTAAGATTTTACTTCAATCAAGAAATAAAAATTATTGCATCAAGTACAGACCAATACTAATACTTACAGAATCACTCTGATAGTATGCTCTTATTTCATTAGGTGTGTTATTCTCTCCACAGGCAGCTATGCAGTACAGCAATTTTCTGGGTTTGAAATATCCTCGAAATTGGCCTGAAAAATATTTTAAAATGATACATTAAATGAATATGGATATGAATCATATGATATACAATAAGTACATTAAATGTTAAAATCAATAATTTTTTTAAAGTCTATAGATATTTAGATTAGTAGAAAGCAAATATAGAGTATCTGCAAAATTATTAAACATCTCCTAAAATGCAAAGAACAAGTCAAAATAGTTCTGTAATAATAACATTTCATAATCTTTAAATTCTTAACCTTGTAATCAAAATGTTGTTTCATATATTTGTTTGTAATCAGTGATTATTCTGAGTTCTGATAAGATTTTATGAAACAATTTACACAATGTATTGTTTGAATTTCAAAGAAATAATTAACATTTTTACCTAATAATATAATTTTACCCAGAATCATATTATTTATTAAAAAATCATTTATTGTGTATACAGATTTAATAAAATTTTGGAATAACTGACAGGATTACATAAATTAAAAGTTTTCAATTTATATTCAACAATTTAAAAAGAATTACCTTCATCAAAAATATCAAATACTCGACAGAACTTTCCATCTCTCAATAAACAATTCAGATTAACTTGCACTTGCTTCAGAAGGTAAGATGAATCATCTACATTTAAAAACCAACCAGTATTAACTGGAATGAAATCTTCCCACTGTTTCAAACGTTTTTGGAAATAACTCACACTTAATCCTTTAGTATTGCTTTGAGCAAGAATCTGAAATATATATATATATACAATTATTTCATAATATTCAGCATAATTTCATCCAAGCTATATATATATATTTGATCACAAGCAAAATTCTAGGCTTCTTTTGTGTGGCTTTAAGAAAAAAAAATTGAAAAGATATCTCTACAATATCTTTTTAAAAAGTATTTTAATGAAATTACGAAACATATTTTCCAGTTTAAAATTACAGAAAGGTATATTTCTCAAATATTTATGGAGTTATTTAATTTTCTACTTCTTCCTTAGCTTACTTATGATATAATAGAACATAATAGCAATGTTAAATAATATATCACATAATAAAAATACCCTAAAAATGACTATGAAGTGAAAAATAATAATGAGTTTTTGATATAATAATATTAACCCTTTCAGCCCTGAATTTTTAAAATGTAGAATAAAAAAAATAATGGAAATCAGCCACCAGGTGGATTGAAAAGGTTAAGCATTAAAAAAAATTCACTACTTCTCACACAAAAAAAAAGACTACAGATTTAAGATTAGTATAACTCTATGTATACCTTTTTTCATTCTTAATTTGCATTTCCCATTTCTCTTCACTTCATCATGAATATACCAAATGGATTAGCCTCTCATAAATTTTCTTGCTTACTCTCTAATAAAGATATAATCTACCAGCATAAAAATCTGGCCACATAGCAAATATGAACATAGTTATGAAATATAAATTGTTGATAATAATCTAGTATGTTTAATGAATCTATCATGTGAATTAAGTATTTTAATACCAATTAAAACTGATATTTGATACAGAACTACAGTTCTAATCAATAACAAATTGTACCGATTTAAGTCAATGCAATTACTGAAAGCAAAAAACAGCTCTTTAAAAGATTTCATTCAAAATTCATTTTAGATGCTAAATTATTGAGAAAAAAATTCTATCTTGTAATAATCATATTCACTTGTATTCAAATAGAAAGGCTAACTTCTTAGATATAGATTTTATTCTAAATTTAACAGAAATGTATAAATTTGATCTAAAGCCTACATCCTTAATTATATTCATTTAATTCAAAGAAATTATTTATGCTCACGGATGGACAGATATAACATAATGGCAAAAAAAAGTTTTTTCAGTCAAAGGGAAATTTCAGAGTAATTAATCGAAATCTTGAGTTTCAATTTTTTCCTGATTTTATAACTTGATTTGCATTTTATATGTGAGAAAGCAAGTGCTAAAAGCTGCATTTATGCAGTTTAAATTAATCAAAAAATTAGTAATGATTAATTAATCGAATAGTTTTTTTAATGGTAGTATCTGTTTTTATATTAGCTAGCAACTGCAAAATAAAAATGTGTCTAGTTATATATAAAGAGTGAAAAATGTTAATATATTAAGAAAAAATCTTAGATATAAGAATTTTATGACTTCAATTATTAAAGTCTGTAACTCCTATGTTATAATTAAAATACATTTTATTATTTATCTGTATTCTTAAGTGTGTGTGTATATATATTTCTTAATCCTTGATGTTTTATATACATATATATTTAATCTATTAAAAATATAAAGAAGTACTTTAAAACTTTTATTTTATTTTCGAACTGAATATCATGCCAACAAATAAAGAAATGCTTATTTTTACAAAATTATATATAAGACTGAATTTGAAGACTTCTTATTTAAAATTTTGTTGGGGCACAGTTATATTCAATTTACTTTGGTTCTGGTGTTGCAAAACAGTTATAGCAAAAATTGTGTTTCAATAACGAACATTAATTTATTTTTATTCATTATGACAACTAAGAGTGGATAAAAAATTTAAGAAAAAAAACTTAACAGTTATTTTAATTATTTGAAATCTTATTACCTCTGGAGTTACTTTCATTTTGTGAGTTGTGATAGCCATGATAATAGTATAGTTATACTCAGCAGCATAGTCCACATATTTCTGAACTTCAGATTTCTTTATATGGGTATTTTTCACAATGATTGGATGGATTCCTTTAATGCAAGCATTATGAACTCTGTTAAAAGAAAATGTGCTGTAATTTGTTTTAGTAAAAAGGCTTTAATTATTGCAAGTAAAACATGATTATTGGTTTTAGAATAATTTTTTTCAAGTTTTTCCATCAGTTCTAGACTAACTTGAACTGTTATTTAAATCCAATACTTCTCTTTATTATGAAGTAATCCACTGTTTGCATTTAATGAGACAATTTTTCAATAATATAATCATGGAAAAAGCCCCTGATATCTTAAAGAGACAATGAAATGACAAAAATTGCATGAACACCAACCCCATAGGAATGATGGCAAGATGAATGCATTATAATTATATTGGCCTCAAAATATCCACTTTTAAAAATCCTATGGGATTCCCGGCCCAGAGGAAGATCTCCAATTAGATGGCTGGATGGTGTGGAAAGAGATCTGAGAATAAATAACTGAAAGGGAGTTGTGGGCGATAGAAAGTGTGTGTGATTGAGGCAGCCAAAGTCTAAAGGAGCTGTTGTGCCCATGAAGAAGAATTATAAGATGTATAGTATATTTAATTATATATTTACAAACAAAAAAAATTGAGCAGCTTTCTAAGTTTTTAACTAGCATAATTAATCTGTCACTTATTTTCATAATGAAAAAATAATGGAAAAGAGTTTCAGATATGTAATTAATAATACACATGTAAATACAAAATTCTAATTTATTATGTATATTATAAGAGTGAATTATTAAAATATTTTTAAGTATTGTTAAATGTTACAACTATTAACAAAAATTAATCATGAATAAAATTAAAACTAAGAAAAATTCAATTTATCTTATATAGCATTTTTTTACATTGTTCTGAACAGATAAAATAAACTACTTTCTATTTTATAATATTTAACTAACATTGAAAACATCTGTGATGGCTAACAATATATATATAGCTTTCATTATTTATCAAATAAACAGTTTCTAACAATCACGTTAATAGCCAATTAACAATGAATAAACATTTTATATTATTTCAGTCCCATAAAAGCAGACATTTTATTATTAGCTTTGCAGCAATTGCAATCAAATTTAAATGTTCAATTCAATTTCCTATTAAAAAGAAGGTACTAATTAATGAAGTGATTGTGTTGGTCATAATAAGATATTTAGAACAATTACATCATTAAGTATGTTACAATTTTGTACACTGCCAATATTGCAATCCAAACAAACATGTTGTTTATAATAATGCTATTTGATAATATAAAACTGGTACGTACAGAACGGTGTTATGGAACAAGCTTCAAATAGATGATCCCGATATTTACTACGATGTCCTTTTACGCCATGTTTTCGCCAACAAAAAAAATATGCTCATCTTTCTGAATTCTCTCAAGTACTTTGATATTTCTTAAGTTGCAAAAACAGACTCTTTGTTTTTTTTGTTTTCTCACTCAAGCATGTGATGTTTCCTCTGTACATTTCGGAATACAAGAATGTTAATTTGGAGAACTTTTAGCCGCTGCTTTGTGGCAACCAGGGGATTATAGCCTTTGTTGCTCCATATCCCATAATATTTAAATTCAAGAATTCAAGATACTGGTAATTTGAAAATGGCTAGATACTTGTAAACAAAATGGATGGCAAAATTCAATGCCTAGGCATAAAACGTTTAACATTTTCCAATACAAATCATATAATAATTACTGTCAATCTCATGAAAAAATACAAAAAAATAGTTTAATAACTAATAAATCAATTATTATAATTTTACAAACAATCACTGAAATACTTTACTTTTTTTGGCAGTATTCATGAGACTTTTTCAAGCTTGAACTGTCCCTCTTGGATTTAGCAAAAGTATCATTGAAATATGAATCAGCTGAAAAAACAGAAGCATTTTTATAACAGTCAGCCAGCATACTACTCAAGGAATCTTTTCCAGTACCAGGAGGACCTCGAATAATAAACATCATTCTGCCATGTTTCCTAATGAAGTCTATAGTCTCTCTATCAATGGTGTAAGGGAATTTAAATATGTCACTTGAATCAGCATCGGAACCAGGGACATATTTTTCAGCAAAAGATGTGTTATCCATTTCCTTATTAAAAAAATAAAGTCCCCATAAAATAATGCACATAGTGAAACCATATAAATAAACTTTACAAAATATATTTACTGAATTTCACATAATATTAAGTTAATTATTATATCTGTTACAAAACAAATATCAACAATTGAATTGTTCCAAATTCGTTATGACTAATCAGTAACATTAACTGGGGAATTCAAAATATACCTATGAAAAATTATCTTTATTTCATACTTTAAACATGGATTTAATATTCACTATATAATATCATAAATTAATTAAAGACACATAATTTAAATGCTTTAAAAGTTATAATGGAAAGACGTTAGTTATCTGGAATAAAAGATTATAAACTCCAAATAAAACAATTAAAAAAATGCAAAAAAATAAAAAAAATGCATAAAATGACATCACAATTATATCAAATTTTAAAAAGTATTAAAAAAATAAACAAGCACATATTCAGTATAATAATTTATAAAAATATATATAAATCTGAAATATCTTAGATGTTTGCATTTAGTATTAGCAATATGGAATAGAAAATTTACCAAATAATATTTTTAAAATGTTGTGATTGAGGCAGTGGTTTATTTGCAATATTAAATAATATCAAATTCAAAAACTTTCACAGTGAAAATTCTCATTAATAGCAAATTTAAATGTAAAATGTTTTAAAGTATAAAAGGTTACCAATTAATTAATCATGTTACAGAAATGAAAATTATATAACATTATAAATCAAAGCTTGTGGTAGGCATTAATGTATGAATAAAAACTGAGATACATATTTTAACTTTTACATAGTATCATAGCTCATTTAAAATGATAAACATATACTGCTGCAACATTTTTTTAAATCCATGAATGCCATTTATTTCAGCAATCAGAAGAAAGAAATTTCACTAATACGATTTTTATCACAAAAGAAATCTTTAAATATCTCATCTAAAATTTAAAGAGAAAAATGAAATCCACCTTCAAATTTTCAACATAAAGTATAATTCATATGATATATTGTACTATAAATATTTTTCAATTAATAAATCTATATAAAACTAACAAATAATAATAATATATTAACTAATAATAATATCTTAAATAATAAAATTATTTCCAATTTTAAAGTTACTAAAAAAAAGAACAATCTTAATTGCAAAATCTGTGTGATACTTCTAACTAAAATTGCATCAGAACGTCACTTAACATGACACTATGTTTACAGAAAAGACGATAATTTTCTCATACTTTATACCAAAGGTTGCTTAAATACTCGTAGATTTACTTACACTAAGAATAGTTCCAAATAATTTTTAAACCAAAAAAGAATTCAAGAAATATGCTATTTTAAATCTCTAAGGAATCATAAATAGTAAATTATAAAAATATACTCTACCTTACAATAGAATTTCAGTAATATTATCAGCGATCGAATCCTTGTCCCGTTATCATCATAATAATCATAACCAAAGGAATTCCAAATTGAAACTTCAGAAGCCGAACTGAAACCAAAAGTAGCCCGTTGTTGCCACCATAAAATGAAACCTACATGTTATATATTTGATTTTAAATTAAATAATGAAATATTGTTTCTAAAAGAAGTTAGAAATATTATTTTGAATTAGAGATATTATTTACAGTATATAAAGAAAAAAATTGTAAAAATTTGGTTTTACCAATCATTTAGTGTGATATCCCCTATGATAAATATTATTTACAAAAGAGTTTTTAATTGTGTTATATTGAATATCTATCGGAATTACTTTTTAAAAAGTTATTCATATTCCATGTGATTACTTCTTTTCTTTAAATTACAGAAAATAAATTTGTCCTTGAGATAAACCAAATCAAATTCTAATGTATGAATGAGAAAATCGAATGCACATTGCAAAAAAAAAAAAGATTATTTCATTAATTAGCAACAAAATAAGTTGAAGAATATACTAACAAATAACTTTTTTTCCACTTATCATTCTTCTTAAATGGCAGAATTTTTCTGTGGGCAGAAGGTTAAATGCATTTATCTACAAATATCCGATGTAAAGTAAGAGAATTCAATTGAAAGTTTCTGGATTGATTCTCGATCAAACAACTAATATAATAATATCATTATAAAAACTAAATGTTCTAATAATTTCCTTTATCTGATATCGCTTAAATTTATCTATCATTTAACCAAACGTAAACATGAAACAAAGCTGGTGGAAGTTGAAACTTGCATGTCACGTGCAAAAGGTTTTGGTTTCTTTTCCGTGTTTAATTTAAAAGGGTATTCTCCCGTTCGCAATCGCCAAAGATACTGTGAAACTTGTATCGGCATCATTAGTTGGGTTCGATTAAATATCGTAAGTACAATTTATTTATTACAAATAAACGGTCGAAATAGTTTGTTTTCTGGAGTTTCAATAGTTATTTTTAATTTCTCTAATACTGTCTGAAGAATTGGAATTGACTAAGAATCGCAATGTAAACCGTTTCTTGATAACTAATTCTTTCGAAATACTATTTTGTATTCCATTGCCCAAATTTTTTTCAGAGAATTTCTCAAACAAATTCAAGTATATGATTATTTGCAGCATTTTTTAAAGTTATTTCATTTTTGATTATTTTAATTATGTTCTAATTTTTTTGCTAGAAAAATTCTTTTTTTTAGTATCAAATTCTCTAATTATATAAAACTCATGATGGCTATCAACATTTTTTATGTAAATCAATATATATGTATAAAATATGTAATTAAATTAAACTGATACCTTACTATTCAGAGATGTCTGACTGGAGCTTATATTTTAAATATTCACGAACTATCACATATATATACTTATTTAATTTTTCAAAAATTTATTTTATAAGAATATATTTTATTAATTGCAAAGAGTAAACAAATTGGATGATTTAAAATATTATCTTTTGTGGAATTTTTTTAAATTTAATTTACTCCTTAAATATATTATGAAATATGTAAGTAAAAACATAAGTAAACGTAAGTAAAAACCAGATTTAACCTCAAAAAATGTAATTCTCAATTGATCAATTCAATTTTATTACTATTATTGCACATATTGTTGATAGAGTTTACTTCATAATTATATGAATTCAAAATAAAATATTTCAGACTAGTAATAGCATTTCTATATTTTACTTTAGGGAAAAGTTCTAAGTAAATAATCAATGTTAAAATTTTACAAATTGTTTAAAAATTTATTAAATTTGAGGGTTTATCATTATTTTTAATTTATCGTCAAATGGCTATACTCTGATAAAGATCTATAAAAGTATACAAAAGTTATGCATGCTTTCTTTTCCAAAATATCCAATTTGGAGAAGAGTTCAACTCAACAAAAATAATTAGGAATCCACCAAAATTCATTAGATTTTGTTGTCTAACATCATCCAATTTGACTATCTGGAATTTTTGTATCTGTTTTTCATTCCCTCCAAAGTTAATGAAATATTATAGACTTTTTATTGTCTATTCATATTATATTATCTTTTATGTTCTTGTCTTTACTACATATATGTCCCTTATATGAGAAGCAAGAGCTTATATCATTCATGACCTAAAAATTTCTTTAGTTTATATATTTTTTAATTATCTGATGTAGAAAATGTATTTACTTTATTCATTTTATATTATTAAAGAAGTTTCCTTAGGTGGTTTGGAATCGGATATATTCTCATGGATTTTATGGGTTTCTGTGTAAATCATATTTAAATTGAGAATGTAATAAAAGTTATAAATAACTAACCTCTTTTAAATTTTCAAGTAAAGAAGAGTCACAAGAGTCATGAACCCTCTCAAACCTTATACAATATTTTGTAGTTAGGAAGAAAGGTTAGTACTTTTTCATTAGCTGGCCAGCAGTGAAAAATTTCCAAAGAAATTTGGCGGAATTCCACATTAATTGGTGAATTTTCACTTTAAAATTGCTGTAGAAGATTTATCAGAATTCTACATTATTTGGCGATTTTTCGCTAAAACCCAACTAATGGGAAAAGTACTGAAATGCTGCTGTAATCTTGATTGTATTGGAGTAATTGATCAGCTTATAAATTATTATTTGATAAAGAAAACTTTGATCAGTGAAGGCTAAATAAAAGAATTAAATAGTTTTTATTTTTATAATTCTTTTTTTCTCTAGCTTTTCATGTTTTTATTTCTTTAAAAAAAATAACTTCATTATTGAACAGTTAATTCATTGTTGGGGACTTTCATTTAATATCTCTATTATGAACAATAGGTATAATACATTCTGTACTGTATAAATAATGTATCTATTGATGAGTATTATTTTTCTTCAAAACTTGTCATATCTTTTTCTCTTATTCTTTTTTTAAAGAGAAAAGAAACATAATATATAATAGTATTTTAAAAGATTTTCTAATTTTTTTTTATGGTGACTTTGAAGAAAAAGCTTTGACACTAACATAATGAACTTAGTGACAATAATTAGAAACATTATTTGCTACTTTTCCTTTAGTCAAGACGGCAGCAAAAAATTACCAAATTTCTTTGGCGATTTTTTGCTGTCGCCTGGCAAACGGAAAAATATCTATTATTTTAAAGATAAAGTGACACATATTATTAAACATGAAGAAAAAAATTTATACCCTACTGATTTGTGTGAATTCTTTGTGGATAGCCTAAAATCAACTTTCCCTAATGTCAGAACAATTTTAAGAATTTACCTCGCCATGCCAATTGGCAGTGAAAACAGAGCAAGATCATTTTCCATTTTAAAATGCATTAAGAACTATTTACAAAGTAAAATGAGTCAACCGCATTTAAATGAACTTTCACTATAATGCATTGAAAATAGGGTAGTGCATAAATTAGATTATGGGAAACTTATCTACAAATTCTCCAAATTAAAAGCAATAAAAGTGATATTTTAAATATTTTATGACTTTCAATACTTGTTTCTGTTTTTGTGGAAATTTTATTTTAATTATATTTGGCATCTGTTTTTTTATATTACCGTTTATCCTTTGAATACTACTTGATATATATTTTTTCTCTTCCTAAAAATATGTATAATTTCTTGTTATTATTTAGCAATATAATTTTTATCATCATTTAAAAATATAACTCTAGTTTTACTTTTCTATATCCAAAGATATGTGATTAAACTGAATTAAGAATATCATTGCATTTTATGATATATTTTTGATTCAATATATCATTTTGGAGCACAGTGATTTTTTTGAAATAATTTATATTATAACTTTTTGAAATATAGAATTTTTTTGAAGAAAAGTTGAAATTTTTTTTAATGATATGTTTTGTTTAAAATTATTATTTGTAGAGTTTCAACTAAATAATAATTTTAAGGACTATTTAAAATTTTGTTCTATTATTTTTTAAAAAAGATATCATTTTATATATTTTCTATTATCATTATTATCTGCAATGTTAATAGAAAATACCAATCAATGCTTTGGTCAAAGAATGTTGACATTGTTTACACCAATTCAAAGTGTTGAAGGAATACAAATAAGAATATTTTCTCCAAATAGTAACTGAATAGAACTGTCATTTTATCTTTTTATGTTAAAAATTTTATTTTATGTAAAAATGAAAGGTGCAACTTTTTAAAGTCTGTTTGATCTATACATATAACGTAGGAATTGCTAAAATGTAAGTGCAAAGTTAAAATTAAAAGCTGAAATAAGTTTAATTCATATTACCTTCTTATTATAAATAGAATTTACTTAGAAGGGAGCTTCAAAATAATTTAGTGCCTGTGACCTAAAGTTGTCAAAATCTGCCACTGTGCCCATTGAGATATTTTATTGAATCTAGAAACCATTATTATTGGATTTACTAAAATTCAGAGGCACTTACAATTTGTATTGTAAACCAGAATTTATTTATATTTTAATTGATATAATCAAAGTTCTTTTAGATTAAAAACATATTTATACAATTTTGTTAAACATTAGTAATTGTTTATTATTATAATTATTTTAAGCAATTTTATATTACAAATACAAATAAGGTTTATATTCCAAATAAGGACCAATTAATTGACAATTTATTTTTTATCTGTTTGTTTATTTAGGATCTTAATATTTCCAAGAATTTTTTCGAAAATTCATTATATTCAAATACTTTATGAATAATTTAAGTAATGGTAGTATGTTCTTAAACTTTTTTAAAACATTTTCTCATTCAAATTCAGTTAAGTAATTTTTCCTTTGATTCCTTTGAAAATATCAGCACTAGTTTTGCATTTAAATTAACAGCATACTAAAATCTAAACAACCTAATCTCATTGGATCTGATGTTTTTAATTGATCCTCTTACCTCTAAAAAAAATATCTGTACCTAAGACTATTTTCTAGATTGATGTAGAACTATCAATTCTTTCTTTTATTTAATATAAGATAAAAACATAAATTGGTTTAATATTTTAATTATTTTATTTGTGGTTTAATATTTTTAATGTTCAAGTTTAGGGCATTGTCTCAATATAAGACAAAGAGTAAAAAAATTAGAATTATCTCAAATGATCACAGATATTTGCCCCATTGGTTTTGTTGATATTTGAAGCAGCATGCATTTTATTTGCAAAAATATTGTCAATAGTAGTTAAAGATTTCTTATTGTAAATCTTTGATAAATATTTTATTATAAATAGTTTTCAGAAGTTTCTTTTACCTATTGAAATTTTAAATTCCCTATATTTAATCATGCTTTATTTCTATGGCTTTAATTTTTTATTCATTACATTTCTAATTTGTTCTAAACATTTATATCATTTAGATAATGTATAATTATATTTTGAAAAATGTAATTATCATTTTAATTAAAGTAGCTTTTATATTTAAATAACAAAATAATAATTTTTTGATAAAAACATTCTTTTCAGAACATTGATTGAAGATGGCTAATAGTTTGAAAGACTGTAAGAAGAATGATATTTCAGCCGAAACTATAACAAAACTGGCAAGATTACGGAAAAAATTTATGTTAGGCGCTGATGTAGATAAAGATCTTGTTTTCGATTTTCAATACCTTGTGAATGAAGAAACTGTATCTTATATCCAAAAACATAACAAAGTAATGTTCTTAATTCGGGGTCCACCCAGCACAGGAAAAGCCACATTGAGTGAAATGATTACTGAGAAGTACCCTATGGCTACATTTTGCTGTGCAGATCTTTACTTTAAGAATTCCTTTAACTCTCCTTCTCGAACTAAGGAGTCTCTTAGGCTTTCACATGAATTTTGTGCTAGTAGGTATGTATCAAGTATATATATACATATTTGCTCTAAAACCTTAATTTTTATTGAAGGAATTATACTATTTATGGGGAAATTTATTCTCTTACGGGTGTTCTGTACAGGGAAATGGTATTTAATTAATACCTTTCTAGGTAAAATAAATTTTCAAAACTGTTATACATTAAGTTCCAAACAGATTGTTTTAACTAAAAGGTGATATAAAAAGACAATTAAAGATGTTTCACTTTTTTTAAAAATTATTTTATACCATCTAAGACTTTGATTCTGAAAATGGATTTCCGTATTTATGTCCAATTATTTGTCAGTGGAAATCGTATAGAAAAATTATTATTCAATATAATTAATTACTTATGTATTAACTACATGTCAATTAGTGATGTGAAGTTTACTGCTTACACCGATAGTCATTAGACTAACATTATATTTTTGGAGATTTTGTTGGTAATTAATCTCTGAATGTAATAAATATAATGCTTTTTTCGTTTTAGGATTAAATGTTATCATGTGATTACTACACAGATACATAAAATTTTATAATACTTGTATAATTACTTTCTCAATTACAGAGCTGAAACTGCATGTGCAAATCATTCAAGATTAATAATTATTCAAAATACTCATATGCGGAAATGGGAAATGCAGCGTTATTTGAATTTGGCAGCTACTAACAATTATGTTGTAATAATGGCCATTACACTGTATCGATTTGAAGTAACTCCAGAGGTAGATATTCATAGAATTTCTTGCTTGAAAGCTATAATGTACTAATATTTTCTCCTCCTCAACTAAGTTAGCTTATATTTGGATATTTATTAACTACTTAACTACTTATTATGTTAATATTTCATTCATATCAGTTATAATATGATATATTTTCCTGTATTAACTTATTAACTCTATTAACTATTTGTTAAATCGCAAGTCAATACATCATGAATGTTTTAAATTATTCTTTTTTAAAATAAATAAATTTATTGTTACCATAATTAACGTTTTCAAAGACTTTATATTTTCATACAAATAGCTTCCTTATTTTGCTCAAGATACTATACTTGATGTATCCCATGTATAATATTTTGAATGTCAAGCATTAAATAATAATAATGGTAGCAATATTTCTTGGCTTTTGGTGTAAATACTTTTTACTGTTAGTAAGTCAATGTGACAATATATTCTTAAAACAAAGGTTTTAGTTAAATATATAATTAAGCTAATACATATTTATATTTAACTTAAAACTAATACATATTTATATTTAACTTACATAGTTAGTTTTTTTTTCTTTTTTGGTTTAAGGATTTACTGTTAACAGTTTAAAAATTAATTTGTTTAAGATACTATATGTATCATTAGAAAATCAAAACAATTGATAGTGATGACAAAGCCATTTGTCATTTAGAGCTAGAATATATATATATATATACAGGGTGTCCCAAAACCTTGACCCATGGCTTTTATTCCTTAAATATTGATTATAGACATATACTGTAAATTACGAAGTTGTGTTTAAAAAAGTTGCAAAATATTATGAAAGGAATTATAATTTTCAGGGGATTAAGCAAAGAAATACCAAATTTTAATTTTATACATGGAAGAAAAAAAATTCCATTGTGTAAAATGTGCTCCATCCTCTATTTAGGTCACATAAAAACATTTCAGAATTCATCATCAGAGACAATTTTCTGTGAATTCATGGTGTGCTATTTTCAAAAATTGCTTGCTTGAACTCATACAGTTTTATGGTATGTTGGCTGGATATAGATATGTTAATGAAATTCTGAATGTGGCTATTTCTGATTTTATAAAGGAACTTCCTCTAACAGTACTTGAACATTTTTGGTTCCAACATGATGTATCTTCAGCTCACCATACTACAATTGTGAAACACTGTTTAAATAATGAGTTTTCAGATTATTGGCTTGCATGGTATAGTCGAATTTCCCCCCTTAGATCACCTGATTTATTGTCTACAGATTTTTTTAAGAGTCGTTTATGTATAGCAGTTTATCTAACACCTCCCTTAAATAAAGCAGAATTGCAACAGCGCATTTTAGTGAATGGAACAAGAACCTGATAATGTGCACAGAAGTATCATCAGACAAATGCAGCTCTGTATTGGCATAGATGGGGAAAATTTTGAACAAGTTATATACTAATTCCTTTAAATCATTACTTTTTTTGTTAATTTGTGTATGACCCCTAAAACACGAACATTAAACATTATTTTTTTTCCTCTTTACAAACTCATATCCAAGCATCAAAAAGTGGTTTAAGTTAGCATTCATGTAGTTTTATATCTTTGAGACTTTTTGTGATAAAACTATGAATTTTTTAAAATGACTTTATTAGAGAAAAGGGCAGAAAATTTTAATTAGGGAAAAAATGTTAATTTTCTATTTTGTAAAGTTGAATTCTCTGAAAATTGTAATCAAATTCGTAATATTTTGCTCTTATTTTTACACAACTTTGTAATTTACAGTATATGTCTATGATTAATATTTAATTAATAAAAGCTACAGTCTAGCTTCTAGGACATCCTGTATAGAGAGAGACATACGTAACCCAAGTAGAACCGAAATGGAAACCAAAGTAAATATGAAAGTGAGCGAAAAAAATTTACTACTCTTAAAAATGTTTTAATTTATATTAAGATTAAGGCTTAAAATTGTTCTATTTCCAACAGTGTATCTTCAGCTTACCATACTACAATTGTGAAACACTGGTTTAATAATGAGTTTCCAGATGACTGGCTTACACGGTATATTCGAATTCCCCCCTCCTTAGAATTCACCTGATTTATTACCTACAGATTTTTTTAATAGTCGTTTATATATATATATATATTGCGAATAATAATGAAGATGTTTGAAATATGATATAATTTAAATATAATGAAATGTGCCAAATTCAAACAATTCTTTTAACTGTACCAAATGTGTTAAAATGTTGCAAACTTTAAAAAATATTTTTTTTGGTTACAGAGTGAAAAATTTACACTGTTTTGATTGCTTTGTCTAACTTTTAATTATATGATTTTCATCCATTCTTAAAAGCAAAGGAAAAATACTTTTCTGTACTTTTCCGCTAGCCAGGCGCAAGCAAAAAATTACCAAATGATGTAGAATTCCTCCAAATTTCTTTGGTGTTTTTGTGCTTGCAGCCAGCTGACACAAAAGAACAGAATTTTATTTACTATATCTGTACTTTTACATGAGGAATAAAAAAACTGATGGGTTTAAAACATACTTTTAATAAAATTTCCGAATATTGTAGAAACCATGGCGATTTTTCTATTTCATTAATAAGCAAAAATGAAATTTTGTTAATCTCACATATGTAAGTTAAACCCTAATTTTTAAGCTTTTATGTTATCACTCTTTCAACTTGGTATGTTATTTTTTTAATTAATATGTTGTTTTTATTATTAAAGATAAATTGTTATTGATATATTAAGTAAATAATGAAACATATTCTGTAATTATATGGAACTAAGAAATAGATGAATTATTATTATTTCAAGTCCTATTTTTTATTTATGTACTTTGACTAATTAGAGAAATATATGGAATGATGAACATAACTATATAAAGTTCCAAATTACTTTATGTAATATGATTTTCAAAATTATAAATCATGCAGCTAATATATATATATATATATATATATATATATATATATATATATATATATATATATATATATAAAGAAGAAAA
>JAOUZG010029590.1:4132664-4163825 GCA_026289955.1 Argiope argentata | reverse complement strand
AATTATATATATTCATCATATTTTAATTTAATACCTATGGTAAAATTATATTTGTTAACTATTACCAGATTTTTTTTTTTTAATGAAAGGATATTGTATAGGATCTGAAATCTTCTTGGACGCATACATTATTAATAAAAATACTGTTTTGTGTTAAGGTTGAAAATATCTTTTGATACAAATATTAATATATACATAGTATTGAAAACTACTTATATCTCATTAATTAAGGTACCAGAAAACTTTTACAATAGCAATTAATTTGTTTTGAACACTTTAGGCTCTTCTGGCTAATAATACTGATGGTCTTAGTATTGCTTACTTCCGGAAACGTTTACGCCAATGGGAGGATATTCCACCTGTATTAACTGGTTGGTTCTTGTGTCCAGAGGATGCTTCATATTTGCAAAGTCTTGCTTTGGAATCTCTCAAAGGGTTAATTACAGATGAAGAATTTTGTCATATCTTTGCATTGCACAGTTCTGGTAAGCCTTGAAAAAAGATGTTGATTTTTATTTATTAACTACATATTATTTGACATTTATTGAAGAAAAAAAACATAAGGTAATTAAAATTACTTGGTCGTGCCTTGGATGTAATATTTCCACATTCTAAAAACAGCTACAATGATTATTTTAGCTTTCATTGAAGAAGAAATCCCAATAACTTGTTGAATTCTTTTAAGAATAATAGGACATATTTGTGTCAGTAAGTCTGATAGTTATTCTTTCGTTCAAGTTCGATGTTCTGCATTGAAATTTATTAAGTTGTGATGTAAATGAAATCATGCTTTTATAGAGATTGCAGAAAACCGTGTTTCATAATTCTCAAAAAAACACACATTCATTAAAAAAATCACCAAAGCAATTTAGCGGAACTCTACATTATTTGACGATTTTTGTTACCACCCGGCTAATGGGAAAGTACCAATAAATCATCATGTTATTCAAACCTTTATTCTTTCTACTAATAATCTTTTATGTCAGTAAAACACCATAATTGGTTTAACAATCAAACAGTATCTAGTAGAAATATGAAATGTTCTCTTCTCATATTTTTTTATCTTCTATTCTTTTAATGTACCTTAGAACTTTAATTATAATAAGTTGAATCATAGAAATCAAAGTTTTATCAATTTAATGATATTAATAATATGTAAATAAACGATCTAATACACCATCGGAAATTCCATATTAAGATGTATACTATATATAGAACTTCTATAATGAGGAAGTCCTGTTTTAGATGAGTATTCCTAAGACAGAGCTTTTAACACTTCTTTCATAGAGAACCATTTTTTTTAGGTGGAAACAATTTTTACAATTCCATTTCTATAAAGAGAATTAAGTCACTATACCTTTTCTAGAAACAAAATATAAATAATAAACTAAAGGTTATTCAAGTAAAAATAATTATTTCCAAAGTTTTACTGAGACCCTTAACTAATTTTACTGATAATTTCGAAATAAAAAGACACTTGTGAGAAGATTTGCAATCCTAATATAGCATGTTAGTAAATCTTGATTTTCATGAATCTGGGTTTATTTATTTATCAAACCTAATAATAGTTTATTTTTATAGATGAAGTTCTACGTTATTTCAAAGCTCGGAGACTTTTATTTTGCCTTGCAGGATATGCAACTGACAGTTATGAAATGAAAAACCACTACTTATCAGATATAGTAAGAGCCTGTTTATTTTCATGTTTGTAGTTAAATGTAAATTTAATAATTTAAATAATCTTTTTTTGAGTTTTATAGTCAAATATTTAACTGGTCAGATAATTTTTATAACTTTGCTTAATATATATGTATACTGAGAGGACAGTTGTAGAATTTTTGTATATTATGTTCTTGTCTTAAAAGAATAGTTTAACAAATTTATTTTTAAATACTAAATTGTAATGAAACATTTTGTAGAACAACTCATCTTAGCCTTAATAGATATTCCATCAAAATTTTAACTTTTTGGTGAAGTATATTTTCCTCTTCTTGATAAGATAGCATTCTTTTTTTTCTCCAATAATTTTTTCTCTAAAATTATGAAATTTAGGTCATTATTCAGTTGAAAGATTGTTACAATGATATAATTTGCTAGTGAAACATTTGAAATTGATCTCAATTTATTATTATTACTCATCTCACTAATATATGACTTTCAAGCAATAAATAGTGAAATTGAAATTATGACCTTATTACTTTGAAAACAACAAAATTTGAGAATTTCCGGGCTTTTACCCTTTTGGCCCTCGTGGTGGCATTTGCCACCGCGGTATTTTAAATTCTAAATTTTCATTTCTTTTCAAATCTGATGGTGGCACTTGTCACGACTGTGGTAAAACCGGAATGTTCTCTTGCTGAAACTTATCGCTAATTTATATTAAAAAAATTTCTCTTTTATTCACCATTTTTAAAATATAGTCTAAAAGGGGAAAAATTATTTGAAGTAAAAGAAGTGGAGCTTTTATTATTATTTATATAAAAAAAAATTCATAAATTTTATTTTAAAATAGCTTTATAAAATTTATTTTAAAAATATCATAACCATCAATAAATGCTTTTGTGTTCTAAAAACAGAATATTTTATTAATTTCTAATTGAAATACTTGAAACAAAAAATTTAATTACTATGAGCATGAGCCAATTCAAATTTTTCTTTAGAATATGAATTTCATATTAAAATATTGTACATAATTTGAATGCATTTATTATGATTCAGTAATAAAATCCTCCTTATTTTAAATTTGAAAACATAAAATGTAACTTGTGATGTTCATTCTGATTTTTTCCCCTAGGTTGATATATTTTATTGTTTATTAAAAGCACTTGTTTTGTCTTGATTATTCAAACTGTTAAAATGTGATCATTTTTAGTTCAAATGTTGTTGCTTTCTGTTTGCAGACTAATTTTTGGACTTGAGTGTTTATGTGTCATTAAAAAGAACATCAGTAAAGAACAAAATGGATTTTTTACCAAAAGCTACATACAGACATTACTATCTTTTGACATGATTGCTGTGAAGGTTTGGGCATTTCTCTTATTGAGGAATCAGGTTTCCTATCTCCTCTTCAAAAAACATTTGTCTGAAAAATTATGTAACAGATTTAGATAAATAAATTTTTGCAGGTTTCCTGGGCAGCCAATTGCCTGGGATTCCAGCATCCTCTATTTCAAATTTCTTGGTCCATTTGTCTAACAAGATCTTCTGTTTAAGCAGTCCTGTGTCCTTCTTTAAGAATGTGGCTTAGAATTGAGAAATTTCTTCCCAGTCTAATAATAAACATTAAGGTCCTTTTACAATTCTGGTGGTAACTAAATCCAAAGATAATGCAGAGAAGTTGGATTCACTGATATGATAAATGCATAAATATTCATGACGATTAAATCACAAACTAACTTCTGTTCATCAATTTTTGTTCTCTACTTGTATTTATTAATCTGAAGCAAATCTTTTGAACATGAAACATCAATTGCTTTAAGCCTTACTTTTTTAGAGTAATTATACAAAATACTACTTCAATAAATTTCATAAGATTTTGATTTTCTTTTTTCAGGTCCAATATTTATATGGAAAATGCTTCACAATTACAGTCTTAGGTTATCACATCACACCTTCTGCAATGAATGCAGTTGTGCATGTAGATGACAAAATGGAGCTTCTTATGTTTGAGGGCTCTCACAATTATGTAAGAAATTGTGAATTTGATAATTATATGAGCAAATTAGGAATCAATGATAACTTAGCTGAACATGGAAAAACCTACGAGTTCAAAAATACCTCTCAATCACCAAAGAGTGCAACAGCTGAGCTGGAAGAATGGGAAGAGGGAGAAGTAGTTTTTGCAAAGAAGTGTAGTTTCATCCATTTGGCCCAAAGGGGGGAAGATGTTTTTGATGCTGGAGAACTTAGAAAGGAATTTAAGAAGTCCATATTATTTGCTGCTGATGTTGACGACAAATTTACAAGTGATTGTTTTAATGTATTGGATAATGGAACTACAGTTTGTAGGGTTAAAGACAACGAATGGCTGATTAAAGCACCAAAGAAAGTCAGCCTTAAAGCAATATTTACTGGACTGTACATTTAATTAAGAATGAATTCAAACCTTTTTAATAATCCTCAAGTGCCTAGTTTTAGCCATATTTTAATATACTATTTAAAAGATTTGATACTTTTTTGTTAACATAAAAGCTGACAAAATATGTGTCAAATATTGCAACTTCATTGACCAATCTCATATTTAAAGCCTTTTTGATACAGGTTTTATATCAATTTTTGGGGGTTTGCAGAGTGAAGAATTGTAAGTAAAAAGTAGTCATTTTACTTCTGGAAGGATATGCAATTTAATCCTTTCTTTTAATAGTAATTACTGAAAAAAAAACTTTTTATACTATAACAATTTGACATTTAAGTTTTTAAAGCAAATTCTGCTTCTGGAGAAGTATCTTTTAAATAGAGAAACTATATGTTACGATTTTTATACATTTAATATTATATACCTTTTATTAGATTTGTATTTTATGCATATTTGTTGTTAATATTTATATAAATAATTCCTTAACTGGAAAAAAAATAAACTCATATACATATTATCAAGACAGACTTGATTTCTTATTATGTTTCTAACTTAACATCTTGAATATACATACTGTCTTCCTTGTAATATTCTGAACTACAACTATTTGATGATGAAAATGGCATATTAACAATTATGTATTTAGCCCTATTTAAAATGTGAGGGTTAATACAGTAAAACTTCTTATTTTTCAAATGAATAATACTTTGTTTCTCTTTCAATTATAAAATATAAAGGTAATTTTATTTTGAAAAATTCATAATTACAAAAAGTTATTTATATTATGAAATGAAATTCCTATTGACAGTTATATCCAAAAGGGTCCATGTTTTTATCTAGTAACGCAAATGATGAATCAGTGGAAACTCGGAGCATTTGCTTGATATCTTCTTGGGTAAAAACCTGAGAAAACAAAAAGGATATTTAAAATACAATCTGAAAATAATTACTACACATTAAAAGCAAATCAAAGTAATAATCTTCTTTTTATGAATCTGTATGCCACTTTAAATTTATTCATATCAATTAATTTGGAAACACGAAAAAAGAATAACAATGATTCTCTATGTATGTACAGTAAGATGTTTTATTTATTTCCAATTACATGATTATTAAATTTTATATATATATATATATATATAATTTTAAAACATCTGAGATAAAGAAAAATGAGTCTGAACCCCCAAAATTATCTTGAATTATGATCCTGTTTTAAAACCTTTGGCCTACAATCAGCAAATACAATGTTGTGCTCATTGTTAAATACATAAATATAAAATATTTTGAATGGGGTTTGCAATCTTACCTTGTACAGTTGATATCTTTCAGATGCAATAATATCCACCAGCTGAATGGTTTCTTTGTACTTTTCTTCTGATAAGAGAAGTTCTTGAAGTAATCTAACTACATGGGGTAGGCAAAGTTTTCGAAGATGTGATAGCTGAAGTTGACGGTTTTCATCTGGTGTTCCATCCTTGCAAAAGTTATTAATATTACAATCTTTTTATTATGAAAAACTTTTGAAAATTTGTAATTTTTATAGTAAGCACAAAGGAAAAGTAGAGAAATTGATAAACCATTTTTCTTTAATTCTTAAATGTACCACCAAGTACATTATATAAACAAATGCAGTCAAAAGTAGTGGGAAATGTGTTTATCATCATTTATTGATAATCACATTTCAAGTCAATACATTACCTTCACACAACAATACAGCCATTAATGTATTATAATGAAAATCATTCAGTGGATATTGATGAAAGTAATTCTGCAATCTAATTAATGGAAAACATAAGCAGAACCAAGATCTACTTGAAAAGTATAGCAAAACACAGTGGATTATAATCTACTTCATAACATCTGAACATTTTATTTTACTGTTATTAACTTTTTTTAACAGTTCAATCTTTTCAAATACCTAATTAAAGGAGCTTATTCAAATAAGTAAATGGATTTTAAATACTTTTTGTAGCAAATTATAATCTCTAAAATCATTTTTGCTGTTTTTGTTAATAATTTGATTAAAACATTTATTGATTGGATACTCAATTTTCCTGTAACTTAATAATAGTTTTATTTACCAAATTTGAATCAAAGTAAGTTTAAAGAGAGCTTTAATAAATATGAATCAAATGTGTAAGTATCTGAATATAAAGACTTAATTATACATAATTTGAAATATTAGTTTCACAAAACAGCATCCTTTGATATATTTATATGTTGTTTTCCTGAATTCTTTGAAAAAATTATCATAGCATCTAAGCATTTTAATATTTTAGAATTCAACAAAATGAACACTGGTAAATTCTTATTAATTTAATTAAAGTATTTTAGTAATTAAAGTATGATTTGCCACTTTTTTTAACATCAGATATAACACTTTCTAACTACCTAATAATATTTTCAAACTTTTAACAAATAACAAACTCTTTTTAATTAATAAAATAAGTCTATCAATTCTATTATATAGATGTGTAAATTTTAATGTCTATCAAATTTTGAATAATTAAATTGGTATAATTCTTTAATAATAATTTTTTTTAAAGTACACTGAATATTTATTTTACAGTTAAACCCATTTAACATAATCAAATCAATTTAACGCAAGACAATATTTTTGTTTGTCACATAATTTAAATAGATAAAATCATGAAAAATAACTTACTGTTCTTTGATCTATCATCCAACCTCCATCAACAAATAACAGAACGTTATAAAGACAATCCAAAGCAGCCTGCATTAATAATGTTTTAATAGCAATTAGTGTTGAAATTTTAATAAATATTTCTTATGCATATATTTTCTCATTTAACTAAATCAATTCCTGACATTTTTGCATATCTTCATTGATATAAGTTACCGTCCATAAGAAATTTAATATATAGAATAGTATATAGTACAAAGAAATAGTTGAACACTTAAAACAACATTAGTTATATAATTTGACTGGGAATGCAAAACTTTAATGAATAATAACATATACTTTTGTCACCATTCTAATAATCTTTATTATTAGCTAGAAAATTTTCCTTTTTTCACCCCTTATAATAAAATTAAGAAAATTGAAATAAACGATGATACTTTATATTAAATTGCATACTTTATTGCGCTGAGAAAGAAATTATTTTAAAGTCAGCATTGTTTATAAATTAAAAGACTTACTGAGCCAAGGTTTGTTACAACATTTTGCCATCTTTCTAAATCTTTCTGATACTGCTGTAATTCATGTTCATAAGCTACTTTTTCTTTGAAAGTAACATGTTCTCCAGATGGTGCAAGAGGTGCCTTTGGTTTAGCATGAATAGAATGATGAAACCAGGCATCAAAAGCTTCCATTGCTTCCTAAAAGTAAAAATGTAACAATTAGTGGAATTATATTAAAAGTATAATAGTAGAAACAAAAGAAGTGCTCTTTTTGACAATCAAAGGAAGAGTAAAAATGTTAAAAGCAAACATATCATCAAGGAATGGCAACATTATATTTCTGAACAATATAGAGCTGTGTTTCATGCCAAGAAATAAAGCAATATTCATTTTAAATAAAGTTTGAATATATGGAATATCACTTTTCATATTTAGATGTTGCTATATCTTATTAATTGTTTATAAATAAATATATTAGGATCACATTCAAGATTATTTAAAATGATGCACTATTTTTTTCTAGAACTGACAAACTGTGAGATGCGAAGGCCAATAATTAAGGCTAAAAATGTTTATAAGCCTTAGTTCCAAATCTTTTAGCAGCAATTTCATTAAATTTTTAAAATTATTCAATTAAGTTACCAAGGTGATGCACTGCTTTCATATTATCTTATATTTAAAAAAAATAGATAAATAAGATCAATATGAATGAGGGGGGATTCACATCATCAATGCAAGATTTTAATGTTACTATTCAATTGAAATAAATAATGTTAGGAAGAATTAATAACAATATGACGATCCATTTAATAAAAATTAAACAGTAAACTTTAAATCAAAGTTAAAGTAAAAAAGAATTAAATTTATAGCAAATTTAAAGTTTTTCTTCTAAAAATAATAAATAAAATTTTATTTTCTTCATTTAAAATAGCAATTAATACAAACCAGATAAGCTTTGAAGCATAAATATTCCCTTGTACTATTATCATCATCAGCTGATAGTTCTTCCAATCCTCTCTAAAAATATTTTTTAAAAGTCAAATAAAATATAATTCTAAAAAATCGTTATTAATAAATTAATATACAAAAGTAAAAGGACTTTTTTTACTGACTAAATACTATACAGTCTCATTAAAATCATTATCAATCCTAAATTAATGTATTAATGCAAAGAATTTTAATAAAAAGTTAGATTTCACTTTCAGTTAAAACAAATATCCTCCCCCCCCCCCACCCTTCATTAGAAAGAAGAAAAAAAACTTCAAAACATAAACATCCACTATATATGAAGCTAGGTTTCAAAATCAAAGCGTCATCATTTAAATTTTTTGATTTCATTTATTGTTAAGATAATGAAAGGAATTAAAAAACAATTTTATTTTTGATACTTAATTGTGTTTTCCAAATCTTTTATTATACATGCACAAAAAAATCTATCTCTAAATCTACAAAAATATATATATAAAATTATTTTCAATAAATTTTTATCCTCCAATATTTTTTTAACCAAGACAAAGAAACTCTCATTCTTGATATTTTTACCATAATTTAAAAGACATTTCATTAAATTCAGTTGAGAGTTAATCGGTTCTTTAAAAATTTTAATTGAACTTTATACTTTATATTTTTTATTATTAAGTATGAAAATTATTATTAATGTTTAGTTACACTTTTTAAAAGGCAATAATAATATTTTCCCGCTGCTAAATGTACTAATGCTTTAAAGGAAAATACTCAAAAATGAATTAGTATTAATGCTATAAGAAGATGAATGCTGATATAGTTCAATTAGTTAATGATTTAAAAAATAGGCTAAATATATTTATTGTAATCTTAACAGCTAAAAAGAAATAACAGTTTTGTCTTTACAGATTCTTTCCATAAACAGCAAAGTATTCATTTATCCGTCTTATTAACAATCTATTCTTAGATTACTACTAGGTTTTTGAAGCACCCATTATTAAAACTTTCTTTTTTTAATGTGTTTGGTTGTAACAAACACTCTAATAGCAGAGTGGCAACAGTAGGGGTTATTTTGTAATGCTAATATTTCAGGGCTTGCCAGTGTTGGTTCAAAAAGTAATGATAATATAGTCTTGTGTATCAATTAACATCCACACAATTTCAGATCACCAGATATCTAGTGTCAGGAAAATTCAGCCTAGAGAAGAACATTGGCTGATTTCTCACTCTAAAGTCTAAATAATTTTTTTTAAAAAAAATATTAGATGTTAAGCATTGTTGCAGACATACCTTGTTATACACTCTGGAAAGTAAATACTTTGTCAAGACAGTATTGCTCTGATTTATAATCTTACATATTTTTATGGATGGTTCAAAAAGTAAGAAAAGATAAGATAATCTATCCACTCTTTCAAACTTAGTCTTGAATACTGAAGACCTTTTAAACTGGCATTTACAGTCTAAATACTAAATTCATCCAATCATCTAATTTTGACAAAGATATGACTTTGCATTCATGATTTCATCAATTCATCTCTCAAAGAATACACTCTGTTCCGACAAAAAAGAGTATTAAATCCATTTTTCCCTTTACTTAAATTTGCATTATTTTATATATAAATGTATGCATTTACCGCTTTTGAAAGTTGCATCATAACAGCTACAGAATCTTCAGGAATTTTGCTGAACAACAGCTTGGCTGCATCTATTTTCCTTTGGACTTTTATATAAAAGAGGAAGAAAAACATTTTACAAAAATATAATAAGATAAAGATTAGGTATTATTAGACAAATTTATTTATTTTTCATCAAACAAATAAAGAAATAAAAATTACCAACAAAAACTCTCATCAAGGCATTTGCTTGTTTCATAGCTTCTGCTCGTTGAGTAGGATTGAATATAAGCCAATCAATAGCATGTATTTTTTGTAAATCTTCCTACAATATATAAATGATAAATCATTAATACTTTAAATGAAGTGAGATCGAATTTCTTTAAAAGGAATATAAGGATATATATGATGTGTCTTAGTTTATTAACAGCTTTACATTAAAGTAATTACATCAACCAATAATAAACTCCTTTAACCCTTCTTTGCATGATTTTTTCTTTTTAAAAAAAATAATCAGGGTGATGTAATTAATGCTCTAGATTAAAGGAAAAATATTTTTAAAAAATCTTGGTGTAAATAAAAATATGTATTATGTAAAAAACACTATGATGGAAATTTACATCCTCATGCATTGTCACATATTTAGCTCAGTACTAAATAAATAAAAAAATATTCTTCACTAAATCTTCTTTATTCTGTATGATAATTTAATTAATTAATTATTAATAATAATAAATTAATTTCCATAAAACAATTTAAAATCTCGCTCATTTCTTCCAGTCACAACAAACAGCGGAATGACAAGTTGTAGGCCTGGTAATTGACAGTGACGTTTGCTATTTTTTGACAGCTGCGTTTTTTTGTACGCAATGGTCGCTTAAAAAGTTGCCAGCAACAACAAATTTACAGTACAAGGGTTTTGAGTACCTTTTTTTGTTGACTAAATATTATGATGGAAATTTCCATCATCATGCAAAGAAGGGTTAAAGACACTTTTTAAAAAAGTTTTTAAAAAACCATATGTAATAATTATATTAGTTTGATACCACATTCAGAATCACATTATGTTTACAAACTCAAAATATAAATAAGAAAGTTGACAGTCAGAGTAAACAATTAATGCAGAATTACTACCATAAAAGTAAAAAAAAAAAAAAAGAATACATTTTACTGTAGTTACAAATAACAAATCAAATTAATAGCTCTACATAGAGAAAAATAAAAATATGGACTCTTCCAAACAAAAATTTTTCTCTTAAAAAAAGTATAAATGTAATAAAAAAACATTAAATTTTGAAAGTATTATTTTTTAAATATTTTTAAGATTTCGTAAAATTTATATTCTATGTAATATTAAGATTCTCTCCCTTTCTCTCTAATACTATTCAAATAACATTGTCATGTGCAATTAGTATGAGTCCTGATGTGAAATTACCAAAAGAACACTGCAAAAAAATAACTTTTCATTCAGTTTCTCTGGCTTGGGACATATTATTTATTTCATTTTACTGGCATCCAACTTGTAGTTTTGCCAAATGAAAAACACTAAAATACTATATTCCAATGAAAATTATATCAAAGGTATAATCAATGGTTAAAGATATTGCAATTCCAATAATTTGAAAAAAGGGAAAACTGATTAAATAATGTATTATAAGAGTGTAGCTGCCATTAAATTTACAAAACAATGAAACATAAACGAAAATTCATTTCCATGCAAAGAATTAAATAAAAATTCACCTTATTATCAGCAAACAGATAAAAATCCCACTATAAACCCACTTTCACTCATTGTTTAGAATATGAATTAGTTATTGTTTATTAATTGCCATTTAGGTAATTGCAAAAAATATTTTTGTTAGTTAAAATTTTACACCATATAAAAATGGAACATTTGAAGCTTACAATAAAATTTATACATAAAAAAATATTTATAAGTAATGTCAATGCTTTTCTTAATGACATACTTATTTCTTACATAATTATTAAATTTAATATTTAATTCTAAATTAACAAAAAAAGCATTATAAAACTCAATATAACAAAATGAAATATTAAACTATTTTAATATGCCCATTTAAAAAAACTGCATTTTTATTACAATATAATAACAATAATAATTAGTTTGCATTAAGTTAATATATTTTGGAGAAGCAAAACAAAATTTAAATCCTTAGAACATACTAGAAAAATTCTAGGGATAAAAAATTGGAAGAAAAAGGGATACTTCTTTTTTAGAAATAAAAAAAGAATGAATATTCAATATCTAAAAAGAACAACTTAGAATGCATAATATTTTGATAAATAGCTTACTATATGTAAGTTGACATACCTGAGTAGTCACTGCTGATAAATCAGTGGTAGGTTCTATTTTCAAAGCATCTTTTTCTCGAATGTTTTTTACTACTGTCTTTGTTATTTGTGGAACATCTAAACCAGCTTCTTCGGCATATTGCAAGCACTTTTGGCGCTCATCATTATCAGTAACACCTACAAGACACCCAATAATATTTTAAGCATTAAAAAGAACTTAATCAAAATAAATACTTAATAGTTATTAATATCACGAACATTTAAATTGTATTTTCAGATAATTTTTAAACTATCAGGATCTCAAAGAAAATATTAGGTTTTAGCTTTAAAAAATTAACCCTTCTGTGCTATAAATTAATAGGCAGATGTGTATTTAGCAATGAGCATAACTCATCATTGTTGAACAAGAGGTTAAAAATATTTCTTTAAAAAAACTGAATAGAAAACTGAAAATACATCACTCTCTTTTTAAAAACAAAGTGAAGAAAGAATAATATAAAATTACAATCTAACTTTTTTTAATAGTGCTATACATTCACTAATGTCATAGTTCAGACATTAAAACTGCTATAAAAATTCATTTATACATTTTAACATTATAAAATATCTTTATCAAATTAACAAAGGAAGCAGTCGATAAAAAAAAAGATTACAATAACTCACCTTCTAAAAATTTAGCATACCAAATAATTTGTTGTTCTTTTGGCAGGGTTGATGCATAAGGAGCAACTAGACTTGTTTTCCTAGCTTTTATCAGTTCCTGTAATTAAAACGAAAAGCAGGTGAATATTTTTCAAACAAAAACTTATATTACAGTATCTTTCAATCATTTTGAAAGCATCCTAAGCTTCACAAATATCCTGAACCAACTGTCTACACATAATATATATATAGAAGATGTTGTCAAGTGCAGCTACCGCTACAGTTAAGCCACTTAATTAGTTTTAACTTCTGTATTTAGTTTTATTTGTATGGCAACAGTTTTGATTGTTTGATTTTATAATTTTTCGAATAAAGATGTTGTGCCGTTTTTAACTATGGAGTCAGTTTGGATGATTTAAGGAAATGTATAGACAAAATGAGAATCATTTAATGTCATAACTAACATTTGGTGACCTCCGAACGTGATTAAGAGAAAAAGGTCAGTACTTAATCTCAATAATATTTGATTGAATTCTGAGTTTCGGTTTCGGTTTCATAATAGATCATCTTGTTAAGAAACGAGCTCCGCTAACAGAATCATTTACTGACATATAAAAGTTTAATGTCTATGATTGATGATGAAAATACAAAAATAAATGATATAAAGATTAAATTAGTGTCTTTAGAAAGGATAAGCGCTGATTTAATAACTATTGATAATGAAATATTAGAACTTTCGTTAAGAGTAGATGATAACGGAAAAAGTTATTCAGATGAATTTGAAGCTGTGGAGGAATATAAAATGAAATTTGATGAAGCTCTAGTTTGCACCAATTCCTTCATTGAAAGTAAATTACAACCAAATGTAAATATTTTGTGTAGTGAGAAATCGAAACTGAAACTTCCAAAAATTGAGTTAATGAAGTTTGGTGGAGAAGTTAAAGACTGGTTATGTTTCTGGAGTCAGTTTAAACGAATACATGAGGATAAACAAATGGAATTAGAGGATAAGTTTCAGTACCTTATACAATGCATGTTGCCAGGAACAAGAGCAAAAGAAATTATTGATAGCTATCCTCCAACGGCAGAAAATTATATAAAAGCAATTGAAAGCCTCAAAACAAGATTTGGACGTGAGGAACTATTAGTTGAATATTATGTGCGTAAGCTTTTAACTTTAGTGGTGAAAAATGCGACTAAATCTAAATTAAATATCACTCAATTATACGATAAATTGGAGTGGCATCTAAGATCTTTGGAGTCTATCGGCATGACGTCTGACAAATATGCTGCTATGCTTTTTCCCCTTGTGGAATCGTGTATTCCAGAGGATATTTTGAGAGTTTGGTTAAGAAATTCTTCTGTAAGTGAAGAAAATAAATCTTATAGTGCAAGATTAACTCAGCTATTAAACTTTCTTCGGGCTGAGGTAGAGGGTGAAGAAAGAATCACTCTTGCAAAGACAGGTATTAAACAAAGTGATACCTATAAAAAAATTCAAAAGGATAGGGAAGATAATATCATTCCAACTGCGAGCAACTTATTTTCGGGAACAAAAGAAACAAATATTAATAAATTGATAAGCTGTATATTCTGTGGAAAACCACATCAAAGTAAAGATTGTTTTAAAGCACAGAATTTAAGTCACGAAGAAAAAATGAAAATTTTGAAAGAAAAAAATTGTTGTTTTTCATGTTTAAAATTGAACCATAGAGCTAAAAATTGTAAAAGTAAAATTCAGTGTTTTTTGTGGAAGGAAGCATCATATTATTTGTTGTCCAGAATTTAAACAGAAATCAAAAGTTACTGTCGAGTGTAAACAAGAAAATGATGAAAGTAACACCCTTGCATCCATTTGTACAACAGGAAGAGTTTTGCTTCAAACTTTAGTGGTTTCCGTTCAATACAAAGGAAAGAAACTTCATTTACGAGCTCTGATCGATACTGGATCTGAGCATTCCTATATTTTAAAATCAACAGCAGAAGCTTTAGGAATAAAATCTGAAGCTAGTAAAAAATTAACCCATGTAGTATTTGGAGGCAGGCCATCTGATATGAATCACAAATGTTATAACATCAATGTTGAGAATCTATATACTGGTTATAACTGTAAAATTCCTGTTTTAGATCAGCCTACAATTTGTGGATCTATACCTATTGTACCGAAAGGGCCTTGGTTATCAGAATTAGCTGAAAAGGGAATTCATATCACAGATGTTAATTGTGTGAACTCTCAGATTGATCTTTTGATAGGTTCTGACTTTGCTGGAAATATCTATACTGGAAAAATGCATAAACTAGGATCAGGCATTTTTGCTATTGAGACTTTTCTAGGATGGGTTTTAATGGGAAAACTGCAAACCAATGAAGATGAAAATTCTATTGCTGCTGTAGTTACCTCCCTTTTGATTCATACTCAAGATATTAGAAACCTTTGGGAAATGGAGATAATTGGTATTAGAGATCCCTTTGAACAGCAATCTAGAAGTGAAATTGATAAGGCAGTGAATAATCATTTTAGAAAAAATTTGAGAAAAGATGACGAAGGAAGATATGAAGTGAAATTGCCATGGATACAAGGCAAGAATATTCCTGAATATAGAGATATAGCCAAAAGAAGATTAGAAAAAGCTACATCAAAGTTAAAATTGGAAGGAAAATACGATGCTTATGATATGGTGTTCCAGGAGTGGTTAGAAGAGCAAATAATAGAAAAAGTACCACCTGAAGAACTATCTAAATCTGGTTGCTACTTGCCACATAGAGGAGTTTTCAAGGAAAATTCAACAACTAAAGTCAGACCAGTTTTCGATGCATCAAATAAAAGAAAAGGATTTCCTTCACTCAATGATTGTTTAGAAAAAGGACCTAACACCTTAGAGTTAATACCATCAACTTTTGTAAGATTTAGAGAAAAAAGGATTGGAATTATATCTGATATTAAAAAAGCTTTCTTACAAATAAGCATTGCTGAAGAGGATAGAGATTATCTCCGATTTCTGTGGTGGAAGGATAATGAAAAGAAAGAAATTCAAGTTTTTAGACATCGCAGAGTGGTTTTCGGAGTAATCCCCAGTCTGTTCATTCTTGGAGCAGTTATTCAATATCATCTAGAGAATGTAAATTTAGAACATAAAGAAATTGCAGAAAAATTATTGAAATCTTTTTATGTCGATAATTGCGTCACTTCATTGGACACAGAAAATGAAACCCGACATTTCATAGAAGTATCTACGCAGTTAATGGAAAATGCAAAATTTGAATTGAGAGGTTGGAAATACACCGACTTCGAAAGTTCAATTTCGGAATCGGAAATTTCTGAAGTCTTAGGACTGTTCTGGCATCGTGGAACTGATACTTTATCTTGTGCAGTTGATTTAAGAATTGAGATAACTGAACCATTTACTAGAAGGAAGTTACTTTCAATCGCACAAAAGGTTTTCGATCCAATTGGTTTCAGTTGTCCCGTAACATTGTTTCCCAAATAACTTCTTCAGGAAAGTTGGAAATCGAAACTCAGTTGGGATGATGAACTGCCAAAAGAGGTAACAAAGAAATTTTTGAAGTGGGTAAATGATCTTCCTCTTTTGAAATTAGTAGAAATTCCACACTATATGTCCATAGATAACTGCGTATCTATTAGCCTCCATACGTTCTGTGATGCATCTAAATTGTCTTATGCGACAGCTATTTTCTTGAGGAGTGAAAATGAGAATCAAATTTCAGTGCAACTTGTGCTTGCTAAATCAAGAATCGCACCACTAAAAAGGATGTCAATTCCTAGGTTGGAATTAATGGCATGCACAATAGGCGCACGTCTTTCTGACCTAGTAAAAAGGGCATTAAATTTCCGAGACATTAAGGAATATTATTGGACAGACTCGTCTTTGGCATTATACTGGATAAAAAATGACGATTCATGGACAGTGTTTGTAAAAAATCGAGTTAAAGAGATACGAAGTCTTACAAATTATAATGACTGGAAACATGTACCAGGAATAAAGAATCCGGCTGATTTGCCATCTAGAGGTTGTAATGCCAAACAATTAGTTGAATCTCGTTGGTGGGAGGGACCATTATGGTTAAAGGAGAATGAACGAGATTGGCCAAAGTCAGAAAATGTGTTGACTGAAGAAGCATTCGAAGAAAAGAATTATGTCACAACGATTTTAATAGAAAAGAGTGTTGCTTCAGAAGAACTTTTAGCTTATTTCTCCACTTATCGCAAAATATTAAGAATGGTTTGTTGGATGTTGAGGTTTTACAACAATGCATGTAAAACAAAACCAGAGCGTCAAAGTGGTGAATTGGGAGCCCAAGAATTAGATGAAGCTGAAAAAATAATTATAAAAGTAGTTCAAAATGAATGTTTCCATGATGACTGTTTAAAAGAATTAAAGTCTCTGTGTAGTTTTAGAGATAGTCATGGTTTACTTCGAGTAAAAACAAAATTGACAGAGAGGAAAGATCTAGAGAATTTTAAATATCCAATTTTATTGCCAAGCAAACACAAATTAGTTAAATTACTAATCTTAGAATATCATTTGATTTTACATCATGCTGGACTTAATGCGCTTTTAACCAATCTTCGAGAGCAGTATTGGATTATAAATGGTAGGAAAACAATAAGATCAGTTATTTCTAAATGTGTGATTTGCAAAAGACACAGTGCGAAAGCAATGAAAACAGTTTCTGTGCCACTACCAGAAGACAGAATAAGAGATGCATCGATTTTTGAAGTCGTAGGAGTAGACTTAGCAGGCTCTCTTATTCTGAAAGGTGGAACGAAGGCTTGGTTTGTTTTGTATACATGTGCTGTATTCAGAGCCATACACCTAGAACTGCTAACTTCTTTGTCAACGAATTGCTTTCTATTGAGTTTACGAAGATTCATTGCAAGGCGTGGACGTCCTCACATAATTTATAGTGATAATGGTTCGAACTTCACTGGAGCTAACAATCTTTTTAATGCTATAGATTGGAAAATGATCGAGAATGAAGCATCTAATAAAAGAATTAGGTGGAAGTTCAATCCTCCCTCAGCTTGCTGGTGGGAAGGTTTCTGGGAACGTTTAATCCAAAGTGTTAAGAAAACGTTAAGAAGAGTTTTGAAGAATGCATCCCTAACCTATGAAGAAACACTCAGTTTGCTTTGTGAATCTGAAGCTATAATAAACTCGAGACCGTTAACTTATGTATCGGAAAATCCAGATGAGCTCAAGCCAATTACTCCTGCAATGTTTCTACAAGAAATGACAGAAATTGGAGTTCCAGATCTAGACCATATTGACAAGATAAACTTAACAAAAAGATTACGATATCAGCAAAAGCTTCGGGATGAGTTGAGAAAACGATTTAGAGCAGAATATCTTAGTAATCTCCTGCTCAAACGCACGAATGAAAGGTCATCCTATGAATTGAAAGTTGGGGACATAGTTTTAATCGAAAATGAAGACAAGAAACAAACATTTTGGCCCTTGGGACGAATAGTCAAGTTATATTCCGGTAAAGACAATAATATTAGACTAGTTAAAGTAAAAACTTCGAATGGAGAATTTCTGCGACCGGTCCAGCGCTTGTACCCCCTGGAAATACAATCTAAAGAAAGCCCCGAAAACGTGGATGCTAAACAAGGAAATACCTCTGGAAATCTTCAAGAGATATTAGAAGAGAGAGTTTCTAGAAGTGGTCGTGCAATAAAGTTGCCTTCTAGATTTAAAGACTTTGAACATTAAAAGGAACTTAGTGTAAATTCTGATTTAATTGAATATTTGTTTTGATAAAATTCCTGTTATCAAAAGGTGGGAGTATGTCAAGTGCAGCTACCGCTACTGTTAAGCCACTTAATTAGTTTTAACTTCTGTATTTAGTTTTATTTGTATGGCAACAGTTTTGATTGTTTGATTTTATAATTTTTCGAATAAAGATGTTGTGCCGTTTTTAACTATGGAGTCAGTTTGGATGATTTAAGGAAATGTATAGACAAAATGAGAATCATTTAATGTCATAACTAACAGATGTAAACAGAATTGACCCTAATATTTATCAAGTTCTGAACACTTAATTTTTTCATTTCCACTGATTCTAAATTGTCTCCTTTTAATTCCAAACCAGAGCATTATAGCCCTTTTTTTAAATGCTTACTATAGCTTCTTTATTCAGTATGTGCATGCCTGTTAAATGTTACTTTTTTCAAAAACATTCCCTTCTTTTCAAAGCATATCATAATTAAATAGCACTGATATTTCAAAATTATCATAAACATTATCCTTTTTTAAATAAAAAAAAAATGTTTTAATATTGAAAAAATCATAGCTCCATTTCAAATAAAAGCTTATATATATTTTTTTAAATTTAAAATGTTGATCAAGAAAATGAAAAATGCAAATAAATATGTCTTCTGAAAGAATCAATGAATAAATGAGAAAAATAAATAAAATGAATATGTCAGTTCATATTTAAAAAAAATTCTTACTTGTACATAAGCTTCTAAAATGGGGACACACAATTCTTCTTTTGTAGAGCGTCCAATAACTCGCAGGAAAAGTATAATATGCGCCATGCACCTCAATAGATGACCATCAAGATTTGAGCTATTTAGCCAGCTATACATTTCTTCTATTAAACCTTTAAATATTTTTTTAAATATTATAATGAACAAAATTAAATAAGATATTTATAAAGTATTCAACATAGCCTGCATATAATTTTCAAGAAAAAATGTTTGGAAATGTCCAATATATATACTAGAATAGTAAGTGTATTTTAATAATATATATATTTAAGCTGAAGGGAAAGACTACAAAATTCAACCAATTAAAATTCTTTTAAAGATGTGTCATTCAAAAAAAATGTGAAGCTTATTTCTATTAAGTGTTAGTATCATACAATATGACAAAATTTTGAGTTCAAGATTATATACAAAGCAGAAAAGGGTTAGTTTGATAAAATACAGAAAATACCTTATTTATTTAAGTTAATTATTTCGATACCAAATGACAAATAAAATCACATTCAATTAATTATGCTTCAAATTTAATAAACTTTAATCAAGTGTATAAATATAAATCAAAGCATCCCATAAAAGAGGAAACAGACTTTTGACTTCCTATCAGTGGGTACTTTTGTCAAGAATAATAAATAAATAAATAATATTGCATTAATTAATTGTGTTGATATCATTAGATACTTATAAATCATGGTAATAAACTAAAGCAAGGCCTATTTTAAAAAGAGATATAATACAATATTTATTGTTTTCCATGTAATTAATGTATTACAATTTGAATATATTGGCAAAACATTTAAAAATATTTCTATTAAGTTATTTTTTCAAAAAAAAAATCATGCAGATGTCTTAAGTGTATAAGAATTAAATTTATACACACACGAAGTATTTAAATAATAATTTATGACATAAATAAAACAAAAATACGGAATTCACTATAAATAATATACATACAGCACAGCAAAAATAAAAATCTAATTTTAAATTTGTAATTGCTCAACATTAAAATGTTTTCTGCAAATTTTTTGAATTTTTAAAACATTAAAAATAAAAATATACAACATATAAAAATTACACTGTTAGCTATTTAGTAAAGACTTACCACCTATGTCATCTATAATTATATACTTCTGTATAACATGGTAAGGAATTTTAGAACCAGATCGCACTTCCTACAAAATACCAAATTAAATAGTTGAAAATATTAGTTTACACCATTAAAAAAAATACTCAAATCTATTAGGGGGGGGGACTTACTTCAGAATTACTAGCAGCCAGTTCTTGAAATATCTCCTCTAGATCCAAACTAAAAAGTATAAGGCAAGTAATAAATTTTTTTAATAGGTGAAACAATTTAAAAAAATATTTTGTTAAACAACAGAGCAGTAAAATCTTATTTTTTTCTTTTAATTTTTGTCATTCTCATTAAAAACTTTGCAGATAGCTTACACCTTATCCCAGTATTCAACAGGAAGATCTTCTAAACTTCGGTCTTGCTGGGTTAAATTACGAATTTCTTGTTCAATTAATTTATCAAGAGAAGTCCTCACATAAGCCCATAAGTAATCTGTCCATGCTTTGCATACAGGCAATACTGCTTTTAGGTTACCACAAAGTGTTCCATATACAGCTTGTTCATGAATAGGTACAACAGGCTAGAAAAGAAATTATGAAAAAAAATTAATTAATAATTCTGAGAAAAATAAAATTATGCATATGGTTTTGGTTAGCTTTTAGATAATGTTTAAGAAAACTCTAACATTTTTCTGCAGGAAATAAATAAGTAGGAATAGGTTAATTCACAAAGCGAATTGCCTAATCTTGTCTTTTCTTCTTAATTCTAAATCTAAATGCCATGATACAAATATAGCAAAAACATAATAAAAGTTATAAAATGATAAGACATAATGCATTAAACTATTGATAGATGTGAAATCTAATAATCTAGAAGCATAATGTGTCTGCCAACGCCAAACAATAGCAAAGAATTTATTTTTATAGCATTTGAGTAAATCTAAATGCCATGAGTAAAAAAGTGAAGGTAATATTAACCCAAGAACCTTAAAATACCAAACAATAAGCCAAATAAAAAATATCAAAACAAAGCAAAAATACATACTAACAAAATAAAAGATATATCAAAAATAATTAATGCATGATACTTTTCACAGCACTTTTACTTGACAAGAATTTTAATAAAAGTAAAAAGTACTGTGTTAGTTCCTATTTTACTTCTGAACTATTATTTATCTTACATAAGATCAATAAAGGAAACAATTATACAAACATATGATTTCCTATTCTTGTTAATAACTCTTTTTTCAAATATGGTAAAAAGAAAATTTTTTAAAGAAAATTGCAAATATGATAAAAGATTATGAATTGATAAAAGATTATCATGATAAAAGATTATGATTTATTTCACTGAAAGCAATTGAAATCTTATATATCAAAAAATTATTGATATGCTGATCTAAAGAAAAGTTGAGCTAATTTTTAAATAAGTAATTAAAAGCATGCATTTCAAGGCAATTTAAAATCATGGAAGTTAGTTTGTCATATTTTGCTAGTTTGTCGCAGCAGCACAAACCATATTTGCAAAAGATTTTTATATCATGTCCTTCCTTGCAGGTAATACAAATATCATACCATCAAATATTTTACATTTACTTAAAAGCTACATTCTCAAGCAGGTTAACCAAAAAATGCGAGAAAAAAAAAGCTGTAGAAAGCATCTTTAAAATAATTTAATGAAAGATAATGTAGTCTTCATTTCTATGCACATTACATTTGTTTTGTGTTAGACTTTGCAAATAATCAACAGATCAGTTTTTTTTTAATTGATGGTATACTTACTGCTTATGTTTTATTGTCAAATCAAAAATGATTAATAAAATAGACCTTGGACTAATAGAATTTATTTTGGATTTTTTTTAATGTTGAAAAAATAATTTGAAATTGAAGAATGTTAATAATACAGCTTTTTAACTTCCATTTTATGTTTTTAATACCTTGCATTTTTGCTCGATTTCATATTTTTATTTTATTTTGAAATATTTTGTTTTGACATTTTATAAATTCTTGCAAAAATTTCATATTCCACTTTAAATAATACTTTTTTTGATTAATTTATTTTACTATGCATTGTTTCATATCAATAAATCTTTCAAAAGCACTGATATTCATGAAACTGCAACACATAGACACACACACAAAAAAAAATTGAAAAAAGAATTTAAAAAATAAAAACATGTTCTCAAAAAATGATTGAATGAAATAATGATTTATTCAATCAAGAAATTAAAAAATTGCCCAAATTTAGAGATGGTGAATCAATTGCTTTTTATTTCTCATATTAAGCAAGTAAGAGTGATTGGGTATAATCTCAGAGAAGAGAAATAAAAACCTTAGAAAATTAAATAATTTTCATTTTGAAAATGGATTTCATTTTGTTAAGAAAATATTAAATATTAATATTTTAAACCAATATTCATTCAAATAATCAATTATCTTCAAAGAATATTGCAAAAATATCAGAACTATTTTCCCAACGAAATGATAGAATCTATAGTTCTTGCTGTGGTCTCATATTAATTTACCTACTTATAATACAAATGCTGCAGAAATACACAATTAGGGATCACTTCTTTTATCGAATTAAATTATATTTTCTCAAATCATCTAACTTATTATTAATGAGGGAAAGCAAGAATAGTAACATGGTAAGTGATCAAATAAGATCACAAATGTTATATTCCAATAATAAGAAAAGAAGAAAAGCATTTTGCTCTTTTTACAGTCAAAATACTCTTTGTAAGAAAATGTTTGGGTTTTTGTTTAGATCACAAAGTAAATGTTCTAAATTACATGTAACTTTATTTTAAATTTCCATATTTCATTTCATTTAACATTTTATTAATTTAATCATGTGCACCATCTAAAAATCAAATATTTTCCAAAAATGGAATGACAAATTGATGAAATGGAAAATTTCATGTTCTTTTATGATTATTTTTGATTCAAGATTTTAAAATGCTAATTTACATAAAATAATTTTTTAAATGAAATTTTGTTTTATTTAGTAATGAATAGTGTATAAAATAGTAGTATTAAATAGTATATGTTTGTATATTTGATATATAGTATATATTTTGTATATTTGAAAGTTTTTTAATGTCTCTCTGAACTTCAAAAATTTACATTGCATAGAATAAACTATATTTTTTAATAAATTGCAAATTTTAATGGAAATTTCACAATTTAAAAAATAAGTTAATTCTTGAAAAATTATTAGCAAGTATATTTCATTTAATTTTTAAAACTGATGAAGTAAATTTAGCACAAAATTACAATTTGCTTAGTAGTAATTAATCTCATAATAATCTAATTTTGATAGCAAAATTATTTTCTAATTGAAATTCTTTCTTTCAAAAATTATTTTCTAATTTTTGATAGCAAGAATTTTTAACAATTATCTTTATGATCTTCTGACTTACAGCTTGACTTGCTTCCCAGCATGCTGCTTTCCACAAATCTCGATACTTATTTCCTTCAATCTCGAATAATTCTTGCCCTTCCATCAGATCATTTTCATAATTTGGATCATGGAACAATCTCCATCCTTCTAATGCAGCAGCTAACCAAGCTTCACCAAATCTCTCTGCTAATTGTTGAGCCTAGAGTATAAATAATACATATTTATTATTGAAATTATAAGCATTAAGTCCTAATAGTTTTGAACAATACATTTTGAAAAGTACAGCCTAAATATATTCTAAAATATTAATATATAAAATTCTCAAAATTAATTTAAACTTAGCAAAAAGTTATAAAGCCAGAAAATATAATTATGATATTGTGTGCTAAACAAATCCAAGTTATGCAATAATTAATCTGCTCATAAAAGATATTTGATACCATATAATGCACATTATCACATTTCCCATTAGGGTAAGTACTCAAATTTTAAAAAATATGCACTTTTTAAACACCTTTAGAGAAAAAATAAGAGCCAATATTAATGTGGTATTCTTTAAAGAGAACTATGTATTAAGGTGAACTTAATTTTGAACAAGAAAGTATCCAATTTTATACAAATACCAAGTGATATATTCTGCATTATCTGTAATTAGAATTATCCGTAAACCTTCATAAATGGGATAGAGCAGTCCAAGTGAGATATTAGTGTTAAATGTTGTATACAGTGGTGCCATAACCATAAAATCTAATTGTCTGATAAGTAAAAGAAAGTTTTATGGTCAGTCAACTCTGAATAGCATGTTGAAAGTGTTGCTATTCAGAGTACTTCCCTGGGGAGAAGTACAGAAAAGTTTCATCAGAGAAGACCTGTTTAAATTTCGTTTCCACCAAAAAATGGAATTTTCCATGATGATAATGCTTTTATTTCAGCATTGGGACTAGACTAAGAGAAATAACTAGCCTAGCTCGAGCAGTCCTCTGATTTCAAATCAAACCTTATAGATATTTTAGAGAGTTCAATCCAGGATCAGTATTCAATATCAACTTTCCCAGAACTTTTAGGATATTTCCATGAAGAACAGTATAATATTCCTCTAAACACTATTCAACACTTTTATGATTCATTTCTCAAGTGAATCTAAGCATTATCAAAGGACAATATTCCTCTAAGCACTATACAACACTTGTATGATTCAATTCTCAAATGAATCTAAGCATTATCAACTACAATATTCCTCTAAACACTATTCAACACTTGTATGATTCAATTCTCAAGTGAATCTAAGCATCATCACATGTGAAAGGTGGTCTTATGCCTTATTAATGAATATTGTAAGATGAGTTTGTGGTGTTTCCATTACTTTGGTAACTACTTGTATAAAAACCATTAAAAATAATCTTTATACTTATAAATAGTTTTTTCATAAGAAATGATTTTTTTTTAAGAATGACAAATTTAACAAGATCAATGAGATACTTCCAGAAAATAAAATAAAAGGTACAATTTTATCTTTTTTTTTTAAGTTGAGTCTGAAAATTAATAACTCTATCAACTATCGATTCTGAACTAAAAAATACTAAAAATTATGAAAAGTTATAAAAATTTCCACTTAAAAGGACAAAACTGTGACTATCCATATGTCAAACAAGGTCATTAAAAATTTCTACATAATTTCAAACATTGTAAATCAGCACATATATACATTCCATACAAATATTCCATGTAAGTTTGACATATTCCAATACACAACCTTTTTTAATATAAATTCAAAGGTATACACAAATAAAAAAATCATATCATATTTACATTAAGAGAACAGCTATCATGGAAGAAAAATAATATCAAGACCATGACTGTGTGAGAGTGACTATTCCCAAACTAAACATAATCATTAAAAATGAGCTCAACAAATGCTTAATATTTATTTACAATTTGTATTTTTTTTATGAGGAGCGATGTTTCAGAAACAGAAAATTCTGAGCTTTATAATAAGTTCTGAGAGTTATTTTAAAAGGAAATATTTCATTACTCAAGGCAGATCATTAATCTTCTCAACATAAGTAATCAGTTGTAACTATAATAAAATTGGAAATTCCCGCTGAACCATTAAACTTTTTTCAAATACATAAAATAAACAATTTTAAATGAATGGATTATAAAACTTACTTCATCTAGTTTCCCAGATCTGATGCAAACAAACATAAATTTAAAGAGACGACTTTCATTCTCCTATGAAATGAAACAGCAAATTAATATTTTTTTTATAAAAAAGCACACAGAAACAATAACTAAACCTTTACATTTTAACACTCATAACAGGAAAATGTTTAAAAATAAACATCAGACATTTTAAGAGTTTTTTATCACTTATTTTATAACAGTTAAACTTCTGTGTATTCGAAAAAAAACTATGCACATGAAAATTTCTAAATTGCATAGATTCCAAATATTTTTAAAACGATATAATATAAAAAATTCAGTAAATAGCATTTTTTTCCCCCTTCCTTTCTCATATAGATTTATTTCGAATTTTCAGTAAATTTAAGCACATAACAAAATATCAAATATAACCAGTAATAATACAATTATTAAATTAAGCTCACTTTATCAGCTTCGTGCAATGGGTAGCTATTTTGCCTAAATTCTGCGTCTGGATCCATTTCTCGGATCCCTATATGATTTCGATTGAAATGAGAAGTAATCAGTTCATTCAATGAGTGTTCTCTGTAAAAAGCAAAATTTTAAAAAAATTAACATTTTATATAGAATGTTTATATTAAAGGCAACAAATAAATTCCTACAATTAAAGACATTGGGCATTTAAATTATTAACTAACAAAAAATATATTGATATAATTAACTATACTTAAAACAACTTACAAAGCCATGCACTTATCGGTGAAGTACTGGAACTTGTCAAAGAATGTGTACTGAAAATCTTCTTCGGCATTCTTCTCTAGACAATCAACAATGAGCTGTAAAATTACGTACATGCATTTAGAAAGACTTATCATTAAAAAATGCAATTGAGTGTTATTGTGTAAATTTTAAAAATTAACATCAAAAATTTTTATATTGAAATTTAAATCTTATATGCAAAAAGATTCTTAACAGGATTATACTAATACATATCCTTCATAGTTTGATACTCTCTAGCAAAGGTGATTTTTTTTTTTAATCAGACATGTCCCCCGCTTTAATTCTAAATAGGTGATGAATTGAATATTTTTTTTAAAAAAATTCTGAATAGATGATGTAAAATTTAAATATTAAATTTTGAAAATAAATGGACAAAGAATGTTTTCTAATAAAATTTTTAATACTATTATACACTACTAAAATTGATATCTAAAATTGTAACAATAAATTCTGAATGATAATACCTATTTTTAATAGTACAAATAAATAAAAGGACAAAACATCAGTTCACAATTCTCAAATTTCATACAAGATACGATATATTAAAAATCCAATAAACTAGAATTATTTAAATAGATTTTTTAACTAATCAAGTATCTATACAACACAGGATTCTATGAAATTTTAACCTTTATTAATTGTTTTAAAAAAAGGTAACACTACGTACCTGACACTGCCTAATATAGGCATTTCTTTGATATAAATTCTCAACAATTTGTCTGTCAGTCATTTTACCCTAAAAAAATTTAAATGTTGATACCAATTAATACTAATTTATAATATCACAACTCAGTGTAAATTGCAAAAGAATATAACTGTATTTGAATTTTCAAACAACATATAAAATTAAATTTTCTATGTAAAAAAAACTTTAAATGTTCCTTTCATTTCTCAGCAAAATAATAAACAAAAAATATTGATATAGATCCTTTTGACTTGCTTTCAGAGATTCTGTTTTAATTGCCTCATTTTCCTTCTAAATTACAAATAAAAAATTGGTATCTAACAGCATTACCATACAAACCCTCTTTTATCAGTTTTTTTTTTTTTTTTTTTTTTTTTTGTAGCAATACCAAGCTACATATTAAGCCTATTTTTCGCAAACTCAAGTATTTCTAATGGGTTAGAAGAGCATGATAAAGATTTCATTGATTTTTACAGTTTACGTGACAGTAATCTAGGAAGAAGCCTTCAGACTGCAAATTATTCTTTGCTTTCCAAAATGATGGCCACTTTCCAAAAATGAATGAGCAGCCTTCAATAAAAGAAAATCAAACAAAAATTCTAGAATCATCATAATTTTAATCCTCTCATTCGTAGGATCAATCAAGTTCAGATATTTCATATAATAAGAATGCTCCAATTTCTTTTTTTTTATTTTAAAAAATTTAATAATCTCCTCAAAATTGCAATCACAGTCTATGATTTTTTAGGGTTTGATGCCCAGAAACATTAAAAAAAATTATCCCCAGTGACTCTCGGGAAACATTCTTATCTCCCAAACCCTTCCAGGCAAGCATCTCAAATGAACAAAGCTGCATCATGGTTATTCAATTAATCATACTTATAAAAAGAAATGGGGGATCTCAGTGATATCAAGGCACTCTGGTTGTCTGTTGTAGTGTCATCAAGAGGCCATTTTGTATTTCACAGTTTATAGAAAAATTCAGTTCAACATGAAGCATAAACAAATAATATAAAATAAGAACACACCACTGTAGACATTAGCATATCTCCTTCATCTTCCAACTCTGCATCAAGCCTATCACGGAAAAGAATTCGAAGAAGTCTCCACGTATCTCTTTCCATTTGAAGAGAAGAAAGTTTAGAAGATAATTTACTGAAACTGGAAGTCAAAAAAATAAAGAAATATTAAGCAAAATATAGATAAAAAAATACAGTATTAAATCTTTATTTATTTCAACTAAAATTGCATTACATTAAAAAACTATAATAAGTAATATATATTAAATTTACATAATATACTTAAAATAACTAAAATTTTATTACCATACAACTATTAATAACTCAAAATTTATTGATTACTTAGAAAAATAAGCAAAAAAATAAAATTTTCTAAATATCAGGGAATTTTTATTCTCATGGATCATAAAAAAAATTCTTTAACATTTTATCATTTTTATAAATGAAGTAAAAATAACAAGACCATAAAATTAAATCATTAGGTAATTTGACATCAAAATCCAAAAATGTTGATGTATTTTACAATTTAAATACAAGATTTTCTTAGCGCATATATAACATAACAAACGAATGTTCATATCATCTATTTATTGATATCACTTTAACTTATTTTAATTTTAATTATATATCAACAAATATTTTAATTATAAATTTAATTAATTAATTATTTAATCAAACATTTTAATTATATATTAAATATATCACACTAATTTCTGAGTTGTACATGTTGATATGTATTTTATTGCAATCTTGAAGTTCTTTTCATGCAAGACTGAGGAAACGAAATTTTTTGTTAATGGATCCGAAATGCAAAAAAATTAATACAAAGCAAACCTTTACAAATTTTATTAGATTTTGCTCTATTTTTTTAAAAGAAATATATAACAAATAAACAAAATATTACAAAAATATAACAAATCAGTTATAACATACTTCATATCTGTTGAATTAGACTTCATCAATAGTTTGGAAACAGTTGCAAAATTAGTACAACAAAGCTGTAAGAGCAAAAAATCGAAAATTTTACGTTGGAACAAAACAAACTGCAAATAAAAGGTTTTACAAAAATAGTATCCAATATAAACTATGCAACTATTTCTAACCTCTTCATAATTCAATAAAAGATCAAACACTTCTTGTTCTCCTGAATAACTTTGAAAAAAAGACAAGAAATCTTGATACATCGCGTCAACGACTGAAAGATAAAAAAGTGGGGAAAATTTATGATATATTCCTCTGTTCTATACATGAAACAAAATTTATCAAAAGATATTTATAAAACCAAATTTAACATACTATGAGAATTAGCATCCATATCCAAAACGATTGTGGTATCAAATTCTCCCCTTGATGCATTGATTCGAGAATCTTGATTAGTGAAATTACTCTAAAAATAAAAATGCATAGTTGATTTAAAGATAAGCAATTTTTTGTTATGAATTTTGATATCAATGCTATTGAAGATACGCAATTTAATGAAATACATAAAATACTTTATTTAAAATATGCAATTGTACAAAAAATTAAAAAATGTTTATATGCTTTCATCACAAAATTCTTTTAAAGAACACAATAAACTAAATTTCTGTTTGCTTAAGGAGATGCTTAAGATAAAGTGTTTAATACCCATAAAGGAGAAATAATTTATTAAAAAAATTATTTTTATATAAAAAGAATTTTTAAACAATGTTTATTCAATATCTTCTTCATTGCTTTACAGTTGATAATTTGAAATAATAAATAGAATAGAAGAAAGTATCAGATAAAATATGTCATTACAATTATCCATACCTCATACATCTCACTCATTTCAGAAACAGATTCACTTTCTGGTATTATCATAGACATTGATGGATCTTATAAAAAAAGAAAGATACACATTTCAACTATGCAATGGTGCTTATAATAAATTCTTTTGTGACATATTTAAAGCAGCTATATATGACATTTAAATTATATATAATTTTTACACATCATTATACTAAAAATTGAAAAAAATTTGTACATACATAATGTTTTTATTTTTATGTTTTATCCATAAAAATATATATATTTAAGAGTTTCAAAAATATTAATTTTAAAGAGATTATCGAGTATAATTTAGTATTTTGGATTATCAATATGAGAGAAAGGAATTACTTTATGGGGGGGGAGGAATAATGTGTATATATATTTCTAAAAGTAAAAATAAGGCATATTTTAAAATATATAAGATAAAAAAATTTAATGAAACATTAAAAAATAACTGATAATGATAAAATAAAAAATATAGAATAAAAAAGTTATTTCTGCAAGCATATATTCCTCTTCTCATACTGCAACAATTTTGTCCCCTCATAAAGAAAAACTATCTTTGGTAATTGAAACTTTATAACTAAAAAAAGTTTCCATAATGCTGCTATGCATATTTCAATGTATCATGTCAGAACATAATTTCTTGAACTGCCAAGCACAACATGCCCAGGCAAAATGAATTATATTTTTATTCATTTAAATTATTTCATTAAATGAGTCACTTTAGTATTGCAAATGATCCAAAAAATTTTGTCTCCCATTTATAGATTTAAAAAATATCACATTTCCTATTTATTACATTTCATATAATCATGTGCTTAAAATTACATTTTTAGGGTTTTATTTGCTGTAGTAATTAACTTTTTTTTTAACCAGAGCTTTTATAAATATGAAATGCAACATGTTATTAAAAGATGATTTTTTGAGATGCCTGTGCAGATTTTTAAAAAAATTGGCAGATATATATATATATATATATATATATATATATATATATATATATATA
>JAOUZG010029590.1:4008976-4132654 GCA_026289955.1 Argiope argentata | reverse complement strand
ATATATATATATATATATATATATATATATATATATATATATATATATATATATATATATATATTGCCTTCGAATTTGTGTTGACACCAAAAACCTCATTCCCCAAAACAACATCATGTTCTCACATAATTATAAATATTGTAGGAAAAAAATTATTGCTTTTTTAAATGAACAATCAATTTTCAGTATTTAATATGAAAGCTACTATTTCATTAAATTTTCCCTCTCATGAAACAAAGTAATAAAATAAAAGTTTTTGTTTTTCAAAGAACTAAAATATTATTTTATTTACATCAACATTATAAAATAATTCTGCACCATTTAAGCTCAATTTTTAATATATGAAAACAAAATTTTAATAACAAAAAGCCATTAACATAAACATTTTGAAAGCAATACATTTTTATTTTAAAAAGTAATTAAAATACTCTACAATAAAAAGTACTTAAAATTAAAGCACGATTAAACAATAATACCAATAAAATTAAACAGAAATCTAACAGCTTTACTTTAATTTTAAACATAGTATCACTGGAGCAAAAAATATATATATATTTACTTTGGAATAAAAGTTTTAAAAAACACAATTTTTTTCAAAAAGTTATTTTATATTTATTGTATTTTATTTTAATATGATCTAACTGATCAACTGATTTAGGTTTATTTAAAATGCATTAAATGAGGTGCAAATTTCAATGAAAAAACAAAATCATTCAAAAAGAAGATCAACCAATTCTTAAAATATAATAATCTATTCATTCATTTATAATCTTCTCTTATAATAACAAATAAGAATGGTCTCCTCAAATCTTTCTTACATATTTTCTAATAAAAGTGATATCTTCTCCCTCCTCCACATAAAGTCATAGATTTTCGAATAGGATACAAAATTTGAATATCACTATTTTATAAATATGCACAATTTTAGAGTATTTCATAAACAGTCGTGATGAAGATATGCCAATCATCAACATCCATATACATTCCAAAGAAAATTGGCCAAACATAATGAAATGATTGCATTAAAGTAGCAAATATTCAAAGTTTTGTAATTTGGTCAGATATGGTGACAGAAGATGATCCCCCCCCCCATTAATTTAAATGCTTCTGCTAAGAATGTTTTACTAAAGTATGATTCCTAAGTACCAAAGAACTATGTAAAAAATTTCATAATTTTTTCAGGAATAAATTTAATTTTTATAAAATATTATTTACATCCTTTTCTAGGCAAAATTAATAACTGAATATCTCTGATTTTATGTCAAGTCTGAAAAATTCTTATTGAATAATCCTTTCAGACAATACATAAATTATGAAAAATGTTCTATAACATATATAAAACATCAATGCCAAATGTTCCTATTTTCTGTACTCATATTTTTTTTTAAATGATTGGTTTCAGCAAAAAATTTTGTTTTCCGAAACAAACAATTTTGAGGCAATTGGCAGAAAATAAAGAAATACATAGTAAAATTAACAGAATGACAAAAAGTTTCTACAATATATGTATTATATATTCATCAACATTCAAGAATATTTTGCAGAAAAATCCATCAAAACCAAGTTTCATAAAATATATCATTGAAAATTTAATGATTATCTTTCCTCTAGCAAGCCAGCTGGTCTCTAAAGACAGCTAATCTATAATAAATACAAAATAACTAACCTGATGTTGGAAACATTCCATCAGTAGTTGAATCATCAAAAGATAAACCTAAAATTAGCATATGAATATTTATTAAAGAAATGTTTGTATACAATTAATATTAAATTAGAGATCATTACGAACCAATTGAAATTTTAATAAAATAAATATGCTTTTTATAGTAGGCAGTAATATATATATATATATATATATATATATATAAGGATATAATATCTATCTAAGTATATAATTTTATTAAAAAAAATATTTAATTCTTAGAACTTACTTTGTTTTAATTGTTAAAAAACAAGTATAATTAAAACCCCTTAATACACATGAAAAAAAGATATTATAAATAATTAAAATCATATTCATATTCTATTTTTTGCTCTGCTTTTGAAAATATTAAAAGAACTCGATGAAGGTGTGATACCTATATTATACTGAATTTTAAATTGTCTTAACCCTTAATAACCTAGAGTTTCAATTTTGATACCAATCTTTTAAACCGAATGTTCACATTACCATTAGTTTTTTTTATAGGTTGGCTTACGTATTTTACTGTTGATAATATTCTTTTCAACGAAATTTTTAAAAAAATCAAATGTCATTATTGTCTAGACATTCAAGCAAACACAGTAATATTAAAAATAAATCACTTTCGTAAATCAGGCTACTAAGGGTTAAGTGACATTTTGACTGCGATCGATTAACTAAAATGCTTGATATATGAGTTACAAAAGAACTATGACTTTGATAAATATGCTTTATTTTAGCTTAAAACTGAATATTTTACAAGCAACTAAGTACACGGATACAGGAAAACCTATTTTAAAATTTATATTAGACTCAAAATGCAAACTGCAATATAATAAAAATAAATTTTCTAGTCTCTTAGATTTTTAATATATTTCATCATTCTAAATTCTGTATCAAATTTTAGCAATTTTTTTAAATCATTAATAACCTATACTTGATATTATGTTATTTTTACTACTATAAATATTAAAATGCATATAATAATCGGGGGGTTTAAAAGCAGAAAAATGAAAGCATACTTACATAATCATATTACATCAAAATACACATTTACATAAAAAAAAATATCAAATCAATATCCAAACAAAAATGAAAATTCATAAATAAGTAATGATTATATATGCATACGAGGAATCTGCATTTTGGCATTTCTACAAGTTTTGAAAAAGAATTGTTATTAAAAATTTTTATTGATACATTAAGTCCATTTTTTTTCTCAGCAAATGAGCTATGATGAAACAATTGTCTACAAAAGTTCTATTTCATCAAGAATTTCAGCACAATGAAATTAAGGTGCTTTTCCATAAGCACAAGCGAAGAATCGCCAAATAATGTAGAATTTTGCCAAATTTCTTTGTCGATTTTTCGCTTGCACCAAGCTAACAGAAAAGTACTAAAATTAAAAAAATAATTTTAGGGATCCTTTACAAAAAATAGAAAGAAAAAAACCTACCAAAACTAAAATTCCAACTTTTTTTCGGGTCTAGAAAAACCAAAAGAACAATGGTAATGGATAAATAACAAAACTAGGCTATCATTCTCCTAAACTATTTTAAAATTATCGATCAAATTAAGTAACAAAACTAAATTGAAGGCTCAGTATATTGAATTTGCTTCACAACTTTCAATCCATCCCAAAGAGAGAGAAAAATGGACAAGATGCATTCAAGAACAAGCTGTTTTCTAGGCCTCATTTCCTTTAGAAACATTAGCAAGAAAAATAAAAATGCAAATTCTCTACATGTATTTGCAGACTTCACTTCATTTTCACTTGGAAGTTGGTACAAAAACAAGTACTTATAATAATATTAGCATCCATCTTTAATTAATATATATAAATGGCACAGATATAAACAAACCTTTTTTTGCACTTCCAAAGCTAATGCATTTCTGAAGAAAAGAGGATTTCACTGCACTCCTCTGGGGAGTATTTTGGGAGAGTATATGAAGATAACTATCCCTGAAAAAGAATTTAAAAATATATATATTCTTACTTCAGTACTTTTCCATTAGCCAGGCAGCAGCAAAAAATCACCAAATACTGTAGAATTCCACTAAATTTCTTTGGCGATTTTTTGAGGCTCAGCTAATGGAAAAGTACCCTTACTTTTTTAAGTAATATATTTGAAAAATATAAAAAGGTGTGCATGTGTTTGCTTTACAGAAAATAGATATTTAAATGATATTTACATTCAATGAAACAAAAAGAAGATTAATGGAATATAAATTTAAAACATTTCAATAAAGATATCAAAAGATAAACAAACATTTACATAAAATTGCAAAATTATATTCAGATCTTCAATGAATTATAAGAATAAGTACAAATATTAATTATTTTCATAAATACTGCATTGTTTTATGAGGAAAAAATTAGAATGGGAGGAGCAAAATCTCACAACTATGAAATGCCCAATCAACAGAAAATATGTAAGAAAATGACACCTGATTGGAGTTGAATCTATTTGGGAAGTGTTCATATGTAAAACAGGAAAAAATATATGCAAATTAGCTCTGGATAGAAGTCTGCTACAAGTAGCAACATTAAGAGTAAACTCTTAAAAAGGAAGTAAAATACAGCATCTTTAAACTATTGCAACAGTAAAAATTTGTAAGAATTTTGCTAGAGAGAATAAAGATGCTTTACCTATTCTTGTGGTTCAATTTGTTTCATAAGTATTTAAGAAAACCAATAGTATCAAAGATGACGAAATTTAAAAAGATGATATCAAGCACTCAATTAACTCAACATTTAGACAATATGGCTCAAAAAAATATTTTTTTTTTTTTTCCTACAGCCGCAACATTTCAAAATAGAAATCATACTGCCATTATACCATTCCATTATTTCTTTTGATCTTAAAGATGAATAAGCATGTACTGGTGCTTTATAAGTCAGCTAGATCATTTGATCTATTGCCTATATGGCCTATATATACTTGGCCTATATATACTTTGAAAAATGGGAATAAGTAACAGGAAGCAATTTGTAAAAAAATTTATTAATTAAAAATTATATTCAATATTTTCCCTGGATAAATTACAAAAATATAATGCTAAGATTTAATTTTTCTTTCACTTAAAAAAAATATCATTATTAAAACTTTTTTATTGCATAAACTTTTTTCTGTTTTTAATATAATTTTCAAAAAATATTTGGTACCTTTCCATTAGCCAGCTGGAAGCGAAAAATCGACAAATAATATAGAATTCCGCCAAATTTCTTAGCCAATTCTTTGCTTACACCCTGCTAATGGAAAAGTACCAAATATTTTAAGTGTATTTTACAATGTAATTCATTAATGAGAAGAAACTGAAATTGCTTTCATTCTTGTCACAAATATATTATCCTGCATTTTTTCTCCTCATCGCTAAACTTCAAGGTATCAAGATTTTGCTTATTTTTTTGTTATGAGCAGATTTCAATATAAGGCATGTATTTAATAAAAGTTTTGAAATTTTTTTATACTTACAATTAAGGTTTAAGTTAAGAATCAAACATTAGTAAAAAAAATTCAAATGCACAAATTTTTAAATATTGTTGACCTCCAGTGCAATATAGCTGTTTATATAAAGATTTAGGCAGAAAATTAGGGAGACAAAGAACATAATGAAATCTTTTTTTAAAATAATGATTTATAGATCATTAAATTTTGAAGCTAAAAATTGATAAATACATTGAAAACAAGTTGTAGAAAATATTTAACTTAAATTTCAGAACACATTAATCCTAGCAAGTAACTATAGATAGCTAAAGTATATGTATCAAAATGCAGTCTCTTTTTTTTCTTCAGAACATTATTTATGTTTTGTAATTTATCAAAGAAAAAACAATATTATTATTTAATAAAAATATTGCATAAAACCTCAGGTCCTTTTTTTGTCATCTTTTTATGACAGAATATTAAAATTGTTTTCCAATTCATTAAAGTAAAAAATTACTATATTTAATAAAACAGTAAAAATGCTAATAATGTTTTATAAGCTAAAATTAAAACAGAAACTAACAAAGACTGCTTCAGTTCAAAAAATTTCAAAAATGTAGAATTATATTTTAAAAATAATAAATGAAGAAAGCGTATGTAGAATAAGTTTAACAAAATTATAAAAGTAATAACAAAACAATTCTGTGCTATTTTATTTTCTTTAATTTTCTCAATTTTTTAAAATTAATTCATAACAAAAAAAATTAATTTTTTAAAAATCTGAAAACTTAAAAATGGAATTAAAAGATTGAGCAATTTAAATTGATTGAGTAATAAATTAATTTGTTTTTCTAGCTTTTTTTTTCTAAGAATTGAATATCAACATCATTATCTATACAGTAAAAATTAAAGATGTATTCCTTAAACTATGACTCACGACTCTGAATAGAATCCTCTAGTAAAATATTAGAACTTCAAACACTTTAACTATACTTTTTGTTAGATAGTTCATAATTAATAAGTAAAAACAACTAATGAAATAATCTTAACTTAAATTATCAGGGCAGCAAAACTATTGAAACAAATCAGTAGAAATAATTTATTTGAATTATAGCAGTATACTGAACAAAATACCCTCATTAATGACCAGAATATAGATACAAAAAAATGAAGGAAGTTTCTTAAACAAGATGGAATTAAAAAATAAATGTCATATTTCAAGCAGTAGCTTTTAAACATAAAAAGTTACTAAAGCAGCAGCTTTTAGTAACTTTTAAAACAGTTAATAAGCTCTTAAATTATGTTTTTCCACTTGCAAATAAAAGAGAATTTTTAAGAGCATTGGTTACATAAAAATAAGATGTAATGTATTCATTCCGAGATAAACGAAAGTTTTAAGATAAAAGTAACAAAATGACGTTTTTGACTGAAATGATTATGCTTCAAAAATATCACATTCTGATTCTTGAGTTAATTAATTTTGTCATATTATGACATAGTTTCAGTACATTAATAAATAATAAACGGAAACTAGAATTAATTTTTGGGAAGTATTTCACTAAAAATTATGAACCGACTCACATTTTAATATACAGCAAAACTTCACAACAGCAAGTTTACAGAAATGAATAAATGAGGGAGAATCATAAAAATTGTCGAATGTTTGTCAATTAAACATAATTGCATTCAAAACTATATAAGCCATGCCGATGCTCATTTGCGGTGGAAAAATTTGAAAGCAATACAAACAAACCGCGCGTACAGTACCCGTGCAACTTAACTTTTATATGCAATTTTAAAAAGAAAAGGAATATTACAAAGTTATGATCCAGTAAATATTATTTCTAATTATAATAGTATTTTTTTATTTATTTAGTATTCTGATAGCATTTGAATTGAAAATAAATAACATTTGTATTAGTTTCAGATATGCAGAAATTTATCTTCAGATTTATGTCAACTCAACTTAACTAGACATTTTTCCCAAACAAGAACCACGGGGAAAAATTGGTAAATATTCGCATTTTAGGAAAGGAACCGCAATTGAAAAAGTTAAATCATGGCTCCATTCAGAAAGCAAAGGAAAGTAGATGAAGAAGAATTTTCGAGTGAATCTGATAATAATTCAGAGGCTGAAGAAATGCAAACTGAACCAATTGTAAGAAGAACTATTTATATATATTTTATATCAAAATTACTTGCTACAATGTTCAGAATTTCACCCATGAGTATTTTGTCTTGCATAAAATATGATAGCACCTATTTACACATTAAAGATTAGGTGTTGGATATATCAGATACTCAATTAATTTAACTTCAAAATTAAAAGAAATGTTGATTATTATTTGTTGTTATCGCCACGTGCACATCAAGAGGCATTAATAATAAACATTGCGAAATTATTGCCAGTCTCTATCAGATTGAATCTTGTATGATTCTTTACCCATTTTAATTCATATTTTTAAGTAGTAATTTTAGTTATGGTTATTTTTTGTGTTTGTATTTTCTCTATTTGAACTGAATTAAAACTTCGAATTATTATGATTACAGAAATTCCATACAGTTACGCATACTTTAAGGAAATCCTTGTTATTTCAAAAATAGCTCATATTGTTTCCAAGTATCAAATCAATTAAGAAAGTTAACTTTGTCAACTATGTATTAATTATTTTAAACTAGTTGAAACTAACCCTGCAATTATTGATATGATGAATTAAGCATTAAAATGAATTAAAATTAATCTTTTAATTCAAATGTAGGGTGCATATATATTGAGCAAAAGCCAGCAATTAATAATTAAAAATGACAAGATAATAATTACATTCGTAACTAATGTTCATCATTGGCATACATTTAATTTTACGAGTTCCAAATTTAGAATACTTCTCCATTTAATGAAACTGCTTAAACCTGAAAAGTTCTAACAATAAATGTTGGCATGAACAAAAAAAAATGACAACATTGTAACATAGCAAAGAGTTACATAAATCATATGAATTTTAACTACTTCATATTTGATAATAACACTTTCAAAGCTTCTTGTTGATGTTTTAAATTATGCTGCTTATTTCAATTTCATAAAAATTAAGAGTTTGTTTATATGATTCATCATTTGAATTGTTTATAAATAACATATTTTTGTCAAAGTATTCAAAAAAAATTTCCAATTTATAAGAATATATAATAATAAATTTAAGAGATTTAGCTTTTATCTCCTGTTAATCCCAAATCATAAGCATATTTTTATATTTGATGGATCCAGGTGCATAGTTTCAATGTGGGCTGCACTGTACTTGGCCAATATAAATCCTCTTTCTGCTTATCCCGTAGGTTAGCAGTTAATAAATTTTTTAATGCATCTGATATTTTTCACAGCTTAGAGTGTTTATTTTTATGAGATATCATATTATTGTGTAGCACATAGTACTTTGTTTGAAAAATATTTTAATTTATTTGCAAACATTGCATCCAAATAGTGGTTTTGAAAAATTAGGCAATCAGAGGATTAATTCTGGTACAAAAAAATTTATTTGTAACTTTTTAAAAATATTGTTATTTTTAATATTGTGCTTAATCATCATCTTTATCTTCTATAGTTTTATTTAATAACATAAATGTAGCTTCCAGAAGCCTATCTTGACTAAAATAATTCCTTAAATTAAAAAGACCATAATCATTAATGTGTTGCAATCATATAGTCCTTTATATTTTGTCCTTCCCAGTATTAGTAAATTAAAATCTTTTGAACATGTCTTTTTTTAATCATTTATTTAAAAGAGATTAAGTTTTATTCAATTTCATATTATTTTTCTTATTATGCATCTGCTGGTAAATTACATATTTAATTTGTTATTAGTTCCAATAGATGTAGTTTCTTATTTAAAAAAATAATAAGTTAATTTTACTCTCCTTGTATGTTTGATCTACAGTAAAAAGTAAGGAGTAGAAATTGTTATCTATAAAATTTGGGTCAATATCAATATCTCCAAAAAAAGTATCCAAAACAGTATTACTAATGATAACTAATAAATACAAAAATTTTCATTGATGATATGTATTTTTAAGATGTTATGCTGTGTGTAAATGTGTATAATATATTAAGCAATAATTATTTTAGGAAACTATTCAAGTAGATTTTGATGTCAAAGTTCCTGAACCATCAGATTTTCATGGGATCAAAAATCTTTTACATCAGGTATATTCCTTACTCAAGCATACTTATAATTAAGAAAAAATTGTATTTTGTTGGTATTATGTTATCCTAATATTTTAGCTGTATTTATCCCCCCCCCCTTCCACTCCTAACCATCTCTACTGTGTTTGAAAGCTAAATTGATTTTAATTGCATTCAATTTAAACTTTTATTATTATTTTTATTTATTTCTGATAAACAACAAGATTATACTTTGGTTTGTTTTCTTTTAATTGGCCTTCTATGTTTGCGCATTCATTAATGTGTACCCTAATTACTGCTAATACATTATTTCATACAAAAATATATTTTGAAAGTTACTGATACATTTTCAATAGCATGACTGCTATAAATAGGTGAACTAAAAGCATCAAATGTAACAATCTTCAAAAATCATCAAATGTAACAATCTTCAGCTTCCCATATAATGTTTCTATATGTAGAGTTCTTGTATACATACCTACAGCTTTTAGTCACACAAAACAATTACATTTTGCCAATAAATATGTTGGTGATAACTAATTTTAAATTTAAACTAATAAAAATGTAGATGAAACATATATCATTAATACTCATTAATATATTGCTTGCGGACAAAAGTTAAAAATGACTTTCAAATTAAAATCAAACTTAATCTTTTGCCGGTGGAATTCAAATATTTTATACTTATAAGTAGCTGTTTAAAAAAATTAGATTTGAAAATGAATAAAAAATAACTTTATAAAATGTAAAGGAATTCTAATAAAATGTACAATAAAATCTATACTGAATCACTTTTTTTAGTTCTCAAAAAGTTTCTCATTAAAATCTGTATTTAAAAATGTATTTCTTATAGTTGTATGCTTATAAATAATATCAAAAAAAGAAGTTTTTATATTTCTATGAGTTCATAGAGCTTATAAATACACTGTAGCGAAAATAAATTGCAAGACTTTTACAAATTTATTTATTTTCATTAATAGCATTGTTTCTGAAATAGGGGAGCATCAAATAATTTCACCATGTTAAAGTATTGTCTTGTTTATCACTTATAATGCTTCATTATTATCAAAAAAATATTATTTAAAATATGATGGAAATAGTATAGTAGCATTAATATAACATCTTTTTTCGTAACAAGAGGTATAACACCAAAGTTGATTGGCATTACTAAATTGATCTTAATAATACTTTGTCTTTAGAAATATTTTCAATGTTATTAAGATTTTTTCAAGATTAGAAAAAAGATAGAATTTGAATTTAAAGATAGAGTTTCAGGGTAACAAAAATGCATGACTATATAGGATCTCTAGAAAAAAAATTACTTTATGGATTTTGGGAATTAATTTCATTATTTTTGTGTGTGTGTAAAAATTTTAAAAGCATTTAATCAGAAACATAAAAAAAATGTTAATTTTTTCTTTACTTATAAAAAAGATGAATGGCATATTTTTTGTGGTAATTCAATTATCTAATGATTAATGAAATTTATAAAAATTATATTTTTTCAGCTTTTTCTCAAAGCACATATCAACACTTCAGAACTTACTGACTTGCTTATACAACAGAGGAAGATTACAGGTGTCATTAAGGTACATGTCTTTTTCTACAATGCTTTCCATAAATTGAGTTTAATTTTAATTATGTCCTATATCAATATTTGTACTTTTATTTTACTTATTTCATAAATATGCAATGTAATATTACCAGCTAAATATGAAACAGTGGCATTCAATAGAATGTCTAGGCATTGTATATATTTCCAGGCACTTTTAGGCACAATATGAAATATTAAAATTAGCATTGTATATAATACCTAGACATCCTTCAGAATGACAAATGCTATTTAGCCAAAGTATGAAAAAAAAAGTACTTCTTAGGCTGTGACATTCATCAAAAATTCAAACATTATTCTGAAAAATTAGTGAAAGTGACATTTAAAAAATTTATTTAAAATATGTCTAAAAAGACCGCACAAAATAAAATTGAGTCCTTTCTTATTAATTGAAACAAAATTTTCATATAAAAACTAAGAAATTAAAATTTATGTACTTATTGCAATATGTTAGACTTGAGTAATATTTTTAATTACTTTTCTTTATATTTTTCATGCTAAGATATTTCATGTTTTTTCATTTTGTTTAACACATACATTAGATGATTCCTTGGTCGCCCCCACTGGACTGGGCAATTGCAACTGACCAGGGAGGTATTACATAGCCAAGAATATTTTCAGTTCGAAGCAAGTTCTTATGACATAAAGTGAATTGTGATCATTCGTATATTCTGTTTAAAATTCCTTCGAAAGTTTCGAATCGATAGAATCCATCTTTTGTGATACTCATTTCAACTGTCCTTATATTGTGTTAACCCCATTGCCCTTTTGTTGACTTAAGAAATTTGTACTGTCGTTCCCCCAAAAATAGTAGGATTTTTTTTCCCTTTCCCCAAATTTATTTTTATTTTATTTTTCTTAATTGATGTTAGAAAGTATTTTACCTTCAATGGGAATTCCAGTTTTTAATCAAAATGTGCACAAAATGTTTTGAGATGTATTTCACGCTTTGCTAGTTTCTCATTTGGTATCCTATAGAATACCTAAGGAATGTGTGAAATATGAATCTTCATACATTGCTGATTAATTTTAGGCATTCTGTTGTATGCCAGATTTTATACTTTGTTAGTAATATATACAATGTAAGTGCTATGACATTTAATAACATGTTTTATTTAAAATTGTTACTTACTTAAAATCCTGTCATCTGTTTCTGTGATTACAATAAGTAAATATTTGTTTTGTTAAACAAACATTTAATTATTTTTCCTCTTTTTAGCAAGCAATTGATGATGACATGGAAGCTGCTGAAGATGATGAAGAGGATTTGGATGTAAACTTTGGTGTATTTTCAGTTGTTAATCTTACAGAAAAAAATGTAAATATTTCTACATAATATCTACTTATTTCTTGCCTTTAAATATCTAATTACTAGACTGGTGAATCTAAGATATTCAATCAACTCATTTTTATTAATTTACATTAAAAGAAGCTAATAATATATATATATATATATATATATATACTTTCCATGTGAAAGATGCTGCTTATAAACATTTTTTAAATGTTATATGATTTATTGAAGTTTCATAATGATATCTCTATATGTTAGATGTTTTTTTTAATATCAAAACAACTTTTGAAGCTAATAAGTTTTAATTAGACATTTATAAAGAAATAAATTATCAGATACCAGTTATTTTCTGATTTTGCACTTTATGCATAAATAAATAGAAATAATGCATTTATTTAATGCATAAAAAAATATGCAAATTAATACTGCTATGAATATAGTTTTATTTTTTATTTTGTGAAAGAAGTCCTTATGAGAACTGTCAAATAAACCTTTTTGCTTACATGTTACAAATTTAATTTAATTATTTTTGTCCTTACACAAAAAAAATACAAAAAAGGAATTTTTAAGTAATTTTTGTTTAAATTTAGCAGAGTCAGTCTTTTAAATTTGAGACTTAATTTCTATTTATGGATTGAAAGAAAATAAATACTTTATCATTAGCACAATTGTAGTTGTTACCAAATAAAATAATTGGTGAGAAATGAAAAATTTCAAAAATTAAAAAGGTTTTTATTTATATTACATTGGTCATGTTTTGATCTAAAAAATTACTTCCTCGAATCATGAGAAGTATTTTGGTCATTCTTAATTGGAAAAATTTTGAAAATTTTCTTTTTCAGAACTTGAACAGCATAAATGAAATCAAAACTTATCTTTTGAGTCATTGTAAAAAAGCTTCTTCTGATGAAGATTTCCAAACATTCCAAAGAATTCTAGATGATAAAAAAAAGCATGTTGGTCTAATCATCAGTGAACGTATGGTTAATATTCCTCCCAAAATTGCTGTACCCTTATACTCAGGACTGAGGTAAAAATGAGATTTGAAATTTTTTTTCATCAATAAATATAAAACTTTTTTAACTACTTTTAAAATCTGGTATTTTTATAAAATGTAATGTCTTATATATTTATTAATTTATTAAAATTTTTCTCTTATTATGCTAAGCATCTAAAAATATTTACAGGAAATGAAAATAAGAAAATGGATTGTATTAATTAAGGATAAATAAAAAAAAGTCATTAAAATTTTCGAAATAAATAAACATTTAATAAGTTTTCAATTTCAATTGATCAAAATTACTAATAATGAAGAATCTGACAAAGGAATATTCTGTTAATTTTATGATGGCATTTAAGATTAGCATTCATATCAAAACTTCTCCTTATTAAATTTCCATAATATTTTAGAAATCTGAATATATTATAAGAAAAAAGGAAATTTTGGTTTTACTGTGCTGAATATTTTAAGTCAATTATGGTACAAATAAAAAATTTTATACAATAACTATTATTATCGTTTTTCTCTTTTGTAGATATGACTCCTTTCAGTTTTATTAAATAACTAATAAATGAGACAAATTAGATTTTAAAGTTTTTATACAAATTGATGCATGATGGATTAGTATTTAAAATATATATTATTATAATTTACACATTTTAGGTTTTGTGTTAATTTCTTGACATATTTTTTATTTGTTACACTGAAAAAAATAGAAAGAAAGAGACACTTTAGTAGATACATATCAGTTGCTGTTGGACATTAGTAGTTAATATGTCCTGTTGATTGTAACTTTCAATAAGTGGTTTCATGAATTTAAAAATACTTTTTTGTCATGCATGGCAAAAAAGTATTTTAAACTATCAAAAAAAGTTTACATGCAGATTTGAAAGAATTACATGATAAAACTCTCTATGGTAAATGATACAATTATTGTTTGGAATGAAGCATTTAAAGAGTGGTGATTCCAGGTATGGTGAAAGATTGTTTTCCAATAGGACAAAGCTCAGCCATGTGTTGCCAAGTCAATGAAAGAAACTTTATTATTATTTTGCTTGGATATGTTGCCTCATTAGCCATATTGATCTGATGTTCTTCATGGAAAATAGTTGAATTCTCTATAATATATAAATAATTTATTTGCCAACTGAACTGCATCTAAATATTTTTTTTTCTCCCATCACAGAATTTGTTACTCAAAATACAAAATATTGTATTATATGTTTTTTTAGGTGGAGCTTTAGCATATCAAATTAATTCAAAATATAACACCCCTCCTTTTTTACCTAAAAAAGGATAGTCATATTTATACATTAATTAAATATTGTGAAAAATGTAATAAGGAACCTAATAATTAATAACCACCTAAAATTAATCAGCATCAATATTAAAAATTCATTGACAGCGTTTATTTATTGTTTTACTTTCCAGTTACGACATGGCAAAGGCAAAATCCAAAGGAGAGGCCTTTGATTTTGAGTATTTTATACTCATCTGCAAAATAGTTGTATTCAAAGAAGGTAAACCTCAAGAAAATGTAGTGTATGCAAATGGTGAAGAAGAACTCATTGCTGAGGTTTGTTTTATTTTTATTATTTATCTTTTCTTTCCACAAGAGATAAGGGTTAAAATTCAATATGAATTTTTCCAAAATAAATTTTAAATTTTCTCTTCAGGTGGCTACCTTACGTTTTGACTTCTCCGTTTCTGCAGAGTTAGATTCTGGCTTAGCTGGTGGATGGACTGATGAAAGCAGTGAAGGACACAGAAAACGAAGAGTGCTGTTATTTCCTTCATCACAATGGGATACAATGTATAATAAACTGGCGCAAGAGATTGGAACTTAATTTAGTATAAATAAAATTTCCATAATAAGTTGTTTTATTATAGTAAATAAGAAAAAATACTCCTGATATCCTACAGGGCAAACTGACAGAAATACTTTTCATTATTTTAGCTCCTGGAAATGTGCTCATACTCGTTGCAGAAATGTCAAAAACTGACAATTAAAAATAAGTCAAGCTTCAAGTTATGAGGGAAAATAGTAAAACATCACATTTTAGTTACAATTAATATCTTGAATGTGATTTTTACACTCCAAAATATATTTGAGAAATCTTTTAATTGTAGGTCAGACAAAAAGAAAAAAGTTCTGATAAACTTTTTCACTATTTAGAGCTTTGGTGTGCATTATTCTTATCAAATAACTTAGTATTGTTATATTGATTGTTCATGCAGGATTATATATCAGCAACTAAATCCTGGAGTTTTGAGTTATTGTATCACTACTTATGTAAATATATTATAAGATGCTACTGCACTGTTTCCATAAGATTTAGAGAAACAGGTTGCTACTTTTAATAAATGTCCAAAAATACATAGAGAAATTGATATTCTATTTATTTCATAATGCAGCTAATATAAACATGAAGTTTCAATGAATGCTTACACTTTATTTTAAATATTTGTGTGAATCAAAAATATAGTTCTAATGTTCCCAGTTTTCTCTTGTCAATGAATAAGCAAATCATAAATACATAATAATGTTAGAAAAATATAATTTTTTAACAAAAGAAACAATTAGTAAGTCTTAGTAGTTTTCTGTCTCTCGATAATGATTATTGCATAGTACAGTTTATTAAGTGACCACATCTTAATGCAATTTTGCTAGATTTAACATTAGATCCAAAGTATCAAAAAGCTATTTCAAATAAGTTTTGCATTAAATTATCATAAATATATATTACTAAATATGCATTAAATCACAAAAAATTAAAATTGCCAATCTGATTTTAAAAGCATTCAAGTCAAAAAATTTAGGAGATAGTAATAAGTCATCAAAAAAAGTAACATAATGTAATTTGTATGATTTTGAATCACAAAACAACCAACATGTTATAATATTCCTAGATTTTTCTTCTAAGTAAATCGATTTTTATAAAAAACTTGGACTTGCAAGGTTTTGAAATCAACTTGATAAAACACTTATGCAATAAATTTTTAATAACAGTTTTTATTTATCAGCGATATATTATCAAAATATGACACTGAGATAGATAAGTATACACAGCAAAACAAGAACGTACAGTTTATTGTGATTCCATATAATACATAAAATGTTCCCATATCGGTTTTCACGAATCCAAAATAGATGGTGTGGTATAATATACAAAAGGAAATTTTCATGACAGCTACGAATCTTTCAAATGTTTATGGAAATGAGTATCAATAAAAAACATTTATGAACAATTTAAAATTAAAATCCTTCTTGATATTGACGGCTTTGCATTTTGTTAGCGAGGAATTCCAACTGTCGTTTGGCTTCACAGGATGGAAAATTACTGATGTCATAATAAGATGTTGCAATTTTGAGTAGCCTGCAATGAAATAGAAATTCAATTTACAAATTATGTTGGTAAATAAAATATTCTTCACAAATTAATTTCTAATAATCAGATATAACAAAAATATTTTTCCAATTATCTGATGAAATCAGAAACAAAGAAAATGTGTATGACTTACAACTTATCTTTATTTACTCTTTCTTTTAAAGAATTAACTTTAACACAAATCTGATTGTGAGGTTTCTTTTCAGAAATAAGACTAGTTTTACTCAATTATTAACAAGGCTTCAACAAATAATAAAGAAGGTAGACATAGATGTCAAAATTTTAAATATCTATTATAATGCTTTAAGTATAAATGGCGAAATTACTTCATAAGGCAATTTTCTCTAGAAAGCATAGCTAAACCCTCTCACAAAATGATGAATAAAATGTATATGCTTTATTATTCCCATAAGTAAACATATTCAACAGATAATTACAACACTGGCAAAGACATAATATATGAAATAACAAAAATGAACTCTTTTCTATTGAAAATCAGATATTCAGAAATTTGAATAAAAAAGGATTAAATCTATTATGAATTAATATATTTCACATTTAAAAAAACAAAAAAATCCAATTTACCATTCTGGTTTTATATCTGTAACTGTACGAATATAATTTTTGGTTGTTAACACAAATTCATTATATACAACCCATTCAGGTTTGTGGTCCAAGCAAGTTGATGGATGCAACTGCACGACCTGGTTGTCTTTTATAGTGAGGTAATGGCCAGTTCGTTCCAAATGCGCAACCTGAAAATATGTCACAATCATAGTATAAAAGTTTTTTTTTTTTAATGAAGAAAGAAGAATATCTAAATTCAGCTTAAGTAATTTTTATTTTCGGTAATTTATAATTTTGATCAGAATTCACTGAACATGGTTGTTAATTATCTCAATGTTAAAAATGATGTTTTTCTTATTCAGTTCAACAGCATATTCAAATACATTTTTTTTCTTAATAATGATTATTCATAATAGATGTTAGAGATATGATTATAAAAATTTTAGTTGCTTTAATAGAAAAAAATCTTATCTGAAAACTAAAAAATTCACAGTGATAAGAAGACTTAATGATTCAGATATAAAAATTCATACTCAGCAAAGCTGTCTCCCAGCTTCCTCTTTTCTTATTAATGAAAAGTATTAATGAGAAAAAAAACAAATCACAATTCTAATTTTTTATGCAATTAAAATAATTTGAAATAATAAAAACTATATCTTCATCGTTTTATTAAAATTATGTGAACAAAATCAATAGCAAATCATATTCACTGTAATTTTCAAACACATTAACTAAACACTCTTTATTTTCAAAAACTATTAATGGTTAATTTTTTTATAATGATACGATAAAACCATTAAGTTCTCAAAAATATATATGTTCAAAATATTTATATTTCAATTCAACTAGCTAAGAAATTCTATTATATTATATATATATATATATAGTTTGATCTGGAAAATAATCTACCACTTAGTATGGGAAATATGAGGAAAGGAAGTGATTACTAAAAAATAAATAACTCTGTGTTTTGTTGTAAAATTCAATACAAATAATTTTGTTAATTATTTTTCTTTTAAATTCAACAAAAAATAATACCTGCATGAAGAAACCAGCCACCAAAGCTTTCCTAATATTAATATAATAATCTTTACTGCTGAATTCTGTAGATGTTCTCTTCAAACTGAACCGATCCATGATCCTGGAAAGTTGTTGTCGGACGTTATCAGCACTCTTCAGAGAACGGTAATTCACAAAGTTATCGTAGCACCACTGGGGATCCTCATGATCTTAAAAATATAGAAATTTATAAATGTCATTGCATGCAATAAAACAAATCCATTGTAGCCATTGAAATTCCTTTAAAAATCTGATTTTTTGGTAAAAATTTCCATTTCCCATGTGAGAAAATTTGTTTTAATAAACATAATAACTGTAAAATTGTTTCCCAATTAAGGGAAGTTGGAAATGTTTAAAATTATTGGAGTGAATACTTTCTTGGCAAGATATTATAAATAAAATAAAAATACTGATTCAAAATATTTTTTATTGCTCAATGGTAATTGAAAGTTCAAAGTAAAAACTCAAATATGAGTGCAGCTTTATATATGATGTGAAAGTAAACCCAAAACAGGCAAATGTTCCCTTTTTAATGTATTTGTTCCATGCATTAAGATGTTAATCTAAGAAAAACTTGAAACTATTTCACAATCTTGGAAATAGTAAAAGCAGATTTTCTTGAACAAGAGTAATGATTCATCTTTTGAAAGAATCTAAAAACCAAAACATGTCTAAAATAGCATTTATGAAAGATTTATCTAATACTTTTAACATACAATTTTAAGTGAAAATATTATAATAAATCACTTGAAAAAAAATAATGACTTGCATCAAATAGAAACAATGTAATATCTTTTCACCAAAAAAAATCCTTGTTCACTTTTTTTTTTTTTATGAAATAATATTAGAATTATAGTCACAATAAACACAACTTTAGGCCACAAAAATAGGAAGAATTGCTATTCCTCACTGTCCTGAGAATGAACATTCTTTAAATAAAATTATTATCTGATGCAAAAGAAAGCAAAGTTTTGGATAGTTAGCAAAATAGTCTATGCTATTTTGTAAGCAAAATTCAATACTAACTTACCAATCTGATATGCAAATAAATGATAAAAAAATAGATAAACAAATTCTTTATTTCAAAAGCTAAACATTAAAAGACCAGAAATTCAGAATATCTATAAGAAAAACAGAGATTACACAGGAAATAACATATGTTATTATTAATATTCCAGCATATATTTAGAAAAAAATGCATTTAACATGATTATTAAACTTATTCATCCATATTGGATATCATTCGTTTGGGTTTCTCCTGCCCACCTACACTTCCAATGAAAACATTTACTAAATTAAAAAATTTAAAATAGATGAATTTGTTTTTTTAGTTAGTTCTGTTCTTAATAGTCAACATTCAAAAAAATCCTAAAAATGCATGTCTGTGATTGCAAATGTAGGTGTTTCACATTGCTAAATAAGCAGCAAGTTTGACACACGCACACACACACAAAAAAATAACATTTATTTAAATTCACATAAAACTTGTGAAATGCAAAACATTCAGTAGAAGCAGGCATCAATTTTATGGATTATTAGATAAACTCTTTTATATTGTTAGATATACACTTTTATCAGACCATCAATCAAAAGTTATTTGCTGCATAAATTGTCAGATGAAAAAATAAATAATTTTAATTAAAAATTATATCCATATTTGTATTTAAAAAATTCTGAATTTAAACATTTTAGAAAATAATATTTTAAAAAATATAAATTTAAAAAAAAGGTCAGTTCACTTACTTTGTTTGAAAGCATGGTATACATTAAGCAAAGTCAAGTGGTCACCATCAATGTGTGCAAATCTCATCTTGGCATCGTCAGCTGCTTTCTTAGCTTCATTCGGTCTCACAAAGCACTGTGGAACTAAATAGTGTTGGGTGGGGGGGCCGCAAAAATATAGGCAACCCCACATCCACTAAATTTAATGTGAATGTAAAGTAATGCACTGCCCTTAAACAAGCTCAAACTTGCTTAAGGTTTTTAGAAAGAGATTCCCGTGGGTATCTCTTTCTAAAAAAACAATTTTCAAAATCCATTTACTTCGGCTTATATATTTTTTTTTCTTTCTTTTTCTTATTTAAATAGACTGATTTTTACATAATGCCGATATTATATTTAAAATCGTAAAAAAAATTCCATAACTGATATTGCCCCTAAAATAGTTATCTTCCTCAGTCATTAAATTAAATTTTAAAAAATATTTTCTTAATAGAGGTATCCCCCTTTGAGACAGCAGATAGTGATTTTTCTGTAGAATTAATTACATTAAAATTGTATATAGCACTGAGATTTCACAAGTGATGAATAACAGAAATATCTATAATTTGGACCTTTCCTTTTTTTCCCCTTAATATCCAAAGAAATTAATACAGATATTTGATGCAATATTCAATGCAACTAAAAACCTAATAGAGAAACATTCTAACCAATTTTAACCAAAATAATTCTTTCCTTTAATACACAAGAAGCAAATTAATGTTTCATAATATTTCCAAAATCAAAGCTGGCTTTATGAAATTTAAGCTTCTTGGTTAAATACTTGTGTAATGTATTTTACATTCAAATTAAAAGCATATGCCTAATAATTAAAGAGGTGAATTAATCATTGTAAAATTTTGAAGTGATTTACCAGATTTAAGAAAATAAAACAATTTTCAGAAGTGTAAAAAATCTTCCCCCATTTTTTAAATATCTCATCAAGTATTTTCAATCTCTTGAATTAGCAAAATATTCAAGAAAAATCTAGAATTTTTCTAATGTTGATCAAAACATTTCAAGAACACAAAACATCTTATTCTTAGATTTCAATACTTGCAATCATATTGTCAAAAAAAAATGTCTAATTTTATAGTTCCTTCGCAGTATTCTGGTGAAACAAAAAAATGTGAAAAAATAAATTTATTTAAAATTTTCCATGTACTTTACTATATAAATTTTTATGTACATATGTATTTTTAAAAAATGTCTTAGTTATATATATTTTTTTATTTTAGAACCTTTTAATATTTGAAAATAACTTGATGTAAAAAGTAACACAAATTAAACTTCTTTGAAATTCATAATCTGAGGGTAATTTTTGCAAATAATGGTATGCAAAAAAAATTTCATCTTCAAATAAAAGTCTTCAAAGTTAAAAGATAATTCTTATAAATAATTTTTAATTTCATATTATAAATAAATGATGAAAGCAAATTAATTTCTAATATTATATTGGAACCATCATACACTTTAAATAAGGTTAAATGTTTGTACCTTAGTTTTAGTAAAAAAGGTTTTAGGACCAAACATTTTTCAGAAATAAAATACCATTTTTCTTTAATCCTCACTTTTTGAATAAAAGCTTTCAATGCAATGAATAGAAACATTAATTTAATTCTGATAGATAGATTTATCAAACTATCATTTCACTATATTAAGATGAGACAATATTATGTACCTCTATTTAGGTAAAGGAAAAAATAATTTTTTAAAATAAGACATAACAGAAAATTTGATATAATTAAATATATTCTACATAAAAATGCAAAAATTTGCAATTTATTAATTATGCAATTTTGCAATTTATTAATTATGCAATAATTTAAGAAAAAATAAAAGCTTATATAGATAGAAGATAATACTTATCAAATTTTACAAAAATATTAAAAAAATTTTAAAAATAATTTCCTTTTTAGAAGACCAAACAGTATTAAACAGGAATTTATAAAATGTTTGTATTCGGATTTTAAGAAGAGTTTGCAATTTTAATTACAAAGAAATATTTTTTCCTCCAATTAAGTCACCTTGTTTTCTCACATAAAATTTCTCTTTGAGGGAAATATAAATACATTAAATTTAAAGAAAATAATACAAAAACTTACTAAAGTTTTGCTTTAAAATTTTATTAGAATTTTTTTTAAAAAAATTTGCATTTTACATTCTATTTTACTAACAATAATAGATTACTTATTATTATTAAATAAGACAAAAATTATGCTTTTATAGTTATAAATTTAGAAGAAAAATTTGAATGCCTTTCAGTCACGATAAATTTTTTAAAATTGTAAGGAGACAAATGAAAAACAGGACTGAAACTAAAAATGTTTTTATTAAAATAAAATTCCACGATACCTGATAACATAGCTGTTATAGAGAGTATTTCATTGGAGCAATTGTAGTCACATGATGAAATCAACATTTTTGCAAGCTGAGGATCCAGTGGGAATTCTGCCATGACAGCTCCAAGATCTGTTATATCACCCTCATCATTCAAACTTTGTAAGTAATTCAACAACTCTAATGCCCTCATGAGTGTTTCAGGAGCTGCAAGGAAACAAAAACTTTGCTAAATTCTATTGAAAATAGATAATAAAACTTCCAAAATATTATGATTTTACAAGAGTTAAAAATTTAATTACCCCAGTTTTTTCAAAAAATTAATTTTAGTTTTCAGCTTCCCACCTTTTTAAAAGAATGGTAAATAGCATAAGGAAAATAAAACCAAAATTTTTATGGGTTCTAGTTATTTGATTATATTTTAGAAAAAAACGGGAAGTAGCCATAATAAGTTGTAAATGGAATCTACATTTTTGTTAAAAAAAACTTTCATATCTATATATATATTAAAAAATAATAATTATTAATGATCTTTTTCAGAATACTGAGAAATAAATGCAGTTTTCACTTTTCACAGGGGACAAGTCAGGATATTCAGAGCAGCTTACTATTTTTTATTCCAATTTCCTTAAAAAAACTTCACAATAAAAATACTCTTTGGACAGGAAAAAATTATATTACAAATAAAAAGAATTTGAGTTAGTTCATATTTTGAAAAAAAAAATCCCTTCATTTCATACAACTAAAAAATTATATCTGTTTTTAGAGACTTAAATTATTATTCTTTGAGAATATAGACATGTTATATTAAAAGTCAAATAAAAATTGATTTAAAAAATCCTTCAAACATATTTTAAGAAAGATAAATCTTAAAAGCTGATTTTAAAAAAATAATAAACTCAAAATTGTCTATTTTTATTATTTTAAGTTATGAAAGTACTTGTCTGTTATAAATAACTTTTAAAAACCAAAACTTTAAATGCTTTTAAGTATGGGGGGATCCTATTAGCTCAAGGCTAATAACCAAGATAAACTTTGATACAAAATTGACATTATTATTAACACAATAATAGGCATACATTTGCAAAATGTCCCAATATAACAGCATTTGGAAGGGGGGAAGAAACTGATACAAAATAGTAACTTTAGAAATGTAAGACAGCAACATTTGGTATATTAACTCTTTGAAAGGCCATTTTTTTTTCTAGTCATGCTATATTAAAATAGTTTTAGGATTAAGATTCACTTAAGTAAAGTGATTCATATAGCTTATTAAATGAAGTTAATTTCATTAATTGATTAATATGATCAATTAGTAGTTAAGTATCAAATCAAAATACACCATGGTATGCAAGATAAGGAACTGAAACATCTAGGTTTTTATCTAATTGCAAAATTTGTTGGAACTTATGCCAATCTACATAATTTCATTTAAAAATTGATAAATTTGGTGGGAAGCATACTTTTAATGGCTTCTAAAAGGGTTAAACTGGCACAAAAACTGCAAGCTTAAAAATGCAAGACAGCAATATGTTGGTATATTAAATAAATCTTAGTGTGATAATTGAACTACTACAAAAAGCAGACAAACTGCATTGGTTAAATTACCTGGAGGATCCATGAAATCAAAATGTACCAAATCATCAATTCCAAGTTTCTTAAGCTGAAGTACAACAGTGCCCAAATTTGATCGCAAAATCTCAGGGTAGGTTTGGTCCTGCATTTCTGTTTTATATGCTTTTTCAGTATAAAGCCTGAAACATTTTCCGGGTCTTGTTCTACCAGCTCTACCCGCCCTCTGTTGTGCACTTGCTTTACTGATGGGAGATACAAGTAAGGATTCCACTCTGATTCTAGGGTTATAGACCTGAAAACAAGAAGGAAAAAATATACATATATTGTACTTATGTCAATATTTTCCAAAACAATTATCTATACTACTTTATAAATATGAAAGTTTGGATGGATGGATGGATAGATGATATCAATCAAATCAGAACTGAACGAAATTAGATGAAATTTAGAATAGTGATACAGTCTATAATAGAACATAGGCTACAATTTATTCTGGTTAATTGAGTGCTTAATTTTTTTGTTAATTAAAAACTAACTATCCCAACCAAAAATCTTAATTTTCCCTCCAGAAAATGAGTAAGGTTTCAGTTCCCCCCATGTTAATGAGGTTAGGCTTAACAATGTTTTTGACTGATTATTTCAAATGATTCTGCTAATCTTCTTAATGTTTGATGCATTTAAAATTAAACATTGTAAATTAATCAATTATTTTATTCATTTTGAAGCACTTTTGAATTAAAATAAAACAAAATTTCTAATCTATATTGCATTGTTCCAATTGGCTTCAAATTGTCAGTCCTCACACATACACATGGAAATTTCCATGCATACAAAGTCGCAGATAAAAGGTAGCATAAATAAACTTTCCAAAAATTTAAAGTGTCCAAACAACTAACTACATATCTAATTTTGTTTTTCCAGAGTGTTAGATTTACGATTAAAGCATGAGGCAAATTATTTCCATATATTTCAGCAAAATCAAATATACAATTTCAAAAAATATTTTTCTAAAGTTTTGCTATAAATGAATAATGAAACATTTATTATAACGATATACCAGGAATTGCAATGTATGATGAAATATGGTAATTTATAATAAATTGTCATAATAGATATGTTAATCATTAAAAAACTTCTTTGGAAAATATGATTTTACTAAAAATCAGTGGTAGCTTGTTGACTCAAGAATTTGAAGCGGTGAAAAATACTTATCAAAAGTTTATAACCCTATAAGTTACTTTATTCATAATTAGCATTAAAATTTTAATTTCCAATCAGATATGAAGTTTGCCGTTTGAAGTATGTTAAATTAATCTGTATATTAGAATTCCTTGCAGTTTTGTCAATCAACATATGCAAATACTGAAATGGTGATAAGCAGAAAAAAGTATCAATTTTTCTCCCTACATGCATTTCAATCTTCGCCAGAGCAACTTGCACACTAACAAACATCAAATTAAATGTTTAATAAATTATTTGTAACATTGAGTTTTACAGGTAATAATTATTAATAACTGTAACTCATTAAATTAACATTTTCAAAAAGTGACATATTTGTGTGATTTCTTTACTTATATAAACAACCACTTTCATTATAATAGATGATGATATTAAAATAATAATTAAAGCTTTAATAGAATGCTGAATATGACTAATAGAAGATTTATATTTATTAAGAAAAAAGCAGAAAAAGATGGATTTTTTTTTAAATCACTTATACCTTTTGCTTAGCAAATCCAGGATCAATCACAAAAACCACACCATCAATTGTTAAAGATGTTTCAGCAATATTGGTGGAGACTACTACTTTTCGACCTATAGCACCATTTGGTTTATTAGAAGGGGGTGGTTCAAAAATTTTCTGCTGCAAATTTGGTGGAAGAGTAGAATATAAAGGAATGCATTTTAATTCTCCAACTTCAGGCCCCAAAGAATCAAGTTCTCTCTTTATTCTTTTGCAAGCTTCTTCAATTTCCTTAGAAATAAGATTTTAAAAAATTACAATGTATTTATATATGTTACTTACCTACAACAAATTTAAATTAGTTCAATTTCATTATATTTGATGTAGTTAAATTTGAATATTTACTTTTTATACTGAAAATTAAATGAGCTCAGAATGCAGATGTAAATTTCATTTTTAGGAGAAAAAAATGATGCAGAAATAGTAATACTTGATGAATATTTCAGTGGAAATCTTTGAGAAGTATTATTAGCTTTACTTTGGAAATTAATATTTAAAAATATTTTTAACATTTATGCATAGTTTAAGAAAACATGAAAGCATTTACAGAAAATAACGGGAAAATTCTTTAAAAAATTGAAAAATTCTAAAATCAGCTGGATATCAAAACTTTAAATTTAAAATGATTAACTACATGTTTTCTTAATTCAAAAATTTTCCTAAGACAAGATCTCCTTAAATCACTTTAACTGAATCATTATAGAGTAAAACAATATCATCACATAAATAATTTCTGCAAACCATAGATTTTTGAGATATTAATTCTGAATCCAATACTAGTATGTATTGTAAAATAGCAAGAATAATAAAATATTACAAAAAAATAAATTTCCTACTAATCAATTTAGTAAAAAAGTAATTTGTACAACGCAACTGAGCAACAATATTATAACCAGGAATGTAATAAATAAAAATTATCATTACCTTGCTTTATTACAATGTGTACTTTTAATTTATGTAACTTTATATAATTTTTTTTTTATAAAACCGCAAGTATATCAATTACAATTCTTTTAAAATTTAAAATGAACACATACTTCTTGCCCAGTCAAAAACAAAAGGATATCTCCTTCTGTTTCTTCACACATGTGAATCTGTATGACTGTTCGAATGGCAGCTTCTAGATAGTCTCTTTCAGGTTCTGGAGTATAAAATATTTCAACAGGATGTGTTCTTCCAGGAACTGTCATCAATGGTGCATTATCAAAATAATGCTATAAAATAAAGACTTAAATTTAATGAAACATCTACAAGGAGCATAATGCAGTTAATTTAATATACAGCATATTACAAATTGTGGTATGTGTAGTTTCAAGGATATGTGTTAGAGTGCAATCAAAAAGAAAATATGACAGATATTAATGGATTGAACATAAGATAAATTATATAAATCTGTTGACCAATTTTTATTTCCAATTTGGATTGTACTTCATTATGAAAAAAACAAAATTATCATTTGAATTCAATATAATTTTATTTTAGAAAGATGGAAATGCTTGGCAGATCAATTCTAGGGCACATATTTTATCTAAAAGGATTGGTATCATCAGCTTTTATCAAAAAGATTAGGACTCCCTTGTTATCTATAGGTATTTTTCAGTAGTCCAAACAAAACAAGAGTAATTCAGTAGTTTTTATTAATAAAATTTTATTTCTGTCAAGAATCTAGGTTACTTCCAGCAATTGTCATTCCATATATTTGTTTAAATTCATTAATGAGAAAATTTGCTCACAAGTGTAAGTGCTGCCAAAGAAAGTTCCACACACAGCTGCATTTTGCTTTAAGCATGAAAATTCCTCAAGTGAGTCTATAAAATTCTAGTATCAGTTTTTTTTAATTGATGCTTGTAAATCAATTAAAGCTAATTGTATACTCTCATCCACTAGATTTACATCAACAGAAAAAGGAGAAGAAAATACATAATCTTTGTTTGGCATTCTATAAAATATTTATTCGTTCGTTCGTTTATAGAAATAAATTCAGTAACAAAATTGATTATTTCTTTCCGTTCTTGTCATCAATAGTTCATGCAATGTTTAATGTTTCAACTCTCAATGTCGTTTGTTCACAATAACAAACTGACCATAAGAAAAAAAAATTATGTACTTATTGATTAAAAATTAATATACTTGAAAAAATACTTTTAAACAGTAATAATCAAAATTGTGCACAATAAAATATATTCTATTTGTATTTCTAAGAATTGTAGAAATATATGCTATATAAATTATTTAAATATACTTATACTCGTGTTCTCTATGTGTTATCAGACAAAGCAATTATCAGTACTAAACAGGATTGACACAAAATAGAGAACAATTATCTTATAATGCTTAAAATTATTGATTTTATTACAAATAAAAATTACCTGAAATTTTCCAGCATCTAATGTAGCACTCATAACAACAATTTTCATATCATCTCGCCTGGAAACCACTTGTTTTAAAACACCCATGAGTATATCTGTAGCCAAAGTACGTTCATGAGCTTCATCAAGAAGGATTACACCATAAGCTTCTAATAAAGGATCACTCATTGCTTCCCTCAACAACATACCATCTGTCATGTATCTGAGAAAAAATAACATTATTAATACAAAAGAAATTGAAAATATATATTTACACAACAATATAATGTTTTAAATAGATATTAAAAGACAAACATTTATTCATTTATTTTAAGATTTTTTTGAAAATGGGTAGTTTTTATTTTGACTTTCTATCAAACAAAAAACATTTTAGTTTAGTTCTATATATTGTAAAATGTATCAAATATACATTTTTGAATACCTCTAAATTTTGACCAGTGTGTCTCAAAATCTACTACAGTTCTAAAATGTCAGTATAAAGACATTACAAATCTCATGCATAATTCTCGCTCCATTTTTTAGATATTCTATTCACAAATACAATGAAAGATAGTTTGCTTTTTTATAGATTTAGTTCAATCAGTTCAAATACTGAGTTATACTCATAAACATAAATAGACATACATAATTTTGAAAAGATTTTTTAGATTTTCAAAGTAAATAAATATGATCATTAAACAAATTCTTGGGGTTCAAATTTTTAGATTATTATATATTTTTATTTAGCATATTTAGAATAGGAGAAAGTAATGATTCATTTTAATCAGCAAAAGTCATAAAAAAATAATATCCAAAATTTCACAAGAAAAACTTATAATTCAACTTTTCTTGTTTCACTGTATTAATGGTGATTATGCAATCAAACTTTGTGAGATAATAATAAATCTAAACGCAATTCTTAATTCAATTCAGTGTATGTTAATATGTAATTAACATAATTTTAATACATTGATTTAATTAAATTTTGTAATTTTATAACTAAATGTTATTAAAATTATATGTCCCAGAGAAAATATTTCTTCTTGAATGCAAGAGAATATTATAAAAATTCTTTATGTGAATAAAAAAAAATGTGTAAATAATATAAAATTTGCATGAATATAAAAGAATAAAAATTAGCATTACAAATCAAACATATTCATAGAAATTTTACGTATTATTCATTAACGAAACATTCAAAAAATGAATTGACAAACAAAACATTCTAATCATTTTTTTAATCAATTCTTATTAAAATATAGATATGAAAAAATAACATTTTTTCAATTGAATAGAATATAAGCTAGGAAACCGGTTTCCTTCATTTGGGCAAAATAAAATCAGACTATTTTAAGAATTTCTTAGCATTTCTATTTTTCAGTTAAATATTAGTATTAAGCAAAGAACTTTTGTGTTTATCCAATTCGCTATGCATTCTTTCAAATTTAGACATTTTGTAACAGTAGAAGATATCAAATAATGAAGTTTCTCTTTTAATAAATTAATCAATTTAGTTTCTCATTTCAAAACATTTAACTAAACCAATTAGTTAATTATTTATATTATGCTCATTCTTTTATTTTTAATAACTTTTAAAAGGTTTTGACTTATTTCAAAATATACATACTGACATATATGTTTGTACATAAAAATTTTTATCAGATTTTATAAACAATAGTTAAAAAATAGGTAAATGTAATAAAAATAGAGTATTAAAAAAATGCTCAATTTACTAATTTGACTAAAAACATCCTTTAATCTATTCCCTCTAGGTTATGTAAAGGTGACGAGGTGTTCAGCTGTTCTCACTAACTTTATATAAATATTAAATAAGTATTTGGAAATTTGCAATTATAAATAATAAATAATGAAAATGATAAAGTATTATTCTATATAGCATTTATAAAAATAACCCATATGCTTTGAAATCCAAAAAAATTATTTCTACTGGTATTTTCTCCAAACTCATTATTTTGTAGCACTATCGAGAATGTTCCAAGATTGAAATGCAATTTAATTCTTTATGAGTTAGAAATAAGTGGGCAATGTAAATTGTAAAGTAGTTCAGAATAAGGTATGAAATAAAGCAATATTAACAAAAAAAAATTCTATCAACTTTCCAAAAATAATTTGAAATTTTTATGTCTCCTCAAAATTAATTAAATCAATTAAAAAAACTTCTGCACATTTATAAGCAGACTATTTATCTCTGTATATTAAAGTTTTATTTAAGAGTAGTAGAATTTTTTCAGCACATGCAATTCGATTTTTTATCTAAAAATTGTATATAACCCTTATCTTTATTGAGGAAATAGTATTTTACCTAGAGTGAAAATTTGCATTAGTTGTCCTTTTTTTTCCCTCTATTATATCTCATTTGATTTTAAAAATATAGTTATGTGAAATTTTCTAATGATCTAGTTGGAAGGGAAAGGAAAACTTAAATTTATCAAGATTTGTGGAATAAAAAAATTTTAAATTTTAACTTTTGGAAAATTGAAGGAAAATTTTTTTTAAAGCATATTCTTATTCCATACCTTATTTTGAAATATTTTGCAATTTTTACTGTCCACTTATCTCTAAGGGGTCAAGGATTAATCCAAAATTCAATCTGTAGATATGTTTACTTAAAGCATACAATTATTTTTCAATTCAACAAAACTAAATCCTACTTGAGTATTGTTTTCATAGATGAGCAATCTTCAAAACGAATGCTGTATCCAACCTCTTGTCCCAACATGACATCCATTTCTTCTGCAACACGAGCAGCAACACTCATCGCTGCCACTCTCCTAGGCTGAGTACATGCAACACCTTTTCTAACTCCTTGTTCTCGCAGCCATTCAACACACCATTGTGGAATCTTGTGAAAGGAAAAAAAAGCATAGAAGAATAAAGAAAAACCATCTCTTTCTGGGTTATCAATAACACTATGCAAAAAACATATATATATATATATATATATATATCACAACTTCCCTTTTGAAACAATAACAAAAATCAATTTAATCGAACTGTTATAAAATAAGCTAAATAACAATATTTGTCTTTGAACGTTACATTCAAACTATCACAAGCATTTTTAAAAACCATTTTGGTTAAAGGATTAGGATAATAGATCATTTATAATTCTGATAGAAAAGAAATATCCAAACCTTTAACTATGTTTAAAGAGTTTAATTCTCTTATATACATATTTTCGTTTAAAACTTCTGTTTGCAAGAACACTAAAAATAAAATATTTTGGTTAGGAGCTTTATACATACACACAAGTTTTTTCCCCTGCAAAGACAATGGAGGGAAAATTGAGATTATTTTTTAATACTCTAAAGGTGAATAGATGAAAATTAAATTTTAATGCACTACTGGATGATAGCTAAATAAAACTATTGTGATTACTTGCACCTCAAAAAAAAATTCTTAAAAATAATTCTGCTAATAAATTATTCTAACTATTTAGGAGATATTTTCTACAAAATTAAATATTTTTCATCTGAATTTTAATTTTACATTTATAGCAAATTAATAAAATTTTCACCTCAAGTTAACTGATAGTTGATGGTACTATGCTTCATTTCATAAGCAATTAAAATAAGTAACAGGTTGCAGCAGGGTTTATTTATGCAAATATTTTAACACACTTTCATATTTTTCTAACCAACCAGAACCAATATATATTTATAGGAAGAGGGGTAAACATGAAGAGATTTCTCTATATGCATTCTATGAAGTTAAAATTAAATAGCAAACATATATATAGGACAAATAAGTGATTCAGCAGTATATCACTTTCAAATTAAGAGATGAGATGTCCTTTTAATAACTGCAAAAATAAAACATGACACAATTGTGCAGTTCAATTCTCATTTAATGATATATCAATAAATATTCTTATGCAAATTCCTATAGCAAGACTCTATTCAAAATTTATGATTTTTCAAGAATATGAATAATTTAATTAGATTGAAAATTAAAACTTTGTGAATATGACAAAATGAGACATTTCTTTACTTTATCAGAAAGCTTTGGAGAAATTCTTTTAACAATTAATACAAATTTTTGAAATTTTCAGTAGCCTTATCTGCAAATTGAGTTTTTTTTTTTATGTAATTCATAGTGATAATCATAAAAAGTCATTTTTTCAAAGAACAACTTTTCAATCTAAAAACTGTCCAAAAGTTTTATTTTTCCATCATGGTGCCACTCTATCGAGTCCTAAATCTATTATTTACCAATATGTAGAAAAAGTGTGATTAATCCAACATTTAAATGGATACATTTATATAAAATGTACTTTAAATATTAATCATGTAGAATTATTACATAAACGAAAAGAATATTTCTTTCCTTTCAATCTGGTTCTATATTTCATTCAATATGAGCTTCATATTTCTCTTTCATTTATATCTATATTTTTCAGTAATATACAATTAAGTAATATACAAATACAGTAATATACAAAAATTAAGATTTAAAATATCTTAGTTATCTTCTTTTTATCCTTTTTTATTCTAACTAATATTTTATATTTATATGTAACATCTATTGCAGTTTTTATTGTGATTAATTTTCACTTAATCTAGCACAACTAAACAAATCCATTAATCAAAGATGACTAGTTATAAGAAAATGTAACAATTTTTATTGGTCAAAGTGACTTTGGAGAACCTAAAAAGTGCTTAATGAAGAAATCTGATTTTAACTCCATTATGTTAGTCCACCGTGGAGGACTAAGGAATCTTATCCACATTTGTGTTTTGTTGATAACAAAAAAAAAAAAAAAAAAAAAGGAAATTTGGCATTTTATAGCTAATGGACCAAAGAAACCGTGCAATGCTGAAACTTACATTGATATACCAGCAATTATTATACTATTCCTAGAATGTAAGAATTATTTTACAATAATTATTAACAAAAGGTTAAAAAAAAATAAGAGCCTTACTTGTGTTGTTTTGCCAGAACCAGTTTCACCAACAAGTACCATAATCTGATTCTTTTTTAACATCTCAAAGAACTTTGGTTTGTACTCCCAAACAGGCAATGTTATTCGTTTCTTAAAAAGTTCGTAATAATGTGCAGTATGAGGCAATCCATTAAAAGGGTTTAAAGACTAAAAATGAAGGAGAAAATCTATTAATCAAAAATACATTAATAGAATAGATTAGCCAGATATATTAATAGAATTACCATTCTAATACATGTTTAAATTTTAATTTCAAACAACATTAGCAAATAAATCGGAAAACTTACTTTTATTGTACCAGCAGATGGTGCTGGTGTTGGTTCCAAGAACACTGTGTTATTAATAATTTCTTTTTTTCTATCTACATCTTCACCATTATTTTCAACTCTACTGAAAAGAAAAATACATAAAAATAAGTCATTGAAATTATTACAATAACTATTGATGCTAATAAAAGTAAATAGTAGTAGTTTGATGTAATCATATTAGTTTCATTAATAACTATTGTATTAATGTAGTCATGCGAGTAGTTGTATATTAATAGAATAAAGTTAACCCATTATTTGAATAGCTTAGTATCCTAATATTAAAACAGTAACAATAGGAGTCCATTTTGGCAAAATTGTGGAATAATCACACAAAAAACTTGGAAAACTTACTAAAAAGATAAATCATTTTTTAAGCCATAACTTTCTATTAGGAATATTCTTCAATTGAATATAGTTGAAAATAGAATTTTTCTTTTAAGAATCAGAAAGAGAAATGTGATATCATAAAAAGCATCCATTATAAAAGTTTATATTGCTTTGTCACTTTCAATGATTGACTTAAAAATAGAACAAGAGCTAACGGTTTTCTGTTTCAGCTCATACATTAGTATTTTGATCCACAGGAAAGACTCATTAATGATGACCTATGTATAAAATAACAGGAGTTTTTGTAACAGAAAATAATACCTAGCTGGAGATTTAAAAATAAAGAAAAGGCAGTCTAAGAAAACATTTCTGGAAAATGATTTCTTACTTGCTCATATTATTTTTCAATTTAAATCAACATCCTATAAGAAAGGTTTTTGAAAAACGATACCAGGTAAGAAAAAAATGAAACCTGAAATATCCTGATTCGGACAAGATGAAAAGTAAATTTACTATATCTGATTTTAAATATAAAAATACTTGCAAGATTAATTTTTAGAGATAAAAGATCTCAAAAGCAATCTCATACTCATTAAATACATAAATTTAGCTCTCGTATCAAAATACTCCAAACAAAAAACCCTTATTTTAGAATTCATAATCCTAACAAATGTGGCAAAGCCCTAGCTTTTATTGAACTCCTATTAATCAAAAAATTATGTCTTGAGTTAAGAAAAAATACTTAGTCAATATCTTCTAATAAAAGTGCACATATGCATGCCGGTGTTTTCTGTCAACTCCTTCTCTGTTGGACATTATTAACCCATAGAACTGACAAATTTGGTATATATATTTTTTTTAAAAAGGGGAGGGCTCTTTTTTTTATTGGAAATAAAGCAAAATTTTGAGAATTTTCTTCCAATAATTTCTGAAAAAATTAGTTCAAAATTTTTATACCATCCTAAAATAGAAAAATTTATGTGTGCAATCATAATTCATTTGTCATACAGCCATTTTGTTTAATTTTAATAAATTTTTAAAGATCATTTTAAACAAATTCTTCGCTACACAGAGAACTGCATAACTGTAACAAATAATTGGCTCAATTTGTTCCCATTTTTGAAGATCAAGATACAATATATTTGACTTATGTATTTATATTGAATAAGTTTCTATATAAAACATTCTTTAAATTGTTTTTTTTTTCTCTTCAATTCCATGCGATTTCAAAAATTAAACAATATGAAAAAAAAATGTTTCACTTTTTAAATATTATTAGCATTTCATGTAATGTAAATAGAATTATAAAAATATTTTATCACTTTTTTTTTATTTGAAGCTTTGTTTTCTTATCATAGAATGCTGAATTTTCCATTGTACAAAGACATTACTAAATAATTCTATAAGATATTAATTAAAGCATGTAATATACATTCTATAGAATGCACAAAATTTTAATGCTGAATTATTCTATTTTCCATCTTTATGCTTTTGATAAGGATACTTTAATTCAACAAGCATGTTATTTAATTTGTGGAAATTTAAGCACATGCCAACTGAAATTTAATAGAAAATTTCTATGAACTGCATAGGTGCATAGTATAATGTGAAAAATTATATAAAGAGCATAAAATTATACCCTTTTTCAAAATTTCAAATTCAAAAATTTGCTAAGGAAGTCACTGATACAAAGTATAAAGGATTTAATTTTAAAAAAATGTTTAACCAATATTCCATGCAAATCAGCTGGTTGCCAAAGACAGCTAATATATATATATATATATATATATAATTAACCTTTGAATAACATTAAAAGAATCAAAACTTAAACTTTTAACTTTCTATTTTAAAAAATTTAATAGTTATAAAAGTATAGAATTAGAAATTGCATAACTTACTTAATCTTTTTATATAAATCATCAGGTTCCCTGCTTTTCCTATTAAGAATATGAAAGAAATAATCAAACAGATGGGTAAAATATAAACATGTTATTTGTATCCAACTATTAAATTTAATTTTCATCAAACATTGAACTAAACAATAAAATTTAAAAAGTTATCCTCTTACATTTAACTTGAAATCCCCCATTTTATAAAATAGTATTTAAATTTTTGATGGGGGGAAGGGACAGATTTTACATATTCTAGGAAACTTTTTACAATGATAATAGATATTATGTCTTTTTATAAAAATAAACTCATACAAGTTCAAATTATAATAATTATTATTATTATATAAAAAATTATGATTGTTTTCATGTTTTTTTTTTAAACATTAAGAAAAATTTGATAAATTAGTATTCAGAGAAGGAACTTACTTATTCAACTTCCATATATTATTTAAAAAAAAACAATATTACCTATATCAAATTTGCAGATTTTAGTAGAAAAAAAAAGGCATTTTTCACTTTTGGTGAAATGTATTTAAAATTTCACTCCCAGGTTCATACAAGATTTAACTGTATAGTAAAAACATATCAAGATTTTATGCTCATACAAGGATATATCAAATATGCATAAAATGCATATATACAAATAAGACGCATATTCAGATATTAGACTTTTTAAAAAATCAAATATTCATTATTGGGGCTTTGTCTTTTAAAAACTGCTAAATTAAAATGAATGGTTTTGCTTGTGAAGTGATTTTTTTTATTTTTAGAAACAATGGCTTTAGAAACAAATACATGAACTAATTTCTAATATGTAATCAAATAAACTTACCTTTTGCTTCAAAATACATATATTTAGAAAAAAAAATTATTACGAAATAAAAGTTCCTTTTGTGTATATTCTTTTCTAATACTGCTTACAATAAATTTAGTACAAAATACTGATATCATTTCTTTACAAAAATCTACCAAATTAAAAATGGATTTTCAAAATGGTTAAGTAAGGATTATAAAATAATGGTTATGAAATTAAATTTGGCTAACTCCATGACAAATGACATCCAATAACTTTGATATTTTCTTTTGAGGGCAGAGTAAACAATCTGAAATTTATAGATTAGAATATAAATTTTTAAAAATTAGAAAATTACTTATTCTACATTGAAATTCAGATTCAAATTAATTTTTTGCAAGATCTTTAAGTGGACTTCAAGTTTTGTAGGCAAGAATACCAAATAAGAGATGTATTAGTAATGACCTGACAATAGTTCTAATGAAGACTGCAAATATATAACAAATCTGTGTCAAATTAAAAAGCATGGAAAGAGTGGAAACTTATGAAATTGGTACTACTTATCAATGTTAAATAAGGAATTTTTACTTCAATATTACTTTTCTGCATGGTACAGCACAAGAAAAAGCATCTAATTACTCACCTTTTAAAATCCTCAACATCAACACGGCCTTTCTTTTCAGAAGTTTCATATTCTGTCCTGAAAATTTAAAGGAAGGAAAATCATTATTTCAAGTATTCAATTTTCTTCGTGAATATTACCCATACACAAGTATACTTAATACATCTTTTTCCTATTTAAATTCATAGATTTCAATGCTATGAATAAGATTAATTAAATATATTTCCTAAATTCTGCTGTTATAAAAAAGATTTTTAAAACAATTTGTAAGCTCTGTACACTATTTTTAAATGCTGTTAAATTTTCTACACCTACTTCTCTATTCTAATCACATATCTTTTTTTTTTTTTCCTTTTTAAAGATTTAATTAATACTTGCTGTTGAATTCAGAGCTTCTCACAATTTCCTAACTATTTCATTAGTACATATTAAAAATAAAGCCTGTTAAACTTATGTTAAGAGTAAAATAGAATTAGCTTCATGCACAAGCAAAAAGTAATTATACGAGTTGGTTTATGATATTAATAAATATATATATTTTGTTCAAAAAATAATTAAGGAATTTTAAAAAAATCACTAAATAAAAGATATTTCCAAAAAAAGGCATTATGTCTAATATTTTAAAATCATGTATCATAATTATTCTTGACAACCAATAAAATTTAAACTACATTATTAACTCTTTCCAATTTTTAAAAGAAACTGAATGAACTAATATAAATGAATTTAAGAATTTTTTTAAATTATTTTTCAATACTTCTGATACTTTAAATAAAAATTGTGTATATAAATTATGCAAAATAAAACATATAAATAATATCATACAACAGGACAGAATTACTCTAAATTTATTTTTAACACATGAAAATGTTTAAAAAATTAAATAAATGTTGCAATAAACTGCATACCCCATACAAAAATCATAAAACAATATATAAAAATATTGATCTTACATCAACAGAAACTTAGTATGATAAGAAGTTAATTTTATAAGAGACTAAAAGAAAAAGCAAGCACAGAAGGATTTTATGACATTTTTAAAAATAGTGTTTAGTAGTTTTATTTTAAAATAAAAGACAGTAATTTCAATGACAATTTATATATCTTAAAATAAAAGTGTATGCTTTAACATAAGTGAGAAAACATTATTATTATTAAAGAAGTTTAAAAATTATTTTAACAAAATATATTTTTCAATTATGTTTCTTTTTTCTTTTTTTTCACATCATAAAATGCAAAAATAATAATATCTTACTGAAATTTTTATTGAATTTTTTCCAATCTTTCAATAATTCATTTAAACATACTTTAAAAGTCTGATAAAATTAGAATGTTTACATAAAAATTTGAATTCATGAATATAAGAAAAAGTGACAAGAAAAAAAGTAATCTTAGTTATTTTTTTTAAGGCTAAAAAAATTATTGAAACAAAGAATGAAGAATAGAATAAATACAGTTGAAAAGTGAAACTCACTTCACTTCTTTAGAAGAATGTTCCTGAAACTCCTTTGTTTTTCTAACAGAAAGATTAAATATATAAAATATTATTCAGAAAAACATGCAAAAAGAGAAAAAAGAAAGGGAGAATGCATGCAGAGTAGTCAATAAAAAGATAAAAAGTCAAGAATAGGTAAGTAGATTTAATTTTTCATGAATGGATAATATCTAAACTTACTTCAAAAGAGAAATTATTTATTTCATAATTTATATCATCAAAGCATAAATTATGTTATTTAGAAATTAATAACTAAATATTTTCAATATTTATTGCCTGACTTTTAAAAGGGAAAATATTCATATGCAGCCAACATTTTTGCAAGCTTCCCTTTACAGAAGCAGAATCCATTTGCATTGAATTACTTCCCATTTGTGGCAAACAGGAATACAGAGAACTTTCTTGCCTAATTTTAATGCCTCTAATTGAAATTCAGCATAATACATATGTATTACTTATTTACAAATAATACTAAACCTACAGCCGAAAAGTGTTTACAAGGTAAATATATATTGTAGCTAGTATAATATAAAAGAGAAATGGTTTTGAGTAACTTTTCAATGTCATTCTAAAATGTCATACCATTTTAAACTGCAATTCAGGAATTTTTAGATTACACAAATAGAACTTTAATCTGATATGAACTTTCATCTGAATTTTTAGTATTAAGTTAAAAATATAAATAAAAGTTATTTATTAACATAACAAACATTGACACATGCAAAAATGTAAAATCACATTAGCAATTTTTCTAAATTTTAAATTTATTTTTCATCAATGTTGTACAATGACATGTTTCATACAAAATGCATTATATTTTTCATAGAAATTATCAAAATTTTTAAAATCCTCAAGAAATGAGCAATATAGGAGATTTGCCAGTTTATACATTTTTCCCCCTCCTCATTAAAACCAAACTACATGTCTATTAGAATCAAGTTTAAACATTCCTTTTAATAAGCACCATGTACTTTATTTGGTATTGATCATTAGCTATTTTTATGATCAAGGCATGGAATTCATTATCATATTGTTCGACTACTCACATAGCAGTTCCATTTTTTCCTCCTTTTAGAAAATGTATAACACATTCACCGAATTTGTTATACATTTTCAATTTAGTAATCAGATTTCAAATCACACAAAAGTACTTCTTTAACAGTTAGATGTTAGACTGCAAAATACAAAGTATATATGAGAGCAATGTATTTTGCTTATTCCTGGCATTTCTTTGTAGAGCAGAAAACACATTATTTCAATATACAGACTGAATTTCATTCTGAAAAATGTTAAAATATGTTTCTCAAAATCAACTTGAATTAAAAGTGCTTCATAAAGTAGATATTGTTTCAAAATTATAGAAAATGTAGATTCTGTACACATTACATAAATACGCCAAAGAAAATATGTGAATTTTTCTAAATTAATACCATTTTAATTACGAATCAAATTAGCACAGTTTTTAACATACTATAATTTTATCTGCTGCTTTTGTAAATTTCTACTAAGATTGTTGAGTTGAATTAGGGTGTTTACTAATGTAGTCCAAATTAAGTTATTGCCATCAATATTGAGAAAATAAAGTGAAAATAAACAAAAGAAAACAATTGTGCCAGGCAGAAAAAAAATTGACTTTTGCAAGTGAATTAATTTTCTGATTTTATTTTCTTTTTTATTATAAAAAGTTCATTGTTAAACAAAACTGTTATAAAGAGTAAAAATATATTGTTTTCAAGACAGAGAGATGTAAATTTTTAAATAATACACATACCTTTTCAAGTCATCAATTTCACTGCGATTTTTATCAGAAGCATCATCCCTAAAGAAAATGGAACAATATTTTATGAATGGAAAATAATGATATTAGATTATACTTAGTTAAGTTTTTTTTAACTAAATTATATAAAAAAAAGTAGCAACAAAAATGAGCTAACTGGTAAAGGATAAAATTATCTCAGTTCAAGAAAAAACTTTCTTCTATTGCACAATAACAAAAAAGTTGAGAATTCCTTATACTTGCTTCATTTGCAAGTGTCAGGAATTCTCAACTTTTTTCAATTTATTTAACTTTTATCATCATGAAATTCATCTTATTTAACAATTTATGTTTCTGTTCACCTTTGTTTTTGCTATGTCAAACTACATTCCTCTTTTGTTTTTGCTATGTCAAACTATGCGTTCTCAAAACGAACAGACATATGCTAGCCATTAACCAGATTTTGAAGTATAATCATTATTTTTTAAATTTAAGTTTGAGATAATGAAAAAATTCAAAAATAATTTTTTGTTACAATACCACATTTTTAAAAAAATTATTAAATGAATATAAAAAATTTAGAATAAAATTTTAAGTTTTGATAACCTTTCTTGAAAAAGAAATTCTCATAATTTTATTTTAATTTGTATGTATTTTGAAAATTATTCCTTAATTAATTTGAACTTTACAGCATTAAACTATTCATATTTATTTAGTTGTCAAACATAAGATTTTTTTGAATTCTTACATAAAGATTTTTGTTTGTAATAACTGCAAGTTCAAAGTGGTTGTGATGATTGCTTTGAACTCTTCAAACATTTAATAATGACTAGACACTTAGGCAAATATTACAGATCAGAAACTTCTAAAGAAATAAATGAAAAAAATTGATACGGCATTCAGTTGGTAATAAATCATGACTAAAATTTTAACCAATAAGTTTTGTAAAAGAAATAAATATATAAATTTGGAAAATCTTTGTCTCAATGTATAAATTAATACTTTAAATGCATAGATGGTAGGCAACATTTTGAAGTTTAATTATGTTTGACATTTTATAAAAATATCATTTGTATAATTAAAATCGTTAAAAAAAATAATTTAATCATAACTATATCAAATATCATCACCTGTTATTTTCTAACACAATTTAACTGAGATAATTGCTAAGATTTGAACAGAGTTCTTTAAATTTGCCAACTATCTAATGAAACTGCAAATACATTTTAAAATAAAAATAAATTTTAAAAATATATTCAACAGTTTGATTATAATTAAATACATTTTATGTGTGTGTTTTCTCAAATTCAAAAAATAAATGCCCTTATCAAAAAAAAAAGAAACTTTTGAAGAAGATACAAGCAGAATAATTTTATAAAGTGTAAACATAACTGCAGAAAGAAATTCCTCTGAATATATTGCAGCAATAAGAAATAAAAACAATCACAAATTAGAATTTATCACTTTTGTAACTTATATACAAAGCTGGTTTCTCATCAAGATTTAGAATACAAGTTTCAAATACATTTATTGCTATTAGCAGTGTCACAAAACATAGGAATAATAAAAATTCATAACATTTTTATTACTTTCAGTTTTAGATTAATTGCGTATTTTTTAAGAACAACGTGCGATTTTCAAACAATCAGTTGAGATAACAGAATAAAAATTTTCATCATAAAATGAAATAATTTGATGTTTTAAACTATATTTCTAAAAAATACAGTATGAAAAATATAACGTAATTATTACAAAATATATGAACTAAGCCTATTACATGTTTTAGAAAAAAAAAATAAAAACTACTTACTTCCTAACAACATGAGTATCTACGAGATCAATTCTAGGCTTTTTCCGAGACATTTTATTCTGTATTACTGTTTTAAAAATGAACACCAATAAATATTAATATAATTCAAAAATTTCTACTCAAAATTTCAACCAGGTTCAAGTACAACAAACTCAAAACACAAAAAAGCCGACCAACCATGGACAATTAACCGACGACTAAATGTAGGAAGGTGCAGAGAATCGATTCTCGTATTTGAATAGAACGAGTTCATTTCTTCGGTTGAGTTCATTACTGCTTCTCTTTCTCTGATCTTAGTATACAATTTCCGCGTGTATGAATGATTCAATGATCTTTAAAAGCATTTTTTTCTTTTTTGTATTTTTAATTAATATAAAAGTTATATAGTTTAAAATAACAATATTTTGCAATGTATTAAATTAAATCTAATTTTATTATTCATGAAAGGAATTATTGTCGAATTATTTACCGTGTCATCTTTTTATAGCATATATTATTAACTTTACAATAGCATTAATAAATAATATCTTATCAAAATTCTATGCATTATACTTTATCAGAAAATAGTGGCACGTAATTTACTAATACGAATAATTTTATAACTATGATGCATGTTGGCAAATTTCGTGTATAACTGTATTTTGACAAATTGTCATAAACCATTATTTCTCTGAAATACTACTTAAATTATTTTTCAATAAAATGCTTATTTTTATTTTTATTTTTTGTAAATGAAATTCATCTTATTTAAAAATTTGTGTTTCTGTTACATTGGTATCTACTTTTCTTTTAAATATAATTTGATATTTCTAGAATAAGTTATCAGATCAGCTCAAAAGTTATTTAATCATTTTTGACAATACAGATAATTTTGTAAGAAATTTCTAATTATTTATCGTAGATTTAGTTATATGTTTGTTATATAGATCAATACAAATCTATGGAATAAAAAAATGTAATTCATCCAGCATTTTGTCTTTAAAAAGAGCTATTTTATTTAGGTGCATGAGATAAACACAATTACATTTTTTGAAAATCCAAGCGTAAAGAGAAAAAATGAAGTAACTTATATAATTTAATGTTTCAGAAGATTCTAAGAAATGTTATCTTCTGTAATGATTTAAAAATATTATTTCAGTCATCAAAGATTTACTGATGACTGACTTCTGATTAATTTCTTAAAAGTGAAACTAGGCAATGAAATTGTTTAGAATTTAAATTTTATAATTATTTGGTATAAAATGGTTCTATCATATATGTAAATTTATTTATAATGTGATTTACTCTATCTTAGTTTCATTAATAACATATAATTTTTTTAAAGTGTATTAAAAAGTTTTTACATAATCATAAAAAAAAAAATCTAAATTCTGTACTACTTTGGATTATTTAACTCAAATATACTATCTTTGAAAGAATTATAAATTTTTAAATGTATTAAAATTTGTCCTTTTGAAAAGAGCTTTTTTTCTTACATTCATTTTTTAAATCTTATTAATTTTTAACTTTATAAGAAAATATTAAGACAACTGAAAAAGCTGGTAATAGAAAGTAAGTACCCCGAAAGTAAGACAAATGAGACAGTAAATGCAAAGTAACAAATTGAATTTTAATCTTTTGAATTAATGTATGTTTTTTTAAACAGATTAATAAAAAATTTCACATTCAGTATATATTTCAATTATATTGATTTTTGGAGGGAGAATTTTATATTGAAATCACTTGAAATTAATTATTTTATTTATTTTATTTCATAAATATTTCTATTTCTATGAATTATTAATTCATGATTCTAAATATTAAAATTGTTTTCTTGTTGAATTTTGAGGAGTGTATAAAGATGATGCTTCCTTGTAATTGATAATATGAAAATTATCTCTTTTTTTTTTCTTTTATTTAATGAGCTTTGAGTATCCATTTAAATAGGAGCCACTTTTCATTACTGAAAGGTCAATGTGTTTATTTACATTTGCTTACATCAAAGTATTCGGTTTTTCTTATCATTAGTATAATATGAAATGAACGTTCGAAAATATCTAGATATCATCTTAGCCAATAGGAAATCAGAATACCTGTTAGTACTTTTCTAGATCTACTAGTTTGCAAAAACAAAAAATTCTGATTCATCGCAAATAATGCCACTTATCAATATAATAATTAAAAGCATGCAAAATTATAATTAATTCAGCAATAAAGGAGAAAATTTAGTTTTCAAAATTATTGCAAATTTCATGTCTAAGAAAGAGTTGAATGCGCCAACCAAACGTCCATTTTTCCGTGCAATGTGCTTCATTTCTTGCACATTCAGTTGATGGTATATATTATCTGGTCAAAAGTATCCAGACACCCAATGATATGGACTTAGAGGATACTGAAACACATATTATGATGTTAGTCCTCCTTTGGCCTCGATGACAGCCTGTACACGTCTGGGAAGACTTTTCACAGATGGCTATAGGAATCGACTTCCAGGCGTCTATCACAGCTGAAGCGAGTGCTTACAATGAGGATAGTTGTGTCGAGAGTGAAAGTCGCGATACGAACCTGTGACGCTAGGGTCGGTAGCCGAATAATATGACCACTAAACCAAAAGTCAACTTCAGTATCGTAAATGTTATCTGGTTTATAAGGTGTAGCGATTGAAGGTCGCGGTACGAACCTGCGACGTTTGGGCCTGTAGCCGAGTAACATACCGATCAAGCAAAAGGGAGCCTTCAGCTCGAAGAATATTATCTGGCTTATAAGGGTAACGCTACAGTACTTCCCCACCAATGAGTCGGCTAAGAAGCGAACGATTTTTTTGTATTGTGCCAAGTGTTATGGTGAGTTGCTGCTTGCTCGTCAAGTGGGTCTGACGATTTTTTTTTTATTTTAGCTTTCGTCAAGTGAGCCTGACGATTTTTTTTGCGTTTAGATGGCGCCATGAATGTAGTGATTGAAGGTCGCGATACGAACCTGCGACGTTTGGGCCTGTAGCCGAGTATCATACCGATCAAGCAAAATGGACCCTTCAGCTCGAAGGATATTATCTGGCTTATAAGGCTAACGCTACAAAGGCCAGTGCCACAGTACTCCTCCACTAGTGAGTCGGATGAGAGACGAACGATTTTGAAAGCGCCAAGCGTATGGCGAGCGTGTGAATTCGTTGGTGCGTCGAGTAAGCGACGGCTTTGATGGCTGGTAGATGGTACCATGATAGATCAGAAAGTTACGATTGTCAAGGTCACCAATGTCACGATACGAACCTGCGACTCTAGGGCCGGTTACCGAGTAACATGACCACAACATCAAAAGTTGACTTCAGTATCGTAGATGTTATCTGGCTTATAAGACTAGCGCCACAATCGGTTAGGCTGGCTACGTAATCTGCACTCTAGTTCGTCCCAAAGGTGTTCTAGGGGATTTAGATTGGGGATCTGAAAAGGCCAGTTCAGTTTTTGAATTGCCAAACTACGCCTGATCAAGCCTCGATGTATGAATGGAGCAGTTATCCTGCTGGAAGAGAAATGGGTTTCCCCAAAATATTACCATAGAGTTTGGAAGTGCAGCATTGTCCAGAATGCCCACATACATCTCAGAATTCATGTTTTCAACCACAGGAACAAACCCAGGTCAAACCACGAGAAACAGCCCACACCATTATGCTTCCACCACCAAACTTAATAGTTGGCACAATGCAGTTACTAAAGAAACGTTCGCCGGACATCCGTGGAACCCAGACACGTCCATCCGACAGTCAAACTGTAAAGCGACATTCATCACTTCAAAGAACAGTTGTCCACAGTTCAATGGCGATGAGCTTTGCACCATTATAATAGATGCTTCGCATTCTGTGGCGTGATATTTGGCTTGTGCATGGCCCAGAATCCCAGAATTTGGCTTGTAGAATCCCAAGTTTTTTTTACTCTCGATGAACAGTCCTGTTGCTAACACTAACATTTGAGAGCTTTGGAACTCCTAAGAAGTTTCCACCAACGAGGACTTGTGATTTTGTTTCATTACCCTTTTCAGAATTCTGCGGCTACATTCTCCTAGTTTTTTCGGCCTACTTGTTCGTTTTTCTGCAATTTCACTGCCTCGGCGTTTCCATTTCAGAATTATATTGTAGGGATTGAAGGTCGCGGTACGAACCTGTGACGTATGAGCCAGTAGCCGAGTATCATACCGTTCAAGCAAAAAGGACCCTTCAGCTGGAAGGATATTATCTGGCTTAAAAGGATAACACTACAGTACTCCCCCACCAGTGAGTCGGAAGATTTTGAAAGCGCCAAGCGTATGGTGAGCATGCGAGTTCGTTGGTGCGTCGAATTAGCAACGGCTTAAGAGACGGCTTTGATGCGTTGAGTTACCGACGGCTTTGTTGGCTGGTAGATGGCGCCACGACTGTTCCGGAAGGTTGCGTTGTCAAGGTCACCAATGTTGGGATTGAAGGTCGCGGTACGAACCTACGACGTTTGAGCCAGTAGCCGAGTATCATGCCGATCAAGGAAAAGGGACCCTTCAGCTCGAAGGATATTATCTGGCTTATAAGGCTAACGCTACAACATCATTCACAGTGGAGTTAGGCTTCTGCAGAATATCCGCAATCTCACGAACTGATTTATCTCAAAGGTGGCATGCCACTATACTGCCTCGATCAAATTCACTGAGTTCCTTTGACTTAATCATTGCCTCACAAACACATAAATAAAACCTGACCGATTCTTATAGGACTAAAGGAGTTCCCGCACGAGATGAGCTACCTCCGGTGATTGTGGATTATTGATTGAGGCCCTGCTGTGAGTAGAATGGCCTGAACTTCTTTCTTCTCGTAGTAGTATCGATGGGTAGGTGAGAGGGGCTGCGAAAACTGCTTTCTGATTGGGTGATATCCGGGGAGTGAAATGTCTATTTCAGAGGTGAATTGGGGTGTTTGTGGATTAGCTGACCACGAGATGGCATTAATTAATACGCATAATTTAGTCATTGGGTCCTTGATATTTTTCATTTATTTGATAGCAGCCAATAATTGGGGGAATTTAGTGAATAGATTTTTAATATCGTTGAAAATCGCAAAGATAGCGAATTTGGAGACAAGGTTGTTTGTTTTGTTTATTGGAGGAAAGCTATTATTACTTAATTCGATCTGTTGGGTGATGTTTGTTTTTAAAGTTTGAGCATAGGAAAAGTTTGGTTTGACAAAAGTTGATTGATATGGGTTGTTTCTTTTGAGTTGTGGATTTTATATTTTGGAGGATTTGGGGCAACCTATAAATGCTAAAATATGACTTTCCTATTCACAGTTTATACATTTAGGGTTATCAATCTTTTCATTTCCCGGGCAGTTCCTAGTTTGGTTCTCTCCAATACATTTAAGGCATCTCGGTTTCAGAGTACAGTTATCTGACCTATGACCAAAGTGGTTGCAATTATGGTATTTAGAAATTGGGCTTCTGAATCTAAATTGTTCCACAATTACTTTGAGGTACTCGATAGAGCTCACTTTGTAAATTTGGTTTACGATGTTGTTTCTATTCAACGAGTCTGTTTGGTCATTTGCTAAGGGTTCAAAACGGTTAGTTAATTCAATTACTTCGTTATTTGGGGTAGTAGCTACATTAGCCTGAGAAACCACTACTAATGCTTTTATAGCTTTCGATTAACCATCAAATAGTGTCACTTGCCAGAACCACTTTTTTAAAGGGTATCGGGATACTTTTAGCCAGATAGTGTATTCCTAGAATGAGTGACTTAAGGTTGTTCTTGTTATATGATGATTTACTATTTAATCTCTAAAACTATTTAATTTATTAAGTTTTTAGTGGCATTATGTCTTTAATGTGATTGCGGATGTCTTGATTGTTACAACATTAAAGTTATTAGAGAAATTTTCAATTTGCAGTTGATTTTTCAATTAGGAAAACTTCCAGTCTGCAAAACTACTTCGCACTAATGGAGAGGCATATTACCTATTAAAAAATTTAATGTACTTCAGTTTCCGCATTCCGAGGATCTATGATAGGTTTAGTTTTCGAACTCGCAGTAGTCTTGTTTTAAAGCCGAAAGTTACCATTTTTATACACTTATTTTCTAAAAGAATGTTATCATGTATATCTGTTCTTAAATTGGTTTCCTTTCGAGAGTAATGAATTCGTTCTCATTCGATTCTTATTTTGCAAATATTCTTGCTTTCAAGTCTTAAAAAAAAAAAAAGCTTCAACACTTGAGAACTTGATCTATAAAATTAAATTTTCATAACGTAAACAAACTAAAACAGAAACTGAAATTTTCATAAAACTAACCTCATTGCAAAGTGATATATCGATAATAATTTGGTGATATAATGGTCAATTTTTAATTGATGGGAAAATATTTAATGTTGGTTAATCTCAAAAGAAAGGGAAATATGCGTGTAAACGCTTTTCAGAACAGACCATTGGTCATAGAATTACACAATTTGGCAATGATAAAATTTGGATTTCAAAAATATACACCTGGAAAAGATTTTCTTTTTGAAATTTCATTTAAAGTTTTAAATAATCAAAATGTAATGATTTCACGAGTTTTAATTAATAAGAAACTATGAGGAATGTTGATATTTTCCAAACTTATATGCCGTAAATAATTATAGGACAAAAATATACTTTACACTGTCTTAAAGCTCAAAATTTTTATTTTCAGTATTACTAATGTATTTATTGAAATGAAGAGAGTGACCAATTTTTTCTCACATAAGAATATATGTGTGGTTACGCAGCTGACATCGTTCCAACACAATCCTCCGGTAAACTGCTGCCACCCTTGTTTTATAATACTTACACCACACATATGAAAAATCATTGTAAGAACAAAATACAACAAGGAGGGTGATGAATATTTCTATTCAATGTAATATTTCTCAAAATCATTTATTATGCCTGAAATGTTAAAAATTTTAATACTTTCAACTAAAATTAATTTATTAGATTCTTCAAGAATAGAAAGTATTTGCTATGAAGTAAGCAACAGCTGCCGCCTAGTTTAAATATGCAAGTATGAAATGTTTCTTTTCTGCTACAAAAGCAATTGTATAAAACTGTAACTGCAGTTATAATATATTAATTTTGCACAATTTTTTTTATTTTTTATTTATTTGCAAAGTTGTAGAATTTTTAACATTTTATTTGCTATTAAACTAATAAAAAAATATCAAAAGATTTTTTTTTTAATTTTAAAATAAACACAAACAATTTTTAATGTTCAGTCTTTTAATCCATTTTCATGAATTCCATGCCTGTTTTTGAGTTTACATGTAATGAAAAGCATCAAGATAAAGAGGTAGCACATTTTCTAAAAAAACAAAAAAACATTGCGATAGGATGATTTCTTTATACAACAATTTTTATACACAGCAAAAGTGATTTTTTTTTCTCATTATGATTCGATACAATCACTGCATTATATCACATAGCTGTTCAATAGCACATTGATGAGATCAGTAAAAAGATGAAAACAAACAAAATAACGAATGAATTTACAGAAATGATTTTACGAAAGAAACAAAATGTAAAGCATCATGATTATTTTCCCTTTTTTTTAAGGTTTAAAAAATACATTTCATTTTGAATATACACAGTTTCCACAGAAACTGACTGCAAATATAACATTCAAGAATTCATCTAAATATTTCTTCACAGAATACAATACAATTTATAAATTGTTAACATAACATAAGAAGCTTTGCAACATATTTCATCATCTTTACAAATTGGCATATCCACATCAAAATACTAATTAAAACACCTACCCACTGTTCTAATTAAAAAATTTTATCTTTGTGGGAAAATTTAAAAAACAAACAACAATAGATCATGCACAGAGTATGGGAAGGGGCAAAAATTAACACTAACTACAAGTAAAGGAAAATCAACTGTCAAGTCAGCAACTTTTTGTTTTATTTTCCATTGGATATGAATGATCAATGGGATGGTTTTAAATAAAAGTTCGAGCAGATGAAAATGCCTGGCAACATTTACTCATGATTTCTAAAAAATGATCCATATTATAGATACAGAAGTGAAAATGTATTGAAAAATTATGAATTATTTTGAAAATAAAAATAACACAGATAACAAAATGATTGAACAACAAAAGAAAATATAAAAATACAAATTCTACATATAAAAATAATCCATAGTTGCCACAACTAATTTTAGAATAATTTTAGGAAAGAAAAATAGACAAAATATAACTATTTTTTGAAGACCATTCTTATCAAATAAAAAAAAAATCTTTTTATGAAATGACATTTTTGCAACCACTTTATATGCAAATTTTGTCATCTTTCAGCTAAGGTACTTTTTCAAATTATTACTGAAATTCGAAAATATAAGAAAATGCTACTTACAACAATAAATTAAGTGAATTTTCCATTTTAATAATGTTATTCATTTAAAAATTTTTTTTAATTCTTTATAAATTCTACTAAAATAAATTAACCATCAGTCCAACGTAAAAACAAAATTCACAGAGTAGAAATACTTATCATATCAGCTTCACAATTAGAAGGCAATAAACAATGCTGTGATATGATGTTATCATTTAGATTTTTTTTATTCTAACATTTGAAATAAAAATACATCTAGTGTAATTTTAAGAATATATTACTTCTTATTAACCATAAGTGCCAAGATATTTAATCTCATCACTACATTGATAAACAAACATTTACAATATATATGACCGGTTCCTCAAATCTTCAAACCTAGAACAAAATTGAATTTTGGCAACTTCCAAAGATTAAAAATAAAGTCAAATGAATTAAAATCTAACTTATTAAATAAATTTTTAAATAAAATAGTTACAAGTGCAAAAAATAATATTTTTTTTAAACTTGGTTTTCTGGCCAACTAATGGTTTATCTTACGAGTTTTATACTACCATCAATATATAAGTCTCCCCTATTATTGCCTCATAGCCTGGACTAATTTCCATCTTCTCAAATTTGATCTATTTAATAGGCTGTTAGTATTTGTTTCATTATGATTTGGTGGCCATTTCATAACTTTTTTTTTATCAACTAGTGAAACTATCAATATGATCAATACTATCATTAATCATTATCATGTTAATGAACTCATTCAGGGAGTTCAAGGTCAGCTATCAGATGACATCGTAATGTTTATTAAGGCAAATAAGGGAACAGATAATCTAATTTGGATTCTTTTCCTATCAAAAGGAAGCAACACACCTGTCTGAAATTTTTTCCTTTTCTTATCCCCTTCTTTAATAATGTATAAAGAGGTTTAAATTAATGAATTTTTTTCAAGTAAAAAGATTAAGCACACCTCTAGTGTCAATGACAGTATAGGGCATACATTAGTTCATAACTTAAATTTTAACCAAAAACGATTTTTATATAATGATAACAATGAAGTACAAAAGATAAATTCAGATAATTCATGAAACACGTTTCTCGGGTTTCATCATCAATAAATTTTAAATATGGATACATAAAATGTCATACATAAATTGTTCCATATTCATCAATTCATTATTTTCACACAAATTTTATAATAAATGATACTCAACAATAAAATATTTTAATAGTGTGTCATTTAAAAAATATTTCATATAAACTCATTAATTATGCAGAATTTAATAATAAAGTGTATCATTATTAACATAAATAGACAATCAGTATTTAAATAAAAGAATGGCCTTCTAAAAACAGATTTTAGATAAATTAATAGATTATATTTAGATAGACTATTAAAAGATTCTGAATCTAGAGCAATAACAATTTCATTTGAAATAATATATAAAAGGTGAAGGGAAAAAATAAATGCTGCCACACAAAAAATAATAATAATTCAGAATATTTTTTTTTTGTACCTTTCACATTGTTAAGATGTAACTTTAAAATTTTTACAAGCAGAAAGTAAAAGTCTGTTTATAAAATATTCCATGCATATTCTTTTTTTGTAACACTACATAAAGCTCTAAAAATACAATCCTTAAACATAGAATCATTTATTATCGTTGGATGGATAATGCCCACTATCTTTACAAAGCACAGGGTGATACTGTGATTTAACATTGTATGGATAATCTTTAGGGAAGACACTATGATTAACCATACCTTTATAGGCCAAAGGACTAGTTTGAGAATTATTTGTCTGTTTCGCATTCGCTGTGGATGCATTGACTACTGCAGTCCAGTTGGAGGGAAAATATGGGGGTATCACATAAGGGGGAAACTGTGAATGACGTGTGTTGCCTGGAATATATAAATTTTTGGCCATGTCCTTTGAATATGCTACGGATGGTAAAGTATTGACAATGGCTGGCGGCAGTTTGCCGTGAGCAGCTCCAGGAAACATTGCAGGAGGCATTACAAGGGGTGGCCCAGATGCAGGCAGAGTTCCAGCACTAGTCATTGGTGGTATGCGATTATTACTGGAAGTATAACCTCGCCGTGCAGCCTCTTCATTTGCCAAGTCCTGCAGAGCTATAAGGGTGGGAAGGGGTTTTAATGATGATGGCATGTATGACACAGGTTGTGATGAAGGATTGGGAGATAAGGGAAGTGGTGGGGTAATGTTTTCAATGCCATTGTCAGTTGCAGTACTGCTTGGTTTTTTCTTGATTGACAAATCCAAGCACACACCTTCCTCAGGTACAGGTGACACATTAACGGGAGGAGCTACTGTTCTCGGAGGCGGTGCACTATGTGTTGACTTTTTCTTAACACTGAGGTCCAAGACAACAGAATCATAGTCATTGTGCGCAGAAGTTGTTGTCTTCGGTATATCACTCAGCGGTGGTGTGCAATAAGTTTGTTGACGAGCAAATGGAGACAATGTAGGACGTGGACTCATTGGGGTCATCATTATGGGCATAATGCTGTTGGCCTTGTATCGCTTTGGTTGATTATAATATGGACTATTGGGATAAACGTCAGTCTTGGTCTTTTGATTCACAGAGGGATGGTATTTTGGAGTGTTGCTCGGTGCTGACATCACAGAATATAGAGATGGAACTGGATGGAGCATTTTTTGATGTGCTGCATTGATTCTGGTATCATTTCGGGGAGCAGATGCATAAGAACCATTAACAGTTCCATCAGAATTACGGTGGCGATGAGAGCTAGAGTACTTTGATCGTGGTGACTTATGAGAATTTGTGGTGCTGCTCTGCTTACTTTTTACATTATTTACAGGTACTTTACCAGTCCCAACCGCTCCTGGCATTTTGCAACTGGAAGGCATCATCACTTTATCATGTAGTTCAACATTCTTTTCAACTGCAGATGATGGAGTCTTGCAAGCAACTACCTCATGGACTCCTTTGGTGAGCCATTCAGCAACTTTGCCAGTCATAGAATAACTCAGCTGATTAGGGAGTAGATTAATCTTTGGACTCGAAAAAGGTACAGAATGTGTGCTGTCCTTTGGAGATACGTTTCTGCTGATATCGGAGCCGACTTGTTTGGGTGACAGAGATGGCGATGGTGATGTGGCAGCATATTCTGTATGCTGAATGACAGAAGGTCTTCTTTGAGGAACCAAAGGTTTCTCATCGCTTGTACAAGCCTCAACAGAAACAACACTAGATGCAGACACCGACCCAACTGACTGTCTACCAGTCTGAGGTGGATAATCGCGAGCTGTATCCGGTTCAGAGCGAGCTCCACCATTGTAAGAAGCAGGTAAATGGCCTTTGGCATATCCTGGAGGGTAATTATCCATTCTTGAATTTAAAGATGCTTGGTAAAGTAAAGGATCAGCATTTGTTGGGTAGCCACACCAAGACTTGGCATACTTGTCATTCTCAATTTTAACAGCAGATGGTGGAGTTTTCTTACCAGAAGAAAGGCGAGATGGTGTTTCTTTAGCAAGAATGTGACGCTTTTTCTGTGAGTGAATTTCAAGCTTGGTTTTACCATTTAGTGCTTCAGGGCTAACAACCGGTGGAAGGAATTTTGTCATGTTATGATTACCAGTCATTAATGAAAGATTGGGTTTATTTTCTTGGGCTAGCTTGTCCTGTGATGCAACACTAGGTATGGATGCTTGATCAGAAATAGGATCTCCATTCTCAGATTTAACTTTCGTAGGAGAGGAAGAATCTTGGTCTTCCGCAGTTCCATGTTCTCCAGCACCTGAAGCTTGTTTCTCTTGTTTGAAAGGTGGAATTTCAGGTACTGGAGTTTTACAGCCACGTCCTGACCGAGATTGACGAACCTAAGAAAAAGGAAAAACATTCAGAATTTAAATATCCAGAAATAAAATTATATTTTGAGGCTGCTTACATTATTCAAAAGCTTTTTAAATACAAAAACTAGGAAACTAGGGGGATGTCTTATAACAAATATTTTGTGTTAAGAACAAAATGAACACATAAAAAAAAAGATTTTCAAGTATGAATGTCTAACATCTTATTAATCAAACTTGGTGAGTATAGTTCTATAATGGAAATGTGATTAATCATTTCTAGAACACTTTAAGAGAAAAAAAAATTCATTTGAAGGAAGAAAATATTCTTGACTGACCCCATTATTAGATTGAACAAAGAATATACAAGATAGTGTATCTATGCATTATTATTAAATTTACATATAGTAAATATATATATATATATATTTAGGTCTCCAAAGTAATTTAGTCAAATCCTTCACCACCACCTCTAAAAAAGTTGGTAAAAACAGCAAAAGAAAAACTGATGCAGCAAAGATATTTAAATATATTACATTCAATAATCTTTCATTTCATTGTATACATTAAGAGTTATCAGAAGATTAGCAAAGTTATAAAAATTAAATGAAATATATTTAGTCTTTAAAATTTGTCTAGTAAAAGGTTCAGTAGTATACATTTCTGAGTAAATGAAATGATAAAAATTAATAATTATGAACTACTAAGTAACACACAAAAAGATCTAAATACCATTTACAAATATAATGTATACTACTAAAACCATACTTAAAGGCATAAAACTTGGTATTAAATCAAATGACCTTCAATTCACAATCGAAAAAAACTTTTCCCTTATTTAAATTTAAGATTAGATTTCTCTATCTTTCAGCAAAATTATAAAATGCTATCTTGAAATAGGTACATCACACCTCAATTATGCTCACTTAATAAATTTTCAATACTCAATAATCTCATGTTTCAATATCTTAATAAATGAAAAAAAAGGAAGTATTACTATAAAATTTATCAAGATCTAGAATAATGTAAAGAATGCAAAAATATTTTTGAATCATTATATTCATGTTCAAAATTCTATTCTAAATTTTCAGAAGACCCATAGACCTAATTAAATCAAAGGGGAAAAATAAGTTTAGAATTTTGTTCTATATTTATTATACATACCCATTTTCTAGCAGCAGCATTTTTCCGTCGTATTTCATCCCATTTCCTTTCTTTTTCAGCAAAAGTTTCACTTTGTCCTTTCTACAGGATAAAGTCAAAAGCAATTTTAACTATACATTAGAATAAAAGCAAAAGTAAAAAAGTAAAGCAATACTCTAAAACACATTATACCAATATAAAAATTTCATAATTATGTTTTTATAATTTACACTATTTATTTTTAGAAGATATTTTCTATACTCTTAAAGCATTTCAGAAAGAAAAAATGGAAGTGTGTGTTATTGGGTGGGAGAGGGAAAAAGGAGAATAATACAATAGGTGATAAGATAATTAACTTCTTACAGCAGAATGGAACATAGTTATAATCAGCAGGTAAGAAATTTTACGAGTTAAGAATAATTTCATAAAAACTGACAAACAAATATATTTATTTTTTCAAAGCTTTCAAATTTCAGAATTTAGTAAATGATACATAACAACAATCATATTATACATTCTATCATATTAGAAACAACAAAAGTGGAATAAACATACATAAAAATAGCAAGAATAATGCTGCTGTTTAGGAAATCATTTTTAGTTTAATAAACTATTCATCAAATTGCTTTTATATAAATAAAGTTATTATTAATATGAAGATTTAATACTATAAATATTGTATTCAAACAGGTCCTAAAATAGGTCTAATTACAAACTAGACAAGATCCTGATTTTGCAATTGTTGTTATAGATTACAATATAGCTGATGAATTTTGTGGTTAATGTGACAATTCTATCATAAAATGAAAACAAATCTAATTAGGGAATCAGCATTAATAAAGCAGTTTCTAATTTGAACAAATTACACAATGAACACAAATTACACAATGAACAAACATGAAAAGATTTTTTTTATATTCAGATAATTGAAGTCAGAGAATTACATTTTTTCGGCAATCTGTTATTTTTGTAGCAAAAAGAGAGTAAACAACAAGATTGTTAAAAAAATATTCCCAGGAGAAATCATCCCTTGGGATGGAAATACAAATTAATATGTAGAACATATATAACTCTGTGAATGGTTTTCTAACATTTCCAGGCATAATTTAATATACACTGCTCTGCCAATTATCATTCTCGGAATTATTTAAAAACTTTTTTGAACTTAATTTAAAAAATCATGAGACTAATAAGAGTAATGTAAAGAACTATGCTAATCATAGAAATCACGAAAGAAAAGCATATTCTTATTGTCATATACAAGTAAATGGGTACTTGTAGGTTTTAACAGTGACCAAAAGGTGATTTCAATTATCAAAAATTTTTCAGGCCAATTTTTGGTCGACATTAAAATTGAATTGTACCAATAAATGTAGCAAGAAATTACAATTTTTTTTTTCTTGGAAGAGTTTACCAAATGAATTAACCAAATTCCAAACATATATAAGACTAACTATATGATAAGTAGGAAAGAATCAGAGGGAAATTTATTAATTAACAATTTTCTGCAGTAATTTTCTACAGTAATTAATAAAGATGAATTATTAACATATATACCTGAATGATCAGAGGCTTGATAGGTTTACTGTCATCTTTATCCTGACTGGCTTCATCCTTGGAGTCAGGTGGCTTCTGGATACTCCATACAGTTTTACTATCTTCATCAGAAAATGGCGGTTCATTGATGAGGGCCTGCTCATCACCAATGGAATTACATTCATTAGAATTGCTATCTTTACTATTGCTGTTTTCATGATTGGAATCTGTAAAAGCATAAGCATCTTCGGCTTCAGCATTAAGGGCATGGTTTGATTCACTTTTGATTGGTGTACCATCAGCACTTTCTTCTTTGGGACCTTCTTCTCCCTCTTGTTCTTGTGGCTTTTTCTTACTGGATTTTTTGCCACGTGGAGTCGGCTTATATAAAATACCATCCATGAATCGTTCAAATGGCAGTAGCAATCTGAAAATACAATAAAAAACTTAGATAATATACATTAGCATAAAAGGTGGCACTTGGTTGTAATGGCAACCAAAAATACTAAGAAAAAAAAACTGTTGCTAATTTCGTGATTTCAATCATCAAAATATATAACATGTGATTTACACATTCAAAATTTTCTATAATAAATAATGCACTTGAGTACATTTTTATAATTAACCAACATATTTTCTTGGTGTGTTTTGGTCGCCCTTAAAATTAAATTGAACCTAAAATATAGTTTTGTAAAAGAAAGTATTTATATGAATAACTTATATCAGAACTATCAAAGAGAAATTATTCATAACTTTGATAAGAGAGTGATTTTTTATGCAAACAAATAATCAACTATAGTCATAAAAATTTATATGGCCAATATAAAATTATTAATATTTATCTGTGGATAAATAAATAAAATAAATAATATTTATTTCTGAATTTAAAGGTTTATTTCTGAGTAATTACAGCAAGAAAAGTAGTATGACTACCAATTTCATAATACATATTAAATAATCCGACATTTAAAAAACAAAATATAGAAAAAAAATGAAAAGTCATTGTACAAATGATATCAATGCAATTTATGAAAAAAAGTAAAATGTATATAATATGAGAACAAACAGCAACGACCAACTTTGCCTTTTCCTAGAATGCTTTGGTAAGGTAGGGTAAATAAATCTGATTCTTTTTTTTTAAATCTTAGGGCAAGTTAACCACATATTATCTTCTGCCAAAGCATCTAGGGAAGCTGAATGACAGTTGTTACTACAGCATAGAAATGGAAGTCTTAGGGACTACACTTCACACGAGAAAAGGTGCATTCTATCTCTGGAGAAGAGGAAATTTAACTTGCAACATTAGAAAAGCAAAAGTACATTTATCTAGCCAACAACATTTCTATTGATGTTGTTTCTAGCATGCAAAGTTAAGTCTACTTTCTACTTTTAAAAAATCATACATTAATGTCTAACCTGTCATTGAGGTTGAATAGAAATTTTCCCATTGCAGTGCCGATGCAATATTGGAATACTAATATACCTAATGCTTAACAGCCCAAAAAATATATAAAACAAGACATTGTAATTCAACAATTAGATGCCATTTATATGGATGTGAATGCATCAAGATATAAGAAATATGATTAGTCTGTGATATTTAAAAAAAAGTCTAGAATAAATTCTGAAGACATTCATACAATGTTTTTTTTTTTAATTGAAATAGAAATTGAGATAGAAATAGCTGAATAAAATATTACAAAACATTTCTAATAAATTAAATCGTGTAATCAGATTTCTAACTCATGGCCTCGTATAACATTATTATTGAAATTATTTTATTTATAAATTACATTAAAAAATATTTCCATAATTAATGTTTTTTATAATAAACATAATAAACAAAAGTTTTTCAAATGCTTATTATGAAATTAATCATGTACCTTGATAACACAAGCACTTCTGTTTAAATATACATGGTATGAGAAAAGAAATAAATTCTGTAGATAATATTTCTTGATTTTTTTTAAAAGTAGAATATTAACTTTTTATAAAAAATTACCTTTCATAGTGTCTCCTGGTACAAGTAGCAGCACTTGTACTTCCAGGATTGCCACCAAGCTCATCATAAACATGCTTCCACAATTTCTTATTTGTTATCTAAATAAATAAAAATTTAAAAGTTTTATATTATGCAGCTGTATTTATGTGATGTTTAAGAAAAATCAGTAAACTAAATATACAAATACATATCATAATATAGATTATTTAAAAAATCTTTCTTACTTTATCATATCCTCCTAATTTTTGTGCAAATGAGTAGAATACATATAAATCAACTGAAATAAAAATAAACAGCAAATTAGCATCTGTATAAAGACAAAGAAAATTTGTATGCAATATACAACAACTTAGAACTAATTCAACTAAGGTTACATTAAACTTACTTTGTTTAAAACCTAAATGAGGTACTCGATGAATTGGAGTATTTCTCTTCTTCATAAATTTGAACAACCTTTGAAGGAATTCTTGCTCATTTTTAATAGGTGGTTGTTTTAAGCCATTTGTTTTTTGATTATTCTAAAAATAAAATAATAAATCTCAAATTTATCTCAAAATTTTAAGCTGTATTAAATTTGTACAATCTATTAGTATATTATGATGCAAATTAAATAAAGAATATCAACCCTTTGAAAAATTGATTAAAAGACAAATAACATTAAAAGTTATTTATTCTTAATTAAATTTTTAATAATCAGATGAAATAATAATATTGGCAAGCTTCGCAAGGAGTAAATGAACAACATTAATATCAAAATTCATCATATTGATTAGTAAAATATTCAATACCTTAACTTCAATATCTTTACACTCCTCTGAAGAATTAGATTCAGGCGATATACTGCGAGTATTTTTTGTTTTCTTCTTTTTCCGCTTTCCTTTTAGTGTTGGAGCTAAGAAAGAAGAGCAAAAATTGAATTTTTAAAACTCAATTTGTGAAAATTTTAAAATTATTTCAGTAATACAAAAAAGAAATCTGAAAATTTAAACAAATATATTTTTTATTAATCAAAATTCCTCAGATGCTTTTAAAATAATATAAATAAGCTGATGTTTCATATTTTTACATAAAATCTGAAACAATGCAGGCAATTTTTTGGCCACCAGGCGTTTTAGAATATTTCATAAAACAATTTCATGATGTATTCTAAAACAAAATGTTCTTCAAAAACATGTGTCCAAATATCCAAATCTTCGATTATGAAAGAAGTAAAGTTTTATAAATATTTCATCAAACTGTTGTTCAATATTGTTGGTTTATACTGAATAAGCAAGCCCAACAATTGCAAAAATTTATTTATTCGTAAATATTCTTTGAAATATTTTCATATATAAGATATTAGCAAATTACAATGAATTTTAATTGAAATCTAATGAAATTGATGTAAATGAGAGAATGTTATGGTAAAGTGCTATGTGCATTACTAGAAATAAATTAAAGCTTTGAAGAAAGCTAAAAGAAATAAGCAAAAAGATAGCTAAACAATTATTTCCTTCCTATATCTTGTTGTTAAATATTAAGATAAATAAAAACTTATAAAAAAAGGGGGAAACGTAATAATGTGCAATGTATTAATTATTATCAAATTTCAAATAAACGAAAAAGTGAAAACAATATATAGTAAATAACCCAAATATTGACAATATTCCTACTTACCTAAATATTCGCAATTAAGATCATGATGAGCAAGCTCATCGTGTTCAAAATTGTCCCGGCAGAATAATATACGAGTTTTGGGGCTAGGTGGAACTATACCACCAAGAGCTATCACAATAGAATTCTGTAACCATTCACTTGGATCACTTCCATCTAAACGTTTCAGAATTGTGCGATAACGGAAATACGACTGATATGACAGCACAAGGACTCTAGTGGCCTTCTCATCTTCTACATCTAAATAAAAAAGAAAAACCCATCAGATTATAATGGAATTCCTTACAATTGCTTCTTATTTCAGAATGAATTTAATTTGTGTCACTATCTAATTAAGTTTAATTTCATATAAATAAATCTCTTCAGGAGAAAACATTGAATAATTATTTGCATTAAAAATAAAAAGCAATACCTATATTTCTATTTTTAATCATCATTTTCAGAAATAATTCTAAATAGTAAAAGAACAATTTAAAAGTTTAGAAATAAGAAACTCCAAATCAAACAAAGTTTAAAGCTTAAGATAAAGCATTAATATAGCGAACATGCTAAAAGGATCTACATTTTCAAGAATTAACAAAAGCAACCCAATATATTTGCACTTGCAAATTATTAATAATTAAAAGCAGACTTAAAATATGTAGAAAATGTTTTTAAAATTTCTATTTAAAAAGAAATTGAGTTATACCTGAGAGATTATACTCCAAATATTCAATTTAAAGGATGCCTTTACCAATACAATTTTAGAAACCTATTTAATGTTTCATATACCAATCTTCATTCTTTAGTAAAATACCATTCCTTTTTTTCTTTTTCTTTTTTAATGTTAAATCTGTGCTAAATAATCTTTATTTTTTCATTTAAATAATTATTTTTGATTACATCTATTGTAAAGAATAAAAAATATTTTATAATGAGTAATTAAAATTAAATTAAATCATCGTACTTGTTGGTTGTAATGGCGACCAAAAAGCGCCAACGAAAAATTTCACCAATTTGGCCATTTCAATTCTCTAACTATATAGCAAGTGATTTTTATGTTCAAAATTTTTCAAAATAAATAATAATTCACTTGAGTATATTTTATAATTAGCGGAACTTTTTTCTTGGAGCATTTTGATCGCCGTTAAAACCGAATTGTTTATAAAGCATTCACAAAAAAACATATAGAATTTTTAGTGGAAAAAAATACCTCCCAAAATTTTATTATGAATATTTTATAAAGGTTAAAATATTCATTTTTATCAAATGATACCCTTAAAACTTAAAATATGACTAAGTACAATATTTTTTTTAAAAAAAAAAAGATGCCCATCCATTATTAAAATAAATCGTTTTATGTATTAAAGTCTTTTACAATAAGAGTGAAAATTAAAATGCATAAAGCATAACAGTAAACCTATTGATTTCCCATTTCTTCCACTTTAATGGTCGTTCGATAAATCCCCTCATTAGAATAAAATATTTATTATTCATTTTCCTTTTATTTTGGCGAAGAATCCAAAACAGATTTATACCTTTATCTTCTAGGTACAAACAATTCGTTCTGGGAAAACCTGCTTTGACTGCTTGAAAGAATTTTCGAAGAACGTCCGCGAAATACATAATCAATATTACACACAAATAAAACTCTCTTTCCTTGAAATCCGAGCGGGGAGAAAGATGAGGTGGTACGCTTAAAAGGCGCCAATTAATTATTCATGAGAGCCTCCATTATAACCTGGAAAAGGAGTTTTAACTTTTCTGAAAATAAAACGCGCCAAATATAACAATTAAAAAAAAGGCGAAAAGCAAACGATAAAATGTACTCTAAACTGCCTAATTAGCATTTGCTCTATTCTCAGAAGACTAAAAATGTCGTAAAACATTTTATAATATAGGGGAATGGTGGGCGACATCACGTACGATTAAATCTTCGATTCTGGTTAAGGCCCATTATTCTTTATTTCCTAAAATCATATCTTATTTATTTAAGAACTTCAAGGAAAAAGGAAAAAAAAAGCGGAGTAAATTCAATACTTCGTTATCTTTCGTTCAATAACGTCTATATTCTAAACCTAACTTATTGTATTTTATTTATTCTTCTAAAAAAACTCAGTTTATTTTTCTTCGTAAACAGTTAAATTATGATATTCCATTCATAACACTAAATATCACGTTAAAAGTGAATTGTAAATTCACGTCACTTAAGAAGCTTAAGGTAATGGGGAAAAACAGATAAAAAAAAACCTTCATAGCAACACGTTTCGTCATCTAATACTGGAACAAAATATATTCTTTATGAAGAAGAAGACAATTTCGAATTCCTATTTTCTGATTTTATTTCGTTTAGTAATATTTAAATCTTAATATTTTTAAAAGTTCTTATAAACCCCAATTTTAAAAGGTATTACTTTGATTCTAATAAATCGTACCATACCTATATTGACTTCTATTTAAATATACAGGAATTATCTTCTAAGCTATATTTAAATCCTATCTTAAAGCTAAAGAATTCCAAACTTACAATAACATATAGTATACGTTAAATGAAATATAATTATATAAGAAAAATTATTCTCCAAATGAGTTCGACAAAAAACTTTAAAGTTAAATTCAAGCTATATCAAACACTTTCTATAATTACATTTTACATTATTGATCTACATAAAAAATGAAACTAAAAAAGAATAGTTCTTAATTAAAAATAAAAAATAAATACCATTTTAGTCTAGTTCTTCAAAAAGATGCAATTCTTAATATACAAGTTTACAATGATGTGTAATACATTAAAATTAAATTTCAGTTATTCATTAATATTTTAAAATTTATTTTTTAGCCCCTTTCTCTTTAAAAAAATATTCATTGGACAATTAAATCTTGACAGCAGCATATGCAAATACATACACATCACTTTTTTTCATCTAAACAAAAACACTTATCTTTAATTATTTTAAATTAAGTAATGTGAAAAAGTAGGCTTTTGATCTTTTCGCTTAGAAAACAAAAATTCAGGTTAAAAAAAGGCAAGAATGTTTGAAAAACACTTTAAATACTCAATAAAAATACATTTCACAGAAAAGGCCACCCACTTATAATTTTTTTTCCAAAAAGAAAAGTAATATCGAAATAATTTCAATAAAAATAAAGCCTGCATTGTCGTAAATTGAGTACCCCAAAATAACGACCTTACCTTGTTAGAAAATATTCAAATTAAAATATTTACGATAATACTACTATTAACTTTAAAACCTACTATACGAACAGTGAATGACTCGCATACTAATCGAACGTCGTTAAAAATTCTGCACCCTAATAATGCCATTCAATAAAATTACTTTTTTATTGGACTTATTAAAGCTTCTAGATTGCTTCGCATCTGAAGCTTGCTTAGAAAGCAAAACTCGCATATAACTCCCTCTCCCTTCCCTACCAGTTATTTTCCCTCTTTTTTTCCCCTATATTTCCCCTATGTTTGCGATTATACTTAACCTCATTACATACAAGCCTCATGAAGTGTAAACAGCTCTCCATTCATTAAACAAATGCTCGCTGCCTTCATGAATAATACACCAGTTTGTTGCATTTCCCCCGAAATGTATAGCATTAAGGCTGATAAATTATCGTGAGCTTTCAAAATGATTTTAAAGAACGAACAGTAAGTGAAAACGGGTAGATTTTTGAGTAGCTGTAACCGCGTTTAATGGATGTTACGCTCGTTTAGAAGTTACTTTCTTGAAGCAGGCTGGCGCCAAGGTGTTTCTTTTTTTCTGCTGTCTTTTAATAAATATTTTAGTTGTTTTTTAGAACATTTTATTTTTAAATATTGTTTTAATATTCTTCTCTTTATTCTTTTTTAATATTATCTTTTTCCCCCCTTGGTAGGTATAAATAAAAAATAAAGTTTTTTTTAACTCCGATTTTATTATTATAGAATAAATTAGGATTGTGAAATTCTTAGTTATTTGATTATTTATTATCTTTATTAAAAATTGATCATTAAATATATGAAAAAAATGGTTTTCATTTTTAAAAAAATTACAAAAACAAAAAATATTTTATACATTATTTAAAAAAATTATTATCATTAGCAATTGTTTTGAGGCAAAAATTTAATACCAAAAAAAAATCACTAAATATTCAGTTCTAATCATTCAAATATTGATTTAATAGAAACTACGTTTTAATCCAATATCCATGAGCTGTTAATTTTAAGCAAAAGATTTTTCTCGTAATTTTTAATTTCGACCAAAGAATTTCAAACGATAAATCATAACTCAATAGTTACAAAAAAATATAATAAATGGGGGACGAAAAAAAATTGCATCCCTTTCCTTTATTCCATCCATTTTTTTAATATTTTCAAACATAAAAAGTTAAGAAATTTTTTTGGAAAAACTGATTTCAATGATTATTTTAAAATATGATATAAATCAACAGATTAAATAATATTTAAATAATTAATTCAATCAACCATCACAATCTCTCCATTTAACAGAATATTGTTTTATACTATCCTATAACATGTCCATGGATGCATAGTGGATATTAAAATTAATCTAGTGCATTCGATATAACATTAAATTGCCATACTGGATTTCTTAATTGTCATTAATTAATGATTTTATTACAAATTTTATTGTCCAATTATTTGTAAAATATGGAATTGGGATTTTTTTTCCCTAATAAGAATTATATTCATAACACTTCAAAGCAACACGGACTCTTTTGGACAAATTTTGCAAATGGATTTCGTAGCCAAGGTCAGATGACGAGGACATTAACTAAGCCAATAATCTGCTCTCCAAATACTTGTGCAAAAACCTGCGGAGTGATATTTGGTCCCTAACAATCGTATGGCTCTTTTTTCATGAAATTAGGGTGAAGCATGGAATCCTCTAGCTCTGAAACCTAGTTTTTAGTACCAGGCCAGGATTCCATAAACCTTAAATAAAATAAAATAAAAGCGACGCGATATAATACATTTTTGTGGTACAATAATAGTGTGTCTATTTTCACAATAAAAAAACATATTACTATTGGGGGAGCTTGGAGGTGATTGGGTTATTCGATATTGCAAATATATGATTTTTTTTTAACAATAGAAGGGGGGGGGAGAAAGAAAAAGAAAACGCCAAAGAAAGCTGGCTGTTTTGTAAATAATAATTCATGTCCCAATTTCATCATTCTCGTATATGCTTTGCTTTGTTAATTTCCCTCATCAACATGTTATAAAAAACAGCAACAAAATGGCAGTACTCTTCATACCAATGGAAAATAATTCGCACTTCAAAGATACGCTGAAGTTCCTCATTGCAATGACATAAACATGCTAGCCTCAAGTTATCATTACACACTTAATCTCCTTTAAAATACACAGAGGAGCTCCTTATGATCGTAATTGGATTTCACCGAGCACATCTGCGTCCAATTTCAAAGCCAACTCTCAACATTATTAAACAGAGCGTGGTTGATAAATGGAAACCATACTTCCTTGAGGAGAGGGACAGCTTTCATGGCGTTTATGGCGCATGTATGAATTAAATCGAATCAAATATCCATTCAGAAACAATAACAAGACTAAAGAGGCTACAGGGTTACCGCAATTTATTTCCCATGTTTTCCTTTGTACTTCTATTTAAGATTCGTAATTCTGAAAAGGAAAATGTGAAGAAAAAAAATGGGAAACAAAGATTAAGTAGGAAGTATTTTTAAGGTGTGTATTTTTTATTCTGCCCCCCCTCATTTTGATTTTTTCCCTTCGTTTTATGTGATTTATCATTACGTTATACTAAAAATTAATTTTAAGCAACTTTTTTAGGGTCTTTTTAAAACATTGATAATTCTCCGTCTTGATTTTTTTTTCGTGTAATTTATCACTTTATACTATAAACAAATTTTAAGCCTTTTCCCCCCTTATTAAGTTTCTAGTATTTTTAGGGCATTTTATGGGGTTTTTTTTTCACACTAATTCCCTCCCCCCAGCTCCTGTGTGTGTGGGGGGGGTTACCATTGCCCATACTATAAATAAATATCAAGCTATTTTTCTCTCATAAAATTCCCAATATTTTTTTAGATACATACACAAAATCTCTAGTTTTCTAAAATAAAAAAACTACAATTTTATGACACTAATCTCCCCCGCACCACATTTAAACTTTTTTTTCTTTTTCTGAAATTTATTATCATATTATATTAAAAATTAAATTTTAAAGCAATGTTTTTTCTCATAAAGTTCCCCAATATTTTAAGGTATTTTATGACATAGATCCTTGCCCCCGAATTTTGATTTTTTTTTCTCATCTTGAAATTTATTCTCATGTTATGCAATATTATTTTTAAACATTTTTTTAAAATTTCAACCTCTCAAATCTTCTAATTTAAAAACAAATGAAAATTATTTATTTCATTATTTTTGAATTATTAATTATCATTCTTTGCAAGAATATATATGAGAAAACATAATTATGGAATATAATATTCACATATTTCCTCATTAAAGGAACAAACCACCTTTTAAAATCCCATCTTTGACTTAGCAAATATTAATAAATATACAACTTAAACCCGATCAAAAAGTTCACAAGACACTTAGCTTCTTAGCACTTCAATAAATAATTCACTAAAATTGTACATAACATCATCAAGAACTTACATATGTAATGATATATACATACGATATAAATTAAATCTCAATTAGCTTCCTATTTTTTTAATCTTAATTTGACCATATAAACTTCATTCTAAAATGTTCTCTTATTTCTTGATCGAATTCCCAATTTTTTAATTCATTAATTCAGCATGAGCTCTATAAAACTGTAACCAATTCTATAAACACACCAAGTCTGTATTTCTTTAAAATCAAGACAAGTTTATTTTATTTATGGACCGAGATTGAAATAGTTATAACAGTATTATACACATATTTTTTAGAATTTTTAATTAAAATGAAAGCACAATTAACAACAATTACAACACAATGCATTGAATTTTCAACGCCAAATGGGGCAACGTAATACAGATTAGAAAATTTAATTTCCTCTATTCTGTTTTATTTTAATTCTAAAGTGCTTCAAAATGATTATGATATGAAAAAAAAAAAAGATTAATTAACAATGTTTGATTTAAATGCATCAAATTCTAAGAAAATAAAAAGAATCGTTTGAAATATTCGGTCGAAAACATGTTAAGCTTAACCTCATTAGCATGGGAGAAAAACAAATAGAAAGTTACTCATTTGGCAGTGGGGAAATGCAGATCGTTGGCGGGAAAGTAAGAAAAGTGTCGTTTTTTACTATTTTCCTGGCTATTTTCCGTTTTTTCTCTCTATTAGAGCCTTTCTCGTGTCTTAACAAAAATAGTAAAAAAAAAAATACAATATGGTATAGCCGTTTTTAAATTTATCGCTTAGCAACACATTTGGCGATTCATTTTTATTTTTATATAAATAAAATTTTGATTAAGAAAAAAATTAATTACAAGCAAACTTATTAAAATATGCACATTTAAATGAATGATAAAATCAATTCAACAAATACATAATTATTTCAAAATGACTCTTAAATGAATGTATGTAGTATGTAAAGAAAGATCAAGCAAGGGAGAAAAAAAAACTTGCAATTACAAGTCCAAAATAAAAGATATCTTTTCAAATCAAGGCGATTAAAAAATAAACAAATCCAAAAGTTGCTTGTAACATTAATAGAATATTCGCCACCAAGGACTGCACTGGAAAATCGCTTCATCGAAGAATAGGGGCGTCGGTTGCAGTTACCAGAAAATAAGAAAGGAGAAAGAGGTCACGGGCAATTAGCTCTAATTAAAAGAGAAGGAAAAGAAAAAACTTCACCCTCACCTTGAAACGATATGCAGGAAGAAAGAAAGAAAAGAAAAATCATACAAACAGGTTTCGTTTACTTCTTTTTTTTATCATCGCCAAATTTAGGAGAGATAAATGATTACGAGAAAAATGATGTACACCCAATGCTGCCTTATGTTCTCTTTTGCGGTTAATAAAAGAAAGCAGGCTTTTTTATTATCATTTCTCTTTCATGTAGAATTTTGATTAGCTTCGAAGTTTATTTCTTATATAATCAATAAATATAAATGATAATGAATACACAGAAAATTTTACGCTTTCCCGCCTTAAATACTAATAACTTCTTCCAATCTAGAATATAAAAATGATTTTTTGTTAGTTCGTATTTTGGTTCGAAAGTTCATCCATTGACGATAAAACTTAGCCAACATATTATATTGAACCTAAAAAATCCGTTTTTCACATGGCCAGATGTATGTTGGACAGTTGTAGTACACTATTTAGACAGACAATAAATTTGTTTATGCTGCAGACGGAGATGTAAAAACTATTGTCTACCCGAAATGTACTTGAATAATAAAGTTTTAAAAAATTATATTTCTCCTTTATATATTATGAAATTCCAATGGATTTATTCATTATTGACAAGATGTCCTAATTAAACAAGATAGCTCATTCAACTTGCAAACGATATTTTAAAAATTATTTTTTCTGCGACAGTAACGCGCCGCCTGCTAGCTAGGTCATTATAAAATACATTTTATTATTTTTTAGAATACAAAAATCGTTGCAAAACCAATTTTATACAACCATAAATGGTTTATTTTTCCTTTTTTAATTTAATTTTTGAATTTTTTATTTTTAAAGTGATAATTTGTTTAAATTAGTTTTATTTAGATAAGAACAAAAGCTATAAAACTGAACATTTAAAACACAAAACGTGATTAATTTTATTTTATTTATTTATTTATTTTTCGTATACTCTATTAAAATCGCCAAAAAAATGTGCGAGCGCCCACTGAATTCTCTGTTTTTGAGGCAAAAATCTGCATATGTTCATTTAAATTCCTTCTGTAACTTTTCAATTTAGAAGTTTTTCGTTAAACGTTCTTTATTTTTAATTTATTAAACCATTGCAAAAACAATGTTACACAACCATATAATGGTTTTTATATTTCGTCACATAATAATAATAAAAAAAATATCATTGCATTTTGTCTTTCACGAAACTAACTTTTCCTTCTTCATTCTCAAGTAACTCTCTCTATTTTTCAATTCCTATTTATTCATTATTTCACTCAAGAACGTCAAAGCGATAAAGAAAATGAGAATCAGGAACATAATTAATTATATAAATCAGAACACTCAAAAAATACATTCTAAGATTTGAATTTAATATTTTACAAATTAAATAAACACAAAGTTAAATTAAAGAATATTTAAAAAGGCAATTCTAACAAAAAAAAGTTAAAATAATGCGCAAACACGATAATCTTATTCAATTTCTAAACAGTTACATAATATAAAAATTATATTACAACAACAACGAAGGCGAGTAGTTTACGAAAAGTCCCGAAGGTCACATTTTAATATAAAAAGAATATTGATTAAGGGAATAATTAAATTGCTGAGACAGACGATACGAAAATTCACTCACGTAGAAACTATTCTTGGCAACAGTAAATAATAATTACAGCTTTCAAGTAATCTGGCCAATTGTAGAGTCGGAAAACTTGGAAATTCTATTTATAATTTCTATCAATGAGAACAAAAATAAATAAAGAAAGAATAACATATCTGAGGTGTAAAAAAAATTAGAACGTGGATTGATTGAAACTGGATTCAATTTCGTTGGCTCAGATTTTAATTGATTCCTTAACGTAACGCTCTACTAAGCATAACATCAACACATCTTATCCACACATAGGAAAATTCGTAGAGAACCATTTCGAATTCCTTAAGCGAGGAAATTCGTTTTATTCAATTCGGTGACTATTTCCCCTTTCTATTTGGGAATTCCGGCGCAAATGAAACTGGTAAATAAATTTAAAGACAGATAAGTCAAGCTGATATAAAAAGAATACTGACAGATACAGAATATAAACAAGCTTCGTTTTATATGGCAAACACTGCGTAATCTTAACAAGGAAGGAAATAAATGCTAATCAGCAAATAAAAATCTAAAAATTATCAAAAAGATTATTTAATCTGCTTGATACAGCAATATTAAAAATCTTTAATCTTACGCGATTTAAAAATTTACTAACAGAAATTGTTATATTTCTGATATATTTTATTGATATTTTTATTGTAGAGGGACAAGACCTTTTATAACATGAGGTAGGTGAAAATAATAGACGAGTTTCAAAAAAAGTTATTTAATTATTTTCTAGGTTTCACATTTCGCAAGATAAAATAAACACGAACACGAAAATAAAAGACATTCAATTAATATACAATCTACTAAGATCTATGATAACAAGAAGGATGATGGGAAATATACTTTGATGTTAATAAGGTAACGCCATCTGTTGCATCAAAAGAGAAGGTAGAAGAGTTATATAACCATTGCAATATTAAATTGAATATCAATGCTTATTAAATAATGTATTCACTGCATTTGAAATTTTTAAACAAAAAAAATTACTAGATGCTTATTTAAATATGAAATCTCATTCAAAAAAAACATGTTACGTAATTAAAATTGCTCAAATTTTATTAGTTACATAATTTAACTTACACATTTCATAACTAATAAATCTGTTTTAAAAAACCAGTATTATTTTTTTTATTTATTTATTTGCTTATATAATTATCGATATACTGTTTGCAAATCTTATGATTTTTTAGTACAACTGAAAAATTATAAGACTCAAAGATACTAAATGCAATATACTCTAAGATACTGACAAACAGTATCTTTCTATTTTCTTTGCTTTATCGAACCCTAAAAAAATGCTATTGATAAATATAAAATATTTAAATGCCAAATGACCTTGATCCGTTTCATCAACGTCCTCTTCTTTTACATCCAAACTTTTCTTTTTCTCCTCCTCCCCCGTTCCAGAATTTTCATTCTCAGCGTTCTCAGAAGGTGTTGATGTCGTATTATTATTGTTGCTGTCATTCTGGGGCTCATCAGCTTCTTCTTTCTTGATAACAGGCTTTTTCACACAGGGTGCAATAATTCCGTGATTCCATTCGACCTCATCTGTAATCCAGCTGACAAGATCATCCAGTTTAAGCACCACACGATCAGAAGCAACAAGAACTTCATCCTGAAAAAGAAAAAAAAATGACATTAAGTTAAAATGTAACGATTTTTTTTGAAATAAAAATTATTATTATTATTATTATTATTATTCCGAATCATTCGCACTTAATGCTATTCAATTTTCTACAATTCTGACATAATATTTGTTTTTTTTTTTGTTGATGTTGTTTAGAAATAGTATCTAGATGGCATAAAAAATTAATTGAAAATCAAATATTTTAAATACTAAAGAGCAATACATTTCTAAGTATAAGTCTAAAAAAATTTCAAATTAATAATAATCAACTATAGTTGTCAAATATATTTAGTATTAGTTAACTGGTAGTAATTTATTAATTTGTTTGCTATAATAACACATAAAATAACTTATTAGCTTTCTTATATAAAAGTCATTACAAAATCTGACGATAAAATAAAATGCAAACGGGAAATACAATGCAGTTTTTAAAAACCTAATGTAGATTTTTCAGATACATTTATACATCCATTTGTCCCATAAAGTTAAAAGATATTATATTTTACAGATCAAGAAATTTTATTTATTATTTCTTAAAAAATATTTCGAAGTCATAAAGTTAAAAGAAAAAATAGAAAACTTAAAAATTTAATACAAGTTCTGAATTCTTAAAATCTAAGTTGATGCAAATTCTTCAGATTATGTATTTATCAAATTGCAGAATACATAGAAAAGAATTTCATATAAAAAAATAATTTAATTTTTTTCTAGAGGTATGCATTTTAACTCTTATCAATTAATTTTGCATTATATAAAGATGGCACTTATTAAAAAAAATTCTTATGAGCTTTTTCAGAAGCAAGAAGAAAAAGAACGTATTCTAGCTTTATGATTAATTAATTTTATATTTAGTTAAGCTTCACGAAAAAAAAAACCCAAGAAAGTGATTTATTAGAAAATGTATTTGGAAAGAATAAAATTGCTTTAAGTTGAAGATAGTATTTTTCAAAAATAAAAAAATAAAAAGCGAAGGAAAAAAATAAAAAAGAAACAAAAGCAATTTGTGGAAAACTCAAATATCGTCAGGAAAAGAATTCAAAAAGTTTAATACAAAAAAAAAAGAAGAAGAAGAAAGATTAAACAATATAATCGTAATCGTGGAAAGAATAAGACGATGAAAAATGCAGCAGACGACCAAATTAAAAACAAAGAAACTACAATTCTCCCTTCAAAATAAAAATTCCCGTCTCTTTTTCCTTCTCTTTCATTAAAAACGTTTCTGTTTCTTTCTTTTTCGTTATTCTCTTTTTAGCCAGTTAATTACAAAATATGCATATATCACGGAGGAGTTAAAATCCCGCAGGCGAAGTTTTAAAAAAAAGAACTCTTTTCCTGAACTTTATAATTATCTTTTGACGCATTAAACAATAAGTAATTAGTTTTAGACGTTATCAACAATACAGAAGTGCACGGCCATGCATGCTAATGCCGACGAGGCAGATAATGTCAAATTAATTACGCACACCGTTCCCCGGGCAGTGAGAATTTAATCTTCGCAGGGGAAAGCATCTTTTCTAATCTTTGAACACATTTTCTGGGAATAAAATGGCGCGAAATGGGGAAGCTAAGAGACAATTTACTTTCATTCTGATAATATGAGTTTTATTACTATCTCGTTGATCTCGTAGTTCATTTATTTCCTAAACAGTCTTTCGGCTCGTCCAGAACATTTATAACCATGGGAGAAAAAAAAAACTCGTATTATCATTTAAATGCTAAGAGAAAAAAACATTCTATTTACAAAAAATAAATATGTTCCATCTTTTTAGGGATAAATTTTGGTCTTATTAATTAAACTGTAAGAAAGCACAAAAAGAAAAACAAGACAAAAAAATCAATTCCAATTGTAATTTCTATCAAAAAATTAGTTACACATCTGTTTATGTGAACTCTTACAGTATTTATTTCTTCTAATAAAATTGTATCGGATATAAAAACCAAATCTAATCCGATTCGTTTTTTGATCGTTTTCCGTAGAATAAAACGCTTTAAATAAAATAAAAGCTAACAAAATATAAACAAACAAAAAATCAAAATTTGATAATACAAAATATTTTAATGATTTTACATCACAATGAATTTATGTAACAATCAAACTTTTCCACCAGAAGTTAACACTGATACAGGAAAGTATTCATAAATTTGTAAATTTACAAATAGCTTTCACCTTAAATTAAATTTGGAGCAGGAAAAATAAATCTCTTTAATTTTCTAGAAAATCCTTTTTAAAAAAAATAGTTAAAATTCTTAGTTAATAGTTAAATTATTTTTAGGAGATTTCATTTTGCAGGATAAAATATATCCATTCACACAATTTCTTTAATACAAATTCTTGAAACGCAGAATCCATTTCATATTCTTACATTTTCTATAAAAACCGATAGAATATTTTAAAATTACAATTTCATTTAATTAATGAGGCAACAGGTACAAATTCATGTGTAAATATCGTTTCTAGAATTTTGCTCATATTATTTGACTAAAAAGGACAAGTAGAATCAGATAAAATAAGATGTTTGTTAAATAATTTTTTAAATAATATAAATCTAAAAGCAATTTCAGGCATGATATCAGATATTTAATTTGCAGTCCAACAATTACAATTAGAACTTTTTTCATCAAAATAAAAGCAATAATTGAATATTAAAAACTTCCTGTTAAGTGACACAGTTAAAGTTAACTAAAGAGTAGCATTTCTAATGACCAAAAAAAAAAAAAATCGAAGCTTCAAATGGGATAGAAAACACGCAAGCAAAAACTCCCAACATTTTGGAGTGCATTGATTTAATCCCCTATTTACTCCGCAGAGCCTAAAGGGGATATCTAACACACAGCTCAAATCTAAGTTACAACACAAAAGATGAGGGAGTGAAAAAATTAGTTCGAAAAAGAGTGGGGGAAACGCTAATCGTAACTGAAGCGAAATTATTCATCATTTACTTTTTTTTCGCCAAGCCTCCGATTTCCTTATAAAAGTTCTTTACGAGAAAATAAACAACTACAGCGAAAAGTATTTTTCCTCATAGCACACTGCTTTCCCCTTAACTTTTTTTTGTTATAATTTTACTGAGTTTCAGGGAGGGGAGAAACGGTTTTGCGCGGAGGAAAGATTTGATTCAGGTTCCTTGGCAATTCGCCAAGGTTGTCATGGCAACTGTGAAGCTCATCTTGACAGTCACGATGTTGGTTTTCACCAAAGAGCAGTAAGATAAGCAAGACCGTTAAAGAAGATGGGGGGAGGGAGGATTGGGTTGGATCTCCGCATTAAAAGGATTCTAAAGAGGGATAAAGAGGAAAAATGTTTACAAGGCATTTTCTGACGAATGCATTTTTAAGAAATGTCAACTTTCTTTTACAAAAAAATTCAGTTTTTCAGAAGAATGATTTTTTTAAGTGTCATTTTTACACTTCAGAGTTCTTATTTCTTTCCTTTCAATTATAATTTTCATAGTAATAAAATAAGTTGATGGTGAAAAAAAATGATTTAAAATTGATAAAGTGTGATTCAACTAAATCTATTGTTCATTTTATTTATTTAAATAATAATTTGAAGAAGGTTTTTTTTTTTCAATTTCATGTAAAAGTATTAAATAAACTTTTCTTTAATTTAAAACTTATTAAAAAATTTTGAAGATTTCTATAGGAGATAAATAATGAGCATATATTTTTTACATTCTTAATAAACAAAAGTAAAAGTATATTAAATTAACAAAATGCAAGATTTTGCCAGTTTTTCTTTTAATTTATGCTAAAAAGAAAATTTTAATAAATTCTAAATTCCCCAAAATTTGCATGGTTTTGAACATAAATTCGTACTTTGCGTGACGTATGATACTAAATACTGAAATAGAGACTTAATTGATAAACAATTTTTCGTTTAGTAATGAAATTGAATTTTTTTTTAATTGGGCAATTTATTATCAAAGGAAGATTTTAGAACTAAAAATAAATATTTAAATATTAATTTTTATTTTATGAGATAATACATGACAAAAAAATTGTGATAAAATGTTTTTTAAGTCATGATCCGTTACAACATTAAAAATTAATTAACTCAGACATTTAAATAAATATTATTATATTAATTTTTTGTAATAATTATTATAATTTATCAGCTACTTTCGTCAAGATATAACTTAAAAACTACATCAAATTCAAAATTCATTCATTCATTAAATTCATTCGACATTTAAAAATTGAATTAAGTCCCACGGTATTCAAAAATAATGTAAAGAAAAATAATGGAGAAAGCAGAAACAGGTAGGTTTTAGAGCGATTAGTACGAGAATGCCGAAATAGATGGCGCCATGTGTTCGGGGTTTGGAAAAATGAAACTCCAGTTTCATTCTATTTGCACATCACATAACAAGGGTTAACTACTTGTACGATAAAAAAATATTTAAGGACATCATAAAAAAACTATTAATGGATATTAATTATTCAGAAATTAATTATTCAGAAAGATCTTTTAATATTTAAAATAAAACAGTAGAAAATATTGATTCTAAAAAATTGATTATTTAAGGAAAGTGCGATAATTTGCATTAATATAGAATTTATTTTCTCCACTCTTAATAATATTAATAATGAATACGCTTACACTGAATTTTTTCAGAAAAGACTAATTATGTTAAAAATAACAACATTTTAAATATAATTAGCGTAAAATCTGACAAAGATCGATAATAAATTATATCTTCTAATAATAATAATTCATAACTTCTTTACGCCCCAGAAGCTGGGGAAAAAATTTAATTCCAGATGTAGTTCTCCACCTAGATTATATGAGTAAATATACTTAATCACAGTTAAAACAGATATAAATGCGATATTTCAAATTTTCCAATGGTGAATTAAATTTCACATTATTTAAAGACTTATTTTATCAATTTAATTAATTATAATTCTCACCATTTCTGCTTACTTATCTAATAGAAATAAAAATCAGAATTCGAAACACATAATTTTTAACAACTATATCCTCTATTAAAAACTCTATACTTGTATACACGTACCTTAAAAAAGTTCAAACAAGAAATAAAAATCTGATTCGAATCAGGAACTTGAACAACATTAGAGAGAATAAAACCCTCAATTTTTCGAGGTCAAACATTAAAAGAATAAGAACAAAATTAAATAAGGAAGGGGAAAATGACAAAAAATAAATAAAATAAAATAAAACTTTTCTAGTCCGCGGTTTGGATTAAGGTTAAACCCAGTCAACCGTGGTAGGAAAGTGAGAATCGTGAAGAAACTGTTGAGAGGCCCAGGAAGGGAAAAAGGGTGGTGTGCTTTTAAAGTCCGGGAACAATTAACCTAACAAGACAAAAGAGGCATTGACGATGATGATAGAACGGGCTTACATAAACAATGAAAACAAATAGAAAACGTTAGGCGAATTATTCTATTCTAACTAAGATTCGTTTTTATTTTGCAGAAAGGGTAACAAAGCAATTCGGGTGTGTTACTTTCGCTGTTCGTTCAACGCATTTCAATTCGGAGTGGCAGTTAAATTTATTTATCGTCCGGAAAATGACGCATGCAAATTTCAAGAAGGAAATGGCAATTGTTTTCATAGTTATTATTTTCGCGCTTATTATATAACAGCATTGGAATTAAATTCACTAACTCCTGAATTGTAACAACCTGCTGAAATAAAAATGTAACGAAAATTATTTATTTGGAATTTTAAAAAATTACTAGCAAGAATCTAATCGAATATAATTTTTTTATTTAAATATTGCAAGAAATTCATCAGAATCTGGCAGCAATTTTCATTTGGTTTATTAATATCGTTTGCAAATAAATTCGTTTTGACGCATTTTCACATTTTTATTTTATTAGTTTACTATAATGTTAAATTTTAAAACTGAGCTAAAAATTTGCATTCTATTTAACTTTTGTACAAGCATTTCTGTTCTAAAATAATTTTGTAAGTTATAAAAGCCCTTCTATTGGAGAATTTTACTTTGAGCAAATAAAAAAAAAATTTTTTTTAATTTCATAACATCAGCACTAAGAATTTTAAAAATAAGGCAAAGAAAGGTATGTGGCACCTTAATTTCCTGCACACTTCCAGTGTTCTAACGAAAATGTTCCAAATACAAATATTTAACATTTTAATATCTAATTCAAAATAACACTTATACAGAATTAATGTTTTCGTTTGCTATATAATATATTACATAAAATTTAAAAAATATTTTTATCCAATATTCATTGCTTTTATATGCTTTTCATGGCTAAGACTTCTACGGATGCTTAAGTGATGTAAATATTCAGACCTATTTTTTCATCTTATCTATAAAAAAAAAAAAATTAATTGATTCTGATTTAATTTTTAAAAAATAAGCAAAATTTTACAAACTAAAAAAATTTATACATTTGTAAATCATTTCTTAAAAAGACGATTTCATTACATAAAGCATAAAAAATGCACAGATTTAACTTACAAATAATTTTTAAATAACAAAAAATGGCGAAACTTTTTAAATACAATTCTAATAATATTTTACAACTGGGACAAAAAAAATTATTATAAGGCGATATTATTAGCATTATTACATCAATAGTAATTATAATTTTAATTCAACCATAAGCCTTTTTTTTTTAATTTTCAAGACTGTAATGTAACATAATATAAAACGTATCAATGACAATTAAAAAAATTTCAAAAGAGTGAAAATATCTGAATATCACAGTGCTTCCTTCAATTGTGGGCGCCTAGGCAGCTGTCTAAGTTGCCTAGATACTAAATGCTATTCTGATGCGTATAAAAAATATATGTGAAAAATGAAAAAATAAAAAGATTACATAAAAGCTGTTAAAACATACGTTACAGCAGTCGCCGAATGAAAATATTACAAAAATGCACTTATTTTCAAAAGTCTTTGAATTTTTATAGATTTTTTTTAAAAAAAACTAGTGCAATAAAACCACAATTACATTATTAATAATAATAAATTAATTTTTTTGTTATTGTGATTATGATGAGGATGACTGTTGTTAACTATAGGGTATTATGATAATATACAAATATGGTAGAGATTATCCAACATAGTTCTGTTATTTTAAAATACAATAAACAATTTACAGATATAAAATAATAAATATAATTAATAACAATAATAATGTTTAAGAAATTTGTCATTTAAGACCTTTTTGATTTGAAAATCTGTATTTATTATTCCGAAAACTTTAACACCATGACCATTCTTCGTTCGTTATTATTTAACTAAAAATTAAAACCCGAATCTGTTCCTCAACTTTTACTTTAGCAGTTATTAAATTCTGAAAACCGGTCGGCGCGAATGAACATAAGATCTCAGCGTAGCGACAAGGAAAAAGCAATTATTTCAACTTATAAAAGCTTACTGCTTATCCCCCCTTCTCCCCCCCCCTTCTTTCTTTTCGCGAGTAATTCGTATCCCGTGTAGCGTGCACACCTGTCATTTTGACAGAAGGACAACTTTGTAATTAAACTCGCAAGATTTTATATTAATGAAGTTACGACATTTTAAACTGCTGCTAACACTGACTTCAATTTCCGAATAAAGCGATCTGAGGCACTCATTTGGAGCCCATTACATTTTAGTGTTGATGTATAAAAAAAGTAATGTAAAATAAATAAAATGGAGAGCAATAAAAAAAATTCAACATGAAAGATAATGCATGCATGGGTCGCCATTGATTTTTTTTTTAACATCTACCTTAACATTATTTTGTATACATGATTGTTTGCTGATATTTCCGTAGGAGATAATTGTGAATTATTTTTAATCCGTGTAAAATTTCACATACATTTCATAAGTATTCCAATAAGAAAAATTTAATATACAGCAGCGCTTATATTGATAGCTGTTTTATTAAACAATTTTTCTAAAATGTGAAACAGAAAAAAAATATTATTTTTATACTGTTAAAAGTTATAGCATTTTAAGTTTATTTAATAATCAGCTTACACACCATCTACAAGCAATTAATGAACAGGAGTTAAATGATATATTAATATGAAAATAAATTGATAATCATGAAAAAAAGGAATATCTTTCAATATTTCAAATTCTAAATACAAGACAGATTATTCAAATTCTTTCGTTTCAAAATAATTTTCAGAAACAATGAATAACTTTGGATTACAAAAATTCGGATAATTTTGAAAATTAAGTCAAAGAATAATAAATAAAATTATGAAATTTAAATTATAAAAGTAAAGAAAATTATTTAGTTTTTTTTTCCAACCAGCTTATACATTCTATTTTTTTTTATTATTATTATTTGTTGAATACCCAAATACCAGATAATACGTTTTCGTTTTAAAACAAAATACGCAAGTAAATCCTAAAAGCAAAATAAATGTGTAGCAATCAGTTTTACTGAAAATAGATTATTATCGAATGAAATAATATGGAACTCAAAAAAAAATGAATTATCAATTTTTCAAACAATTACAAAAGCGTATTTATTTTTTTCTTACATTTAAATTGTCTGAACATTATCTGAATCTATCAAAATTATCTGAATTCAGATAATTTTGAAAATTAAAAGTCAAAGAATAATAAATAAATTCCTTTTAAATTATAAAATTAAAGAGATTTATTTAGTTTTTTTTCCCCCACAGCATATACATTCTATTTTTTTAAAAAAGAAATTATTATTTATTGAATATCCAAATACAAGATAATCCGTTTTCGTTTTAATACAAAATGCACAACTAAAATCCAAAAGCGAAATAAAAATGTTGCAATCAATTTAACTGAAAATAGATTATTAAAGAATGAAATAATATGAAACTCAACAACAACAAAAAACGAATTATCCATTTTTTCAAACGATTACAAAAGCGTATTTATTTTTTTCTTACATTTAAATGTTCTGAAAGATTAAATGCTGACAATGCTCAAAATTAAATACAGCAAACTACCCAAAATACGAAATGTAAAGCAAGATTAGAGCGCCAATAAAAATTGAAGCTACCTTTTAACAATTTTTCTTAAAACGAAGTCATAACAAGTTATTGAGAACTCGTCAAAATTTCACTTTGTGTAAATGGCATGACGCAGGCAACCGATTTAGAAGCGCCGTTGCTATGGTAACAAAGGCTAGAGAATAAAAGGAAGCACAAAGAAGTTTCTATTCTTGAAACAAATTTTTCTGGAATATAATTACGAGAGAGGACGTAATAGAACGATCGTTTCGGGTAAATGACTATGGTGCACCAATTTGGGATATTAAGCTTTAGTATACATTAGTTGAATTAATGTTTAATGAATTTATGTCCACCAAATGGTTAACATTAAAAAATTGCAATAATTGCTTTTTTATTCAAAAGGGAAATATTTTGTGGTGCCAAGGGTTTTTAAGTAAAAATGTTTTAACAGGTAGTTTACATTTAAAGTTTATTTTACTCAAAATTCAGTGCTTGGATGCACAAAGCAATTTTTGTCTTAAAACGAATTATTTGAATATAATTAGAAAAGGCGATATAATAGATGGATCATTTTGGGTAAATGATTACAAAGTAACAATTTTGGATATTAGTATTAAATTAATGAAATTAGATTCACTAAATGGCTAGTTTTAGGTTTTTAAAAGAATTACTTGTTTATTCTTTTTTTAAGGAATATTTGTGATGTCAGAAGATTAAAATTAAAATTTTTAAAAATGCAGTTTTCATGTAAATATTAATAAATTAATTTATTCCATTAATATTTTTTAAATAAAAATTTCTATTTACGAATAAAATATTTGTTACACATTAAAATAAAATCTGAAAGTTATTTTCCAGCTGGGAAAGTAAGCCAAAAGATAAAAAAATGATTAAAGGAAAGTAAATTTAAAAGCGTTTCAAAAAGTCCGTTTCTAAATATTTAAAATATGAGTATAAACTAAATAAGTATTCTTTAATTAACATGTTTTTTAAAAAAACTAATATTTTTTAATTATTAAAAATTAATTATACATTAAAAATAAATAAATTTAATTATTAATATATATAAAATTAATATATTTTAATTATTAATAAAAGATGAAATTTCGATTCTAACAAAATTTTGAAAATATTTATTCATTTTCAAAATATTCGTGATGTATGAATACATAGTTGGTTAAAATAATAAAAACTTTTCATTTGAAGCGCATTTAAAATAAACAACAGGTTAAAAATAAAAATTACGTCGCCACAAAATCGTTTCAACAATAATAACTCTTTAACGCCACTTCCCCCACAACATTTGACGTAATGATTCATAAGCATTTCCAGAATTCTGAAGGTCATTACGATAGCTTGAAATTGACACTAAAAACTCGAACGCGTGATACTATTCTGAACAAAATATTACAACCCAATGCGGCAATGAAATGTTTCGTTTTCTGGTTTATTTGGATTTCTATAAGGTTTTCTAAGAGATCCCTTGAGGGGAAATTCAACTTTTCTTTTACGCTTTCATCTCCGCCTCCCCCCACCACCACCACAATCCCCTCTCGCTTCTATATCCTTCCCTTTTCATCTAAACGTAGTTTCTATCTTTGTTCTTCAGCTGAAATACTCATATATTACATCAGCTCGGCTTCCAGAAGAAAAAAATTTTGTTCCCGGAATCCTCCCCCACCCCTTTATTTTCTCTCCCCCTCCTCTCAGATTTATTTGTTTGCAGGAGTAAAACCGAAATGCACAGAAGACTTTTTTTTAATCATTTCATTTCATCATCTCGACTTATTAAGAGGAATTATAAAAATATATATTATATAAAAATAAATAAGCGTTGGGAAGATTTTGGATATAATTAATTTTGAATTCTATATGCTTAATTTTTTTAAATTCCTGGGGCTACAATTAAATTTAACTGTTGTTCTTTACATTACAATAAAAAATGTTAATAATTTATATTTTTATTTTAAAAAATAAAGGTATTTCTATTCTTTTTCTGGATTTAAATGAAATAAAATCAATAAATCTTATACAGTTAACAATAAAAATAAAAGTAAATAATAATTAATAAAAGAAATAAAAAATCGTAATTTTTCTTATCGAATTATTAATATTATATATTCTTATTGAATTAATATATATTCTTTTTGAATTCAATTCTTAAAAGACATACATATTTGTTTTATTTTAATTTTCAATTTTTTATTAATTTTCAGATAAGTTTTTTTAATAGAAATTATTTGTTAAACCTGAAGGTGAAATAAAAATAGCGCGAAATATATTTCTTCATTCTTTAAAAAGATCAAGACTTTACTTTCCTCCATGTTACTTTCATTTTCGTTCTGAAGTTCCAAAAAATTCCAAATGATAAAATTTTTATTATTTCCAAGTAAATATCAAGCTGTTTAAAAACAAAAATATCTGGCAATGTTTGATGCAATTGGAAAATATATTTATACTGAATAATAATGCTTTAAGTTTAACTCTTTTATTCATTGGTGTTGGTATTCATCCAATTTACCCTTTTTCGTATTTGAATTGCATTAAATCCTTCAATTAGATGTTAACACCTACAGAAAGGAAGATAGCTCTGTCTTAGGTGCAAAGAAATGATTATTCAAATCGTCCAAGACGATTAATTTCACCCTTCAAAATAAAAGACTTTACCTACAAATTCCAAATTTAAACCGCCTTATGCAAACTTGATAGAAATCTAACCCGATACAGTTTAATTTCTTTTTAAAATAGAAGCAACCATTCACTCTATAGTTGGCTGCAAAGTTTAATCAATCACGGCTTCCATTTTATTGAAAAGGCCTTCGTTAAAATCGACGCTGGAGTTGTTTAAAAAGAATAAATAAGTTATGATGGAGGAGAATTCGGCCGAGTCTAAGGCTCCCCGCTAGAATATTCCGAACTAGTAGTAGATGGTACCTATAAAGAATGTTTCAACTATGATGGAAGACATTTTTATTGATTTTGTAATCTATCAGGTGAATGTTTTGAAAGGGGAGAAAGAATGCAGGCGAGACAAATTGGCGTCTTATCGCTCCTGATAATCGCTTTTTTTCTCGCCAACACACAGAAACTGATTTATGTTTGAAATATCGTCTGCTTTCAGATGAATCTATCTTTGTACTATACAAATATCAACTCCTTGGAACTTAATATTTCAAAGGTTTTAGATGGATGACAAAAAGGTCAAATCATTTTTACCATACAACGATTAAATATTTGAATACTTTACAGCTTAAGCAAAACAGATGCAAATATGTTGAAAGTAAAATAATTATTTTTATCAAGGGAAAAAAATTTTACTATTTAAAAAAGTTAACGCATTTTTTATCTTTAAAAAAAAAAGAAAAAACTGGCTAATTCCCATAATTCCGATATATTTAACAATATATCAAATATCTAATACTCTAAATGTAAATAATTATTAAAGCACTTACATATGACTCACATATATATTTAGTTATTGATTATTAAGTAGATTTCGAGTTATTCTGTTTCAAATTTAAAAAAATATATAGAAAAGTTCAAATAAATTTTAAGAGGCAAGGAGAACAGAAAGAAATATTTCACAACAAATTTCTCAGTTACGGTTGAACCGTTCGTAAAATCCTAGTAACACAGAGAGACTGATTAATTATTCATCTATTTCCAAAGAGTTTAATCAATTAATTAGTCTTTAATTAAGAATTATGAATTCTAGATTAATTAGAATATTGTAAGTGAATTTTATCAAAATAATGAATAATAGGAATTTTACAACTGATTAATTTGCAAAGGTCTGTCAACAATAAATACAGTTTATGTAATTAAAATCTAATTTTCACAATTTATTTAGCTATTGATAACTTAAGAAATATGTTATAATTATTTAAACTTAAAAAATATAATTATTAGAGTTATTTTTATTTTGCAAATGATAATAATTCTTTTTTATATTCTTTAAAAATTAAAACTCATTTAATTAACGAATTTTAAGCAAACTGAAATAAAGCAAAATTTAAATAAACAAACATAAATTAGTGAACAAAATTGAGTTCATTTTTGATAAATATTTTCCAAAATGGCTGAAGATAGTTTCTTAATGAAAATGATGCCCAAATAAAATTTCTTTACGATTAATAAATGCAGAAAAATAGCAGTGAAAGAGGTATAAATTACCGATACATATTTTTTTTCACAGGGGGAATAAAATCAAATTTTATTAATTTTTTTATCTAAACCATTTTAAATATTCGACAAAATAATTATAAATTGATAATCTTTAAAGAATGAATCGGTATCTCATAATTAAAAAAATTATCAATAAACTAAAAGCACAGAGGGATATAAATTCAACATAGATGGATATAAATTCAACTTCTAATCATCCGTTAGGATTTATAATAAACAAACAGTTTACTTAAAAATATAAATAAATAATATTATACTATTCAACCAGTAATGAAAAATTCTTTTCTATACAACTTTTTATAAAAAATCACAATATTAATTTTTAAAAATTATATAGTTTTGATATTTCATTAAGATCTTTCAACAGCAATCTGGATAATATGATGATAATTATAACTGGGTTAGTTTACAAATATAAAATAAGATTGTTGGCGATTGTTATACCAGTTAGAATACTAAGCACACTTCTTGGGATATTTAAAATCAAAGCACGTGCAAAAACGGAAAAATGTGTCACCAATTTAATACAGCAGATGTAAATCAAATAACCTCTTCTGCGAAATAGGGCGACCCAGGAGAACAAAGAGAGTTATTCTAGCATGACGTCTAAACAAAATCAAGACAGTATCTGAACATAAGAATTTTATACAGTAAGAGTACAATATCAATTGCATCAAAAGAAAAAATTACTCAGCTGAAACGATTCTGAATCAAGTTGCAAACGATTTTTTAAAACTGAATATTAAGTAAACATCGGAACAAGTTATTGCTTTTTAATGAAAATATTTATTTATTTTTTTACACAAAATGTAAAAAAAATGAGTCACAAATCGTTTGGAATTGTGATGAAATTTTGTTTTTTATTTGTTATTGTGGCGTAATACGTTCGCTTTATTCCTTAATAATGGAATTTTGTGAAGAGATAGAAAGCTTGAAAATAGAAACACTGTAAATAGTTATACAAAATCATTTGCATTCAATAATGCAAAAAGAAAAACAAATCCTTAAAATTTAACTGCATACTTAAAATTATTTACTATAAGAATTCTACAACTACGCAACATTTTTTTTTTTTCCACTAAAGCTGCAAATATAATCTTCAATTTAAATCGTATCTAATCCTCCTCAATTATAACAACTACAGATTATTATGATTATTATACAATGGCGTTAAGTTTCAAAGAGAACAAAAAAAAAGCATGGAACAACTTCCTTTTATTTTGATTTGACCAGTCAGCTCGACCTTCAGTTTCCTAATACCAGCAAGCATATAGTTGCATGATTTCACAACTTGTTGAAAACTTGGTTTTCACCGATCAGATTACAGTAAATGTATTCTTTTTAAAAAAATCGTCAACAGATAGCGATAACGAGAATATAATTCACTGTTTTGACAACCCTTCTGATGGGCTTCAAAAGAGGGGGGAAATAAACGATAAATAAAAGAACAAACGTTTCACATTTACATAACATGAAAATGACGTTTTATATTTCTGTGCTTAAAATTACGATCCAAATACTTAATATATAAAAATGTAAATATTCATTATTGGTGTACAAGTTTTCTAATTTTAAAATTTTGATTATTATTTTATTTCGAGATGCCGAATAAATTCGACTTTTGAACAGAAAATTAAATACATATCAGAAATAGAATTCAACTATTAACTTAATTTAAATGTAATTTATAGTATGTATTTATAGTTTCATAAAACATTCAACTAAAGTAAAATAAAGTTAAATATCAATTCAATTAAGGAAATATAAATAATTGTTCACTTTTATAACTTTGCAAGTATCAAAAAATTTCTGAAAAAAAATATTAAAATGGTTTATCCAATAAAGGCTTTCAATCTCAAATTTTGATTCAACGATCATATGTAATTAATTAATTTGTCCAAGTTTCTTTGTATTTTAAACCCCTTCCTCATTTTTTAAATAAATAAGAAACCCTACTGCTTCAACACAAATGCCTGTTTAAGCGTCGATTTAAAATTATACGGAAAAACGAAGTATTCAAAATTCTTATATTTGATTTTGAGATTTGGCTGATTTAAATATAGTATTTGGAGAAAATAAAAGCAATTTCACTTTATAGCGCGTACTGATATAGCTACTATAAAAAAGTGGAAGGAAGGATTTAGTATTTAATATAATATATTTAATAAATATTAGAAAAATTTATTGATTTCATTTTTAATATCTATTCAAAATTATTCAATTTCAATAGTGCGTTTAAAGCATCTTCTAACATCAAATTTCACATTTTTGTTTAAATAGTTTAAATTAAAAAATAAAATTTCAATAATATAAAATAAGTAAAATGAAAAATCACAATTTCAATAATTAACCCTAAAAGTCAACAGTAGGACTAATTCAAAATTTTTATTTCCGTTGTTTTTCTAAAGGATTATTTGTTTTCTTTTCCCTTCCCCACATTTATTACATAGGTTCTTTAAAACCAAAAGAGAATTTTTTTAAAAAATTTGTACGCACTAAATATAAAGAATAAATGGGCAATGCAAAATACTTCATTATGTAAATAAAACAAGAGAGCGAGTACTTCAATCATAACAGAAAAAAATTAAAAGGAAGCTTTAAATGAATATTTATTTAATCAAATGGAAAATTCATTTAAAAATATGTAATTCTGCACAATAATCTACATCAGATACTCATGCATTTTTCATAACTAAAAAACAACAACCAAAAAGCAATGTCGCCCTCGTTTTGAAGATCTATTTTGACAAGAAAAGAAATAAAATGAACAACTAATAGTAAAAAAAGAAAACTGGGAAAACATACCGGACATCACAGCAAAGACTGCTAATAAATGGGTAAGATCACGACATAGTATGATTGATTCTTCGAATTCTTTTACAACTAGATCAGACTAAGGGAGGGAAAAATGACCCTTTTTTTCCCTTTAAGAAGGTTATTTTTAAATGACTAATGCATCGCCACGATGTTATCAATCATTTTTCGATCAAAAAGAGCGGATTAGAAAAATTCATAGAAATAATTCTTTTCTATACACGTAAAAAATAAATATTTATTAAATTTATTAAATATAATATATTAAAGGAGAATACAAAATAGCGCTATAATGCAAACTAATTTAAACGTTTTAAGCGTTGCAACCAGAATTAATTATTTAAGAATATAAACATTTTCTTTGTTAAATGAATAGTCACAGGTTTATACACTTCAGTTATTTCTCTTGACAGTTGCTATGGCAACCACAAAATGAATTTGGGTTATTGCAAAAGATTATTCTCGGAAGTCGTGTCTGAAGCATTTGTACCTAATGAGTTTATGGAACATGAATTCGAAATTAATTAACCGCTTTTCCTGAAATGTTGGAAATGTGTTTAAAAACAGAAAATAAAATATTCAGACCTAACGATTTGATGATGTAAAAGTAGTACGGATCTTCACCAAATTTTTGATGAAGAGTCCAATTTTAATTAACTAATATTCTCATGCATACAAATTTATTTTTATATACTTACTTTTATTTTCTTACTTAGAACAGATTTATGGACATTAAAAATTAGAAAAATGGCAATTAAATTTTATTTCCCTCCAAAGTTTTCGCTAACAATAATGCATAATTTTAATCCGCTTAAAAATTAAATCCGCGTATAATGAAGAATAAGATAATCATTTTAGCTGTCGTTCTTAATTTATTCAAAGGATATTCAATTATTTTTAATCAAACAGAAATCTAAAAATTATATTCAAAACATATCCAATTATTAATAATTAAATAGAAATTTGAAATATTGTTCATTATAGCAATTGAACAATTAAAAAATCTTCATTAATACATATTAAAACGATAAATATTTGTGTTTTAAAAAACGTTTCGAAGAACAATTATACTTAGCATTATCAGCTTTAATAAATGTTTCATTTAAGCAGAAAATATAAAATCTATCTATTTATTATAAATTATTAAATACAATAAGAATTTAATCAGAATATATTTCTTTTATGTAGTTGATTTTGATTATTAAAATCAACATTGCTCATACATTAATTATTCTTCTTTAAAAAAATAAAGGATAAATCAATTACAAAAGAAATTTGATTCTTAATTTTATTGATAACAACAAATATTTTTTTAAAATAATTGGAAGTTGTATGCATTAATGGAGAAAATTAACATTTTGAATCTAACAATCTTTTTTAATTATTTATTCTCTGTTCCAAGTTTAGACTTCATCGCGCATATGAAGTCTAAATAAAAAAAGTTTGTAGAATCTGTAATCTCTGAAGATATATTTATCAGCTTTAAAACATATTAAATGTAAAAAAAGGTGCTTTCCTCCAAGTTGCCATTAGAGGATGCTAAACAAAGCAACTTTTTCTTCTTTTTTATCAGTTCATATCTTTCGGAATAGGATTGGCGATAATACTTGACATGTCGGCATTCGTAGCTCCATAAATACGTCAGATGCCAGCAATAAAATCATTCGTAAATGAAAGTAGATCTGTTGGTTATTATCGCCAACTTGGCGGTTTTTATCTTTCAAACTGTATTCCTGATATTTAAAGAAATGTGTTATTAGTTATCAACGGTGTCCATTACTGTAGCCGATAGCTATTGAGTAGCAAATCATTTAATTCTCTACCGGCCATCAAAGAATTTTCTGTGGCAAATTAATGATTATATAAAAATATTAGATAACAAGACATGTGCATATTTCCATTGAATTACTTCATTTGCAAACATAAAAATACTATAAATGTTCTTTCAAATAAATGCAAATCATAATCAGCAGATGTTTCAGCAAGTATTTTAGCAGGTGTTTTAACGCCGGAAATTTATTTGCATTAATATCCTCTTACAAAAAACATTGCTCGAAAAAAAAATCATCCATGCAAATTTTGGAACTAGCAAGATATATTTGTACTAAATGCTTCTAAAGGAAAAAGTTTCCCTATGTAAAACGAAGAATGATCACGAATTCTTAACAATTTTTTTAATCAGTCATGAATTTCGTCTGGTTTTTTTTTTTTTTTTGTTCTTTTGTTTATATAACGATAGATTTTTTTTTTAACCATTGCAAAAACTGCCCACATATGTCTAAACATATCTTAAAATTTTAATCGAGCCAAGGATAAAAATTACATCAGAGTTTCTTTAAAGCAATTTCAAATAAAATCGATTTCTGATTTTAATAAAAAATTATGTCATAAATAGAAAACAATCAAAGTAAACAAAAAAAATCATAAGGGATTTTTCACTAATATTTGGTTAAATTGAGATACATTTCAAACACTTTTTTAAAAAACTTTATTAAATTTGTGCTAAAACAAATAGTTATTCGAACAATTTAGCATTATACTTTTGATTATTTACTCATCTTTAATTTTTCAAACTAAATCTAATCATACTTCCATTAATTTAGTAATATTCACAATAAAATTACTGAAGTGTATTAATTATTTCTTTAAGAAAAAATATCGTTTCGTCCAAAGAAAAAAAAACATTTATATTCCAAGAAAAGTGTTGAGTAACCACTTATGTGAAATTTCTTATTGATATGAAAGAAGAAAGGCTAGAAATGAAATTCTCACATTTTCATTAAAACAAAAACCATTGCAATAATATATTAACAAAAAATATTTTTTAATTATCCATATCATAAAGAAGTTACACCTAAAAGTGACAATTCTAATCCAAGATTACAGCTTTTATTTGACATATTTACAGAATAATATGAATAGCAGATTAGTCTTGCTTCGAGTTTCATCATGGCGATTAGAGTTGCCAAACATGCGTAGATAAAAATCTCAATAAATCGAATTTCAATTTTTGAATACTAATATGGTAATTATTTGTCTATCACCACGGTCATTGTCACACGACTTCAAACAGATAATCCAACCCATATAAATCAATAGAAGTTAAGAGATCATCAGCAAGTCCAGTCGTAAAAGATACCTATTGCTTACAAGGCCAACAAGAAAAGCATTTCATAAAAGTTATGAAATGGTGGTTGGTTGTGAGTCATTAATATTATCCGATTTGGCAATATGCCAGTATAGAGGTGAAAAGGAGTGGAGGGGAGTTGTTTCAAGGCTTAAACATCGTTAGAAGAAAAGATTTGCGATAATGAGATAAAAAATAATCTTGACTTCTTAGTAAATAATGTTTTGAAAAGAACATGAAAATAAGAGTACGATATGGAAGAATAAATTTAAATGTGTTTTTATTTTTTTATTATTTTTTTAAGAATTTAAATAATGGATTATAAAGAACAATGAAGCAAATATCAAATCAGTCATATTCAACTTTACTTTATTAATTTGGACTAAAAAAGTTTTTGTTATGAAGTTTCGATTAATTGCTACTATTTTTCATTTCTAATTCACAGGATAAAATATTATGAGCAAAAACAATAAGAATTTTACAAAACATATTATATTTCCTTCTCGTCAATAAATTAAAACTATCATTCTCCACTAAAAGAATCTTGCTATCCAACAAGAGTTACTAAATGAAAATTATTATTACAAATTAATAATATAAAGCAACATACGAACTATAGAGATACAACATATTAAATATTACATAAGGAATAATTTGTATTTTGTGCATGTTATAACCTTGTTGTATTATTCTAAATTATATTAAAAATTAAATACATAATTAATTTATTTTTATTACAAAAAAGAAAATATTATGATTCTAAATTAATATTTTTTAAAAAATTACGATTTTCAATAAATATTTACAACTATTTTAAGTTTAAATTAATGCATTCTTAATTCCTTTAATTAATAAACATTAACGATTTTCCTTTCCTTTAATGACTGAAACATCTAAGCTTAAAATTCAAAAATAATATTCCAGAGTTCCTATTTTCCAAAATGAAAGTAAATAATAAATCAAATATATTCTATTTCTATTTTTCAAATGAATAAAGTTTTATAGGTACAAATTCAGAATCGCGACCAAAAAAAGTTCGATAATAATGATGTAAATGAAAAACAAATGAATGACAGTAAAAATGCTTAAAAGACCATTGCTAGAATTTTTATGAAATCTTCAAAGAACAATGATTTATCTAAATATTTTTTCTAATTATTATTTCTTATAATTATTTTTTTAAATTCTTGCTTTCTTCTATTTTTTATTACATTAATTCTAAAGAGCTATATTTAGAAGTTCCTATTGTTTTTTGTTTTTGTTTTTTCAAAAGGAAAATTAAATCAGAAAAGACAAATCCCAGATTACTTAGCGTAATAAATATCAAAATTACACTTCATAAAATTTCCAAAAAAAGATTTCAAAAATTGATCATTTATTTATTTTCTCCACTTTTTTTTAATCAATTACAAACTTTTTATAAGAACATTCATACAATATTTAATGGAATACTCAATCGTTTTTTTTAAATTAAATTCGTTTTATTTTATTAATTTTTTGGGCTAAAAAAGTACTGTGCAAAGAAACCTTTTAAAATAAAAACGAAAATAAAACAATTTTTCATTCAGAAATCAAAAATAAAAACTAAAGGTCTTTTAAGTTGTGAAATCTGTAAAAGGAAATTAACCAATATGCATTCTAAATAATTAAAAACAATTTGGTCTATTGTTCCTTTTTCCCAGTCAAAATATCTGAAAACTTTTGGGAAGAAAAGTTTAACATAACAAAAGTATGCTTGATAAACAAAACACATTTTTAATTGCAGGAAATAACGCATCACACAACAAAACACAATAACAGAATATACGCAATCCTCAATAACATCCTAATAGAAGATGAAAGGATCAACCAAACGAAAAACCAACATACAGCCGGGCAATAAATAATAATATAACTCCATCTCTCCTAAAAAGAAAATATTTATTAGTCGCAGTATATGGCCCAAAGACCAGCAAAAGCTATTTTCCCTTTACTTCCTTTTTTTCCCTTAGCAGCGTGGCAACAACAATGAGCAGACGAGAAAGATCACATTTCATCTTGAAAGATGGCGAAGGGGAAAGAAGCAAACGAACGCCCGACTAAAATAAAATAAAATAAAAGAGGCGAAAGACTATCCCGAAGAAATCAATCGAAAGGGGTCGTCCCTAGCTTATAAATAAGAAGACAAAAAGGGGATAAAATATTTTAAGGGAGAGGATGGCTAAAGTAATGGATAAGGGGAAAAAAGCAGGTTACATAAGTTTATTATTCTATGAGAAAGGGTAAGTGTTCTGTAAGGATCTTTTGTCCACAAGGATTTCGTTCCACTTTTCCTTCATTCCTAGGTTGAATTATGATTATTTTATTCTTTTCTGCTTATGACTCCAGAACGGAAAAATCATGTAGAAAATCCGAAGATTTATATATGAGATTTTATGAATGTCTTTTCCTTATAGTGCATAGCACATATTTCTTAATGCAAACTACCTTAGAAAATGTATCAGTTCATAAAACAATTTTTTTTAGCAAAAAATTGTTTTTCCTTCCAATGCTTTAGCGTCAAATATGTAACAATGAGTAGAAAAATTGCATTCACCGTTTCAAATGTTGAAGTAATATGATGAAAGAGTGAAAAGTTATGAATGTGTGTGTTAATAGTTGAAACTATATATTCATTTAAAATCTAATTCTTAGTATATTCCAATTCATAATCCAAACTAAAAATGAATAATGATAAAAATAAATAAAATAAAAAGGTCAGTTTTTTACCAAATTTCTTTTGTTTTTCTCGATTAATCTGAGCCAGCAATGAAAATAACTAACAAGTGCAATTAATAATAAGTAAATGTTCGCAAAAGTTTTAATTTACTGAAATAGAAAAAAAATCCAAATAAACTAACGGTATTATATTATATATATATATATATATATATATATATATATATATATATATATATATATATATATATATATATATATATAAAGAGAGAGAGAGAGAGAATTATTGTTCATGTACTAGATAAAAGGATATTGATGAAGTATAAAATGTGCAAATGATAGAAAATGCGTTTTCGATAAAAACTAATTTTGAAAATTTCACTCTCTCTTTTATAAGGAATATATTTTAAAAAGAAATAGGAAAAAAATTAGTGAAAGTAAAGATTTCAGTAGTTCTATTATAAAAAAGACTGAATAAAATAATATTTTATCATCAGAGCTGCACTCGGAGTTAAACTATTGATATCTACCAAAATGAATTTTAATAAAAACAATTTTTAAAAACAAACTTTCATTTATTTACCAAAAAATTACATATGTTTTATAGACTATTTTGAGTGTTTACTTTAAAATTCGCCATTATTAACATTATTTAATTCTCAAATTCATTAACAGATAACATAGCTCGAATCATAAATTTTAATGAAATTAATCGGATCATGTGATAAATTCAGAAAATAAATATTTTCTATTAAAAATACTAAGTTAGCAAATAAATCAAGTTAAAAAAGTACATTATAAAAAATTCTAGGTATAGAGGGACGAAACTCTTTATAATTTCATTATGAGGCAGAAGAAAATAATAGACGAGTTTTGGAAATGGTTATTTAATTATTTTCCAAGTTTTACATCTTACAAGACAAAAGAAACACAAAAAAACACGATACTCTTTAGAATGCAAACAATAATAACCCCAAGAAGGATCATGGGAAATATACCTTGATGATAATAAAGTAACGCCATCTGTTGTATCAAAAGAGAAGGCAATATAGTTATGTAACCGCTTTAGGATATAAGAGTGCCGAGTTTCAAACTGAAGAGATTTTGCTCGAAGTCAAAAATATTAAATGAAAAATAAAAATAATAAATCTTATCTGAAAGAATAGTTACAAAAAAAGTTTTGAACAGCGTAGAATTCAAAAGAATTTGTTTCTAAAAACATGACCATAATTGAATTTATGAAATATATTTCTGAAAGATCATCACAATATTTATCAACCACCACAGATATTTTCACAAACAACCGAAAAGAAAATCAAAACATTCCAATAAAATCAAATTAGACAACTTTAGTTTCTTGCATCATTTTTAACATCCACTCAGAACACGTAAATAATCAGGCGCCATGAAAAGATCACACTCCATCATTTCTAAGATGTTTGCAGGCAACAAACTGATCACCTTTATTTCCTCGTACTCAATCAATGAAATAACATTCCACCTTTCGTTTTCTGCTCTCCCTTCTTTCCATGCCGTTAATACGGTATTAAGTTACGGGGGAAGATGCTTTATTGATCCCGAAAAAAGAACTCCAGATAAAGAAAAACAGCACAGAAACTTCCTTTTTTTATATTTTGTTTTCTTATTCTTTCTTAGCGTCCTATCAAGTTTGTTTTCTTTCTTTTTTTTATCTACTAGATGACGCACGCGTTGTGCATGGCTTCTTGAAAAAAACACGCAACAGCTCAATTATTCAACTTCATGGTTCACTTCCTGCCCGCAGATTTTAGCATCTGAAAACGATACTAAACAGAAACCATGCATTCGTTGTTTTAAAATTATCTAATTCCATTTCTCACTTTTCATTAAAAAGAACTGTTACAATGCGTAATGTCTATTTTGAAACCACATTATATAGAAATTCTGTTTATATTAATGCAGACGATAATATATTGATTAGTAAATAGTTCGTAGCGTGACAGATTATTTATTCACTAGTAAATAATAATTTGCTTTCACCACTAAGACACTAATTTGCTTTCATAACTTCTAAAATAAGTGAAAAATAATCTTTAATATTTTACTAAAAATTGGATGATCTTTTTTTAAAAAAAAATACAAATAACAATGACAATAAGGGAAAATATATAATTCTCCTATAACAAAATAAATTCTTATTTAAGAATAACCATCAAAAATTTAAACCAGTTTTAATTAACTGTTTTGTTTAATAGTGAAATTTTCATTATTACTTTTCATATACTAAACATTATTTTTCTATTTAAGAATAATTATAATTGGTATTTCATGATGTTTTCATATTTAAAAAAAAATCCAACTTCCTTCTCATGAGAGAAGTAAAAATAAAATAATAATAATAGGTGAAAATAAATGGGGGGAAAACATCAAGTCCATGGCACTGAAAAGTCATTACATAATTATGAAATAAAAACAAATTCGAAATAATGAAATGAAACAATGAATATAAATTTAAATTATTTGTTATAACCATTGCAATTATTTATACATATTTCAAAAATAAACACTCAAAATATAAAAAAAAAGCTTTCTTTTAAAATCAAAACAAATAGCTCAAAACTCATTCACATCAGAATAATTAAAATTATTCTATAATCCACATACAAATATGATTTAATTTTTTTATGCTTTATAAACCCGACAGTAATCAGAGAAAAAAGAAAATTAAATTATTAAAAAATAATCCAGCATTAAATTTAAAAACACAAATTAGAAAGACGAAATAAATGAAAAAAAAAATCTAATAGTCATCAGATATAGGAATATCAAAAAATTCAGCTTTTTCAGAACAGGATAGAGAGCGCTCAATTTCGCTGTATGTGCATTTATTCTAAAAATTTTCTTTAACATAATAGGCACTAATGAAAATGTTACCCAAAATCATAATAAAGTATTTCGAAAGCATTTATTCCAAGAGAGTCAGTACATTTCATTACGGATTTAAAATGGAATTTTTAAAACTCAAAAACAATGAAATCATATTAAATTATGAAAATCCTACATCCACTGGCATATACATAAGGCGCAAAGAAATTGGATCTAATAATGTAAAAAGGAAAGAAAAATTTGTGTAAAAGATAAAACCTCGCTGCCTTTTGACTTCAAAAAAAAAACATAAAAAATATTTCACGTACGTAGTCAGGCCGCTATGCGTTTTTCCAAGAAAATTTTTCAAAAGAAGCAACGTTTATTTTTGTATTTCATTTTTATTTTTGGATGGAGGGTACTTCTGATATTGTGTATGAAAAGCAAGGTCCTCTTAGGCTCTATTTTCCGTCGGTTACTGAAGTTTTTCTTTTTCTTTTTTTTTTCTTTACTCCATTTCTTTATTTTTTTAAACTTTATTTATTCATTATTGATTTCCTTTTGGCTCATAGGCCGGGTGAAAAGAATAAAGATTTCTTTTCGAACAAAAACACGGTATCGGAGTCTTTCATCTTTGTTCACTGGGCCGTTGAAAAGTTTATTGAGGAAAAAGAAAAAGCTAATTTTCTATACGGATAAGTCATTAATAGTTGTTAGAAAAATGAATTGAGAACATGAGTTGATGTATTAATCAAACAAAAAAAATAATCATATTTAACAAAGAGCTGAACATGTATTCTAAAAGGAAATAAAATATTTAAAATAATGTTCTTTGCAAGACATAATATGCATTAATTTTATTTATTATTGAATATTATTTCATTTGCTTCTCAAGTATTTTTTTATTGTTTTTTATGATAGCTTATGTAATTTATTTATTTAAACAATTTTCATCAGTATTTAAAAGGTTTCATTTAACATTGTAGTAAATATTATTCATTATCTTTAGGAAAAGCTTATTATCTAGAAGTCGGCAATTTGACACTTATAATAAAAGCTTCTCTAATAAAATTAATTAAATTACAGCAAACATAAAGTCACATAAATGTAAAATAATAAAAACTGAAACATAATTAAGATACTATAAAGAGAAATTCTATATTCGATATGATGTATCGTTTGAAACATTTGAATGTTCGAAAAGTAAATAACAAAACTATAATACAGTTAATTAAAATTAACGAATACACAATTCGTAATAAATCGTCGATATAAAATGTTGTACACAACGGGTAAAATGAATATTTAAAGGAAAAATTTAATCCAATAAAAGATCATCTTTCATTTCATTTATTAACATCCGTTTAAAATATGAATTCTTAAAGAGTAATTAAATGCATTTTTGAATATTACTTTGCCTGTATTGAAACATTATTCTTTAATCGATTGGCTTCTATATAAGAATAAAAGCTAAATAAGAAACAGGAAATAATAAAAAATTTTAGAATAAAATGGCAACCATTCAAAATAAAATAAAAATCCCAAGGAAACGTAATTAATCGTCTGCATGGAATTCGTTCCTCCACTTTCAAGTTTTTAATTTGGATGATAACAAGAATTCCATGTATATTATTCTATTTTTAATTAAAAAGAAAAGCAACAAAGAACAAAGGGATAAAAGGATCTACAACAATTTGAGATCAAACATGGCGTCCACTGGATTCTCTTTCGGCTTAGCAGTTCAGGTTTTGCGCTACAGCCGTTGGGACAGATGCATGAATAGCTGTATGGATGTCGTGAACAGAATAAATTTCCCCCTGCTAGATACTAAACTAACACACCCATTGATAGATATGTGTGTTGGCCTTGCGTATAGAAATTTTATCATTAGTATTATCAACCAGTAGAGAGCTGATGTAATCATGATATATCTTTATTTGCGTCTCGCTCGGTTATGAGTAACAGATGAGGATGTGAACGAACAATGCTTTATTATAGGAGCTTTTAATTACATTTTGTACGGAATCGCCGGTTTTCTTTGTAAGGAAATAAATTTGTAAAGCAAAATTCACAAATTTGCATAAGAGTTTAAGAATTGTTACAAACAGGTTTGTTTTTAAATATTTAAATGTTTTAAAAGCAAATAAAAAGTGAAATCTTTATAATTTAAAAAAAATGAATGCATCATTTAAGAGGCATTTCATTATTAGACTTTTCATAACATAACAGATCTCTTATAAAACAAAAAATAGTTTTAAATTATAAAAAAATATTGTTTTATATTACTTCTTCTGATACGCATAATTCTGAAGTAAAATTAAAGTTTTTCTATTCTTTTCTTTTCAAATTATGGATTTAAAATAATCTGTGATGAATTACTCAGTAACATCAAACGAATTTAAAATTACAATTACATAAAGCAGAGCAACGAATCAAAATTCAATTACAGACGGATACATTCTGCTATTGTTTTATTATTTTATTATTTTTAACCGAAATTCTAGAAGAATCTGAAACAAAGATTATATTTTTTTTTGTTCAAATTAGAAATTTTGAAACAAGACAACTTATATTTCAGTTAAAACTAACCAGCGGGTGACCGAGCTCCGCTCGGAGAAAACAGGTATCGAAGCTAACTCGAATATTTAAATTTTCAATTGTGATTTATCAAAACAATGCATGCCGTATTTAGTAAAAATATCAAAGTTATCCTTATTTTTTTTCTGATGAATGTTGAAATGTCGGGCGATTTTCGACTTGGCAACCATTCTTCGTATTATAGTATAAGATAAAATTAAAACTTAAGCTCCAAGCATGCGTTACGAGTAAAAGGGAAAAAATTATCTTATTAATATGTTGCCATCAGATTGACAAAAACTCAAATTTAAAAAAATACATTATTATTGCGCATTAAACATATAAAAATGCAATTTTCATCACGTGTCTGCATGAAATGAAAAAATATATATATATATGAATATTGATATAGATGGCATATTGGCTATAGATGGCAGCACGTTACCACTTGAAAATTTAAGTAGCCATTATGGCGATCTAATAAAGTTTGAAAATATCCTATCTGTAACTCCGAACTGCTCAGCCGTAGCGCTTCAAAACCGGCGCCAATCGATTACTCGTGGCCAAAAACCCCAGACCCCCAAGTTTACCGGAGTTTACTAATTCTGGGGCGATTTTCGACTTGACAACCATTCCTCGTATTATAGTATAAGATAAAATAAAATAACAAACGCAATCTGAAAATGCTATCAAGATCTTTCCCCTTTCCCGTTTAAAAAAAAATTCAGTGTCCTAAAAATGATTTTTAAATCCTCTTACATAAATTATCGCCATTTTTCTCCCTCTCTCTCTATCACACACACAAAAAAAAACACTTAGCACAATATTGTGTCACTGGCAAATAATTTGAATAATTATAATTGAAGTACACCATAAATTAACCGGATATCTCCACATGAAAAATAAACTTCAGGCGAAAGCAAGCAGCTATCAGAAAAGAAAGCTCACAATTAACAAGAAAGGACACGAGAATGACGATTCAATCTAAAAGCGAATGTGACAGTACAAATAATCCTAAGAGTCCGACGTCAAATAAATAAAAAGATCCTCGGCAGCTCTGTCAACAACCATAGAGTTTGTCGCATAGTAAAAACAAAGGAAAAGGCCTGGCGACAAAGAAAGTATGCCAAAAAGAGCGATAACTCCAAACTGATGAGGCAAAGATCAACTTCCAGTATCATTTTTTTTTTGGGGGGGGGGGGGAATATTAAGCAAACGATTCTAAAAAAGGTTGGTTTCTTTTTTTCTTTTTTTTTTCCCCTCCCCACCTCTTTTTCTTTATTGTTAATGAGACTGGAAAACAGATAAAAAATCATATTTATTTATTTTTATCATTGCAGATAAAAAAATGATCGAAGTTGGTAACAGAAAAAAAATTATAGTCCAGTTTCCATTTAAGTCATTTGCATCAACATATTTATCAAATGTTAGATTGAAAAACAACTTTTATTTGACTTAATATAAATCCTTATTTTTATATATTTAGCAATCACAATCACCCACAATAATATAAGGTGTAAATTTAATCGAAATATCCTAGTTATAGTTTTAATGTTATGTGCTTTCCTTAAATATTTGATAACAGAATTGATATGAACAGAAATGATCTGACATTCAATTAGGTAATATTTTAACAGGAAAACTATTAATGAAAATTATAGTTTATATATAATAATTTAACTAATGTGTGGCCGAAAAGACAAATTTTGAGTGAATAATTTATTTTTCCATGGGAGGGTATTGTTTGTATATGGGAGCAAAGATAAACGCCGGTTTATATCACGACACAAGAGAAAAGTATTAGAAATAATTAGATTTAAGAAATAAGAAAAAATTTTAGAATAAAATAAATTAATTTAAGATTTTAAAAAAATTAAGAAATCGAGATTCGAATCAGGTTAAGTGATATATGTATGATTTTTTGTACTGCTAACAGATCCCCCCCTAACACAAAGAAAGCATCAATACAAACAATAACGTTAGTTAATAATTTCCATTCAGAATCAGTCAACACTAATTATGAGGATTTATACAGAAATTTCCCTCTCCTAGATTGTAAAAAAATGACTGTTTCTATTTGTTTACATAAATAAATAAATCTTCATTACAAACCTCAGTTCTTAAATACCTCATGGCAATAAGGAAGCAAAAAAAAAACTCATTTTCTAGAGACATAAGTACTCTCATCGGTTGAAAGAATTGATAGGAGTATATTTCTTAACAAAGCAAACGCCCCTTAATTGATTTACTTGCTCGAGGCAAACATCAACGAAACCTATCTTTATTCGAAGCTAAAAAACATAACAAACAAAACAACAAGAATACAGAACGGGAAAAGGAAGGAGGGGGGAAGAAAAAAGCTTTGAAGACAGGAATTAAAAAAATAAAATTAAAAGAAAGAAAAAAAAATGTCGAGAAAGAAAATTTTCTTACTTCGCTAAACAAATTAGATTAAGGCAGCGCTTCACTAGAGAGATAGTTTGAAGGTAGAGAAGGTGTAATCTTAAAACTATGTTTAGTATCTTATACTTCCAGAAAAGGGGGGCAGGGAAGAATTCCGTTCAGCTTCCTCCCCCCACTTCCCTTCCCCCGCTCCATTTCATTCCGCTTCGATGAGAATTCGGAAAGCAAGAAAAAGGAAATAGTTGTTTTCTAGATTAAAATCGTTTGCGTGTCATTATTTATTTTTATAACTTAATATCTGGAAGTATTAGTTAATTTTATGCATATTATAATGAAGCTACATTAGAGGGGTCGTGTTTTTTTTTTTGCCTTCCTTTCAGACAAATTAAAATAATTATAATGAAATTAAGTTATGCATTCATACAAAATACAATAAAAATACTTCATTAAAATATAGAGATCTGATTAAAGAAAAAAGATCCTTCGTATTGTAAATACTTCTTTTTACTTTTAGCATATCTGATTTCGTAAGTATTATAATTTTAAATGTTTAACTGTTTCCATTATATCCAAATTGTTTATTCATATCGTAAGTGGTAATTCTAAAAAAAAAGAGAGATTGAGAGAGAGAACGAAAGAGCGATAATACATTTGTTTAAATGAATCATAAAAAGAAAAGTATATGAAATAAAATTCTATAAACTGGAACATTAATATTTATTGCCACACTTTTTCATTAAACTCAAAATTAAAGAAAAATTTGCAAATATCTAATTTAAAATATAATCAGAAGATCTGAAGAACATGATTTGTAAAATAAAAACTTGCTCCTTCAGCATGAGAATAGAATACAAATTAATTTTCAAGAAATTTAAAAATAAAACTAGGGCGCGCAGCCTAATTCACGGCAGATGTTATATGTTACCGTTATCTATTGCAACTCCGTTCCAACACAAACTTGACACTTCGCAAGAACAAATTCTTGAAAGAGTTCCATTTTAGTAAAGCGTGCTTAGATTAAAAAACCGCTTTATGACCTTTAATCAGTTCTTCAAACATTGTGAAATGCCTGGTTCTATTCAAAGTACTGTTCATCTTATTAAAGCATCAACAGTCTCGTTTTTATGGACCGAGATCCACATAAACGATCACGAAAATAGCAAGAAATTTTACGCACGAATGATTCTGCTATTTTTCTTTTCAAAAAAAAAAAAAAAATAAATAAATAAAGAAGAAGAAAAAGATTGAGACATTACTCTTTAGTTTTCTTAGAAAGCTTTTACTTGAGTCAATTTCATGACAAAAATGAAATAAAAAAATATTCAACTGTATTTTGCTCCAGCTAATTTCCGATAATTTTTTTTAGGAAGGTAAGGAAATGAAAACAATTTTTATTTCACACAGTTTATTTCATACTACACATCATCAAATTATTCAAATGTTTACTTGAAATGATTTCTTAGAAGAGATTCTAAAAAATTAATTTCACGATTTCAACAAACAAGAATAGATATAAAATAATACATAAAAATTTATATACAAAAAACACATCGCTTACTTAAATATCAATTTTACTATATTCTATTCAAAAAACACTTTTTAAAATTAATTTTTAATAGATTCTTTTAAATTCAAATCAGAGTACTCGATAAATTACAATTTGTAACTAAAAATTCCGTAGATTATGAAATTTTAGACGTTTCCATTACAAACAGCTCTAACAACAGCATTCACTTTCAGCATACTTAAATAAACATTATGGATGACTGAAGATATAAACCGGAATTACTTTCCCTTTAGCCGATAGATGGCGTACTAGAGTTGTTAGTTCCTAGATAACAAAGGAAGCACGCAATAAAAAAAAGTTGAAATGCACGTGCTTCATTTTCTTTGTTCTTCTCCCATGAAGTTATTATCCTCATGAATTCTTACTTTAAACAGTACTTTACTATTAAGGTCATAAAACTGTGTGAAAAAAAAATATAAATATTCTTTTGAATATTAATGTAAAAATAACTAAAAAATGCTTTAATGAGGAAAAAATACCTAATACAATATTAATAAATACAAACTTTATGTAGAATAATATACAGAAAGAAAATCACAAAAACCAAAGGAAAGGAAAATTGCACGAATTAAGAGTTAGAAGTTAAAAATTAGTTGTCTATTTATTTAGTAGTTATTCATTAAAAGTCAAAAATAGCAAAGTATATCAGTATATATGGATGGAATATTTTGCATTCGAAATTACTTGAAAAACAATTCCTTCTTTACATAAATTAGTACAAAGTATTTATTCCACGAACGAATTCTAAATTATTCACAGAAATTCCATAAGGAGTAATTCAATATTAAACAATTATAAATATTTTAAATTCATAATTAAGACAACTTATCAAATGGTCTTTTGCTTTAAAAAATATCCAAAGTGCTTCATTTTAAAACGCAATTATGCTCCAAGTAAAATGCTACATTTTATCAAAAATAAAAAAAATATCAAAAATTTATTAAACGAAAATAAATTTTTGAAGTAAGATACTCCTATGAAGAAAAAAATTTTTCATTGATATTTAATTTTGCAAAAAAATAATCGCTTTATTGCGGTTAGTCTTAACTAAAACCGAACGGAAAAAATCTAAAAATTTACAAAAGAACTTCTCTCGGTATTTTTCTACCGCCATTAAACCACAGTAGAAAAAAAAAATTTCAATGTTCCAAGAAACTGTTCGCACAATAACAAAATTTCCATCACCTTCTCAAAAAAAAAAAAAAAAACGAAATAAGAACATAAATTCGGAATACATAATGACGTGGATAAATTCTAGGTAGCTGATTGGACAACAGCTGGTTATTTGGAAATCAGCTAAATCACTGAGTCATGAGCAGAATCAATGGCGCGGAGATAGATAATAGGTTGCCACATTTTCGCCACGCTTCAAAGACATACAGAAGAATAGTGAAATAACAAACAGAAACGCTGGGAGGAGGGGGGGGGGAGTTAACGGAACGCTAATGTAGATGGAAAACGTGAAGATGTTTCAATGCTATTTATTTTTTTCCTCGTAGCAGGAAATTTAAACGGTATGCATTGTGTAAAAAGGAAGGAATTCGGCAAGAGCTGGAAATTCGATAAATAAGAAATAATTTTATACGGAATTTGATTTTATAAACACTGGTTCACACATTTCCTGATAATATTTTTAAAGTAATTAGGGTCAAAGTCATGTGAAAAATAATACCATTCCAATGATTGTTTTATATGTATATTTAAAAAAATCGCAAACGATAAATGTAATGCTCAAAATAAATTAGAAACGATTTCAATTATTATTCAATTCTGATTTTTTTTTCAAAACTCACGAAAATAAACATTAAAATTAATCAATAATTTTACTTTAAAGAAAAGCAGGCTAAATAAACATGTCAGTGTTCCAGGAATTTTTAGAATTTTAAAGGTATTTCTAGAATTTATAATCTTGCTCATTTTAACTCATATTTATATAAATAATTTTATTAAAAATTTCGAATATTTCTTTTCAAAATGAAAGCGATCAGAAGATAAGAAAGGAAAAAAAATACAACGAAAGCTTTACAAAATGAATGGCAGAGTGAGTAATGTATGATGTAGTTAAAAATTATACGATCAAAAGCATAAAAAAAACAGAATGCATAACCGCAATACCGTTAAGACATAACTCTGCATAAATGGCAACTCGCCAAAAAGAACATTTATCAATGGAGACAGATAAAATAAGAGGATAACTAAACTAGAACGATACATTATTTCGGAATACAGAACTCCTAAGTTATTTTCAGAATTTTATTTTTCTTTTGATATTTTTTTCTATCATGACTAACTTCATGTTTTATGCCTGCATTATGTATTGAAAAATTAATAATAGTAAGCTGAAAATTCACAATTCGAAAGTAGGCAAAGGAATTGGTTTAAAAGACAATCTTACACATAATTATCATTTATTGTAATTAGATAATCTAAAGTTTTTGCAAAAGAAAATAAAAAATAAAATATTTAATTTTTTAAAAACTTATTGTTTTAAAAAATTATGCATAATACATCTAAATATTAAATTAGAATTATTTATTTTAAAAAATATTACATAATATAACTATTGTCATTAATAACAAAAAAATTATAACGAATTTTGAATAAATATATCTCGACTAATTGATAATAACGACGAGAGAAAATAACTATCACAAAGAATTGTTTTCATAAAGTATATGGAAAATAACAATAATAAAATGTTAAAAAAAGAAAGGGGGAAAAAAGATAAATATCCAATCATTGGTTACAATTCGTTTTTAACGGCGACTTTATAAAAAATTGATAATTTATAACAGTTATACAATTATTTAGATATTATATTAGTTACAGACGATTATAATAACAGTTTGACGATTGAAATCGCCAAATTGGTGAATTTTTTTTCTTGGCGCTTTTTATTTCCCGTTACAAACGACTAGCAGCCAATTATTAATTTTTAAATTCCTGATATTCTAAAATGTAAATAAGTTTTCTGGTAAAGCTTAAAGATTCGACTGTTGCCATGTTTTAAAACTAATATTTAATAACGCAAAGGAAAATTGAATAAAATGCTGATTACAAAAAAATAATACCAAACAGACGATTTATAAAATATAGTAAATAAATATATGTGGAATATTTCTTGAAGTGAAAGTTTTCTATTTATCCATGTTTGATATCGATTCTAAACATAAAGAAATATATCGAAACACTTCACAACTCCAGCGTTTTCTTTTAAGAACGTCGCCTGCTATAGTCACGCTGGAAGGAAATAGTTCACATACATTATGTATTACGCTTCCCTAGATTTTTCTACCGCTTTTTTTTTCTCCCACTGAATTTCCCGCAAAAGAGCAATTCCGTATTCGTTTCCCTATCCACTTGGGCTGAGTGTTCGATTTTTCTCCTCCTCTGGAAATGGTTCTGTACCAAGAATTAGAGATGGATGGGATTTTTCGGGGAAAGATGAGGTTTCATTTTTTAGTTCGAAGTTTCCATTAATTTTATTTTTTAATATGCAGTTTAATTGCAAAAGAGTTTCGGGCGTCAAATTAAAGCTAGGAAATTTTTTTCAAAAAAAAAAAAAAAGCTCATCTAACAAAATAAAAGCCTATAATTCTGATTCGAGAAATTGATTATAAATAATCCAAATCCCCCTTCTTGTTGCGCATTATGGCTGATGCAGATCTCGTCTGAAAATCTTCTAAAATAAGCAAACATAATTCTAAAATTCTTTGTAAAAAGAAAATGACTATGTATATTTTAGAAATCGCGAACGACAAATGTAGTGTTCGAAATAAATTAGAAACAATTTGAATTATTATTCAATTTTGATTTTTTTTTTTCCAATTCTCACGAAAATAAAAACAACAAGCATTGCAGATCTTGTCTGACAATCTTCAACACATCTTAAAATAAGCAAACATAATTCTAAAATTCTTTGTAAAAAGAAAAAGGCTATGTATATTTTAGAAATCGCAAACGATAAATGTAGAGCTCGAAATAAATTAGAAACAATTAGAATTATTATATTCAATTTTGATTTTCTTTTTTCAATACTCAAGAAAATAAAAACAACAAGCATTGCAGATCTTGCCTAAAAATCTTCAACACATCTTAAAATAAGCAAACATAATTCTAAAATTCTTTGTAAAAAGAAAAAGGCTATGTATATTTTAGAAATAGCAAACGATAAATGTAGTGCTCAAAATAAATTAGTAACAATTTGAATTATTATTCAATTTTGATTTTTTTAATACTCACGAAAATAAAAACAACAAGCATTGCAAATCTGAAAATCTTCAACACATCTTAAAATAAGCAAACATAATTTTAAAATTCTTGGTAAAAACAAAAGGCTGAAATTGTTCTTCATTTTATAACCCTTTACACTAGAAAAAGTAATCCGATGCAAAACTACCCAAATCACCTAACACAAGGCTTTGTTTATTGATCCGAAAAATAAATATATATAATTGCTTTAAATTGCATTTCCCTGAAAAATTAATTCACATCTCATTACTATTCTCTAGGTGTTTTTAACAATCAAAATGGAAAAATAAATAGAATCTCATGTGTATCTATGTTCAGCAGAAAATTCTCAAAAGGGTGAATTTTCTTATAATTATTCGTTTGAAAAAAAAAAAACTAATTATTAGTAAACCTAAAGTAAATGTTGAAATAGAATCACTGGAAATTACTTTTAATAATAAATAATAAAATAATGCAAATAATATACATATTTTAAATATTTTATTTCTGTTATATATTTACAAGCATATAAGTAATTTACAACAAATTCCCAGGAAATCATACAGCAAATAATTCCAAGAATGACCTTTTATCTACATAAATAAAATATGCGATAATATCAGAGTGTTTTCGTTTTAACCGCTGTAATCAGTATAATGATAAGGAAAAGTATTTTTCAGTCACATTTGGAATGCATGTCAGTGTAGTCTATTGTTAAAACAATCAACCTCTTTCAAATGCTGTTGATAACAAACTACCAACAACACATGTTTATGGATTGTAATTAATGGGAAATTCTAAAGTTGAAATTAGTAAGTCATGCCTTATTAAAAGAAGAATTAACAATGGAATAAATAAAAGTTTAATAAAGAATCCCATATTTTTCTCTATCAATGATATAAGGTTTTATAAGCAATAAAAAATCAATTATTATTTTTGTTTTATAATATCACTGAAATAAAACAATATCAAACGTAAACATCCAGAAAAATACTGAATGAGTATGCAATTATATTTGATCGGGAAAAGAAGATCCGATTTTCCGCATAAATAAATAGTTTTCCCTAGAAATATAATTACGTGTCACGAAAATACGTTGAATTTTAATGAGCTGCCAGAAAAAAAAACAATATGTAGTATTTCATATCTCAGTTTCGCTTATTTTTGAAATACCATTTCATTATACAGTTTTATTGATCGCAGAATTATAGTGGAAATTTATAAAATGCGAAGACCAAACAGTACAACGAATCAAAATTAGATAGGGACACAAAAATTAGATCAGGAATTTAAAAAAAAATCTAAAAATCTTTTCATATCCGAGTAGAAAAAAGGAGATTACAGAATAACAATTAAATTAAAATTTTGTTTTTTTTTTTGTTACAACAGATGATAATTATAAATTATTATAATTTTTTAATCATAATATAATCGGTATTAGTTTTCTTACTGCGTTCCGGTAAGTTTTTAAATTGTTTATTCATAAAAAAAATTTTTTTGAACAAATTGATAAGAAAAATGTACAAAAAAGTTAAGAAATAAATTGACGTCATTATATTATTTCAATTTTTAAGTTTTAAATTTTATGCTAGATAATTATTTACATTTAATAAAATTCAATTTAAATCCTTTGCTACAACAATTTTTGTCACGAGGATTTTTAATTTTTATTTATTAATTCATTTCAATCAAAATTGCATGCAATCATTTAGCAAACATTTATTTTGTTCACTAAATTATGAATTATTCAAAGTATATTGCGAATTTTTGAATAATTTCCGAGAAATTTTAATTTTGTTTAATATTTTATCTATTTTCACATATTTAGATTCAAAAGATTTTTTTTTTTCGAAAATTATATGCCATTTGATACATAAAAAGTGAATGCATTCTATGGAGTGATCGTATCAATTGTTATATAATTTTATTTACTTTATTTTAATAAAAATAATAAAAAAAGATAAAGGAGAATTAAGATCGATTTTTGCAAAAATAAGGTCAAAAGCAAATAAGTATTTTAGTCAAATTAAATCTAAAAACAAAGTACATAAGTTCCTTATGTTTTAATTCTCAAACATTTAGGAAATTAATTGAACAGAAATACCACTTTCTTCGACCCTGTCCCATTAGGAATATTTTTATTTTATTATTTTATTTATATTTTATTTAATAGTTTTAAAAACAAAGAGTACATTGTGTTCTTAAAATGGTAAACTTCACATCGCCATCCCAATTTTTACTACATAGATTTATTTGTTTACTTAAAGAGTTTTATGACGCAATAACAATATTAAGCTATGTTACGCTATATCTAAAATGCAGTCATCCCAATATGACCAATACAGATGAATCAGCCTCAAAGAAAAAGAATCAATCGGGGAAAATATTACTTAGAATTCCTTATCTCTAATTTCATATGAAATTATGGTTTATATTTCAGATTTTTTTCACTTGCAATTGCTAAAATTCTCAATCTCTTACTCGATATTTTTAAAATTTTGAATTGTTCACGAAAATTGCCCATTTTAGCATATCCGACAAACTTACTGATAAGAGCTATCTGCAGGATAAGACAACATTTTCATCGTAAAATCGCACCACTTATCAGCTAAATTAAACAACAATATTTTCCACCGTTTTTTTAAAATCCAATCCGTACTTCGAAAAAAAATTTCAAAAAATCCTGAATTCAGAAGGGTACGTATTAAAATTTTAAAAGATTTTATCCGAATCCGGCGTAAAAACCTTTTTTAATCAAAAGATCAGATCTTTGACAAACCCTTCAGTCATAATTGGATTCGGGCGATTTCTACGAACGTGACGCATTAACAGGGACTTATTAGAAAAGAAATCGGTTTGATAGATACGCCGGAAACAATCAATGTGCGCGCCCAAAACACAATGATACCCGCAGGCGATACCAACTGGTTCTGCAACAGTAACGATTCGAAAATAATAAAAGCTACTACAACTTGTTCGCGTGCTAATCTCCATCTGAAGCACGGATTTTGAAGCTAATCGGTTGACCTTAAACGTCGAAGGTTTCGGCTATTTCCTTTTAACAGGGTGAATACAATTATTTTGAGCACAGTAAGAAATTTAAAAAATATAGGATTCAAAGAGAGCATTAATTATTCGTTTTCAAATGTGAAAATTATCTATCATGTATTGTTTTAATTTTGTTAAGAATTAATCTTTTAAACCTTTTTTAATAAAATGCTAAATTATCATAAAAGTTACAGAGCAAGTATAAAAAAATATATAAACACGTAATGAATTTTGAAAGATAAGAATAAAAAATAATCAAATTCTAACGAATATATATTATTTACGTCATTAAGCAAATTACTTAAGATCTATTCTTATCTTATTTTAAAAGACTTCAGAATAATTTATTTCAATAATGGTGATGATTCTAGTCTTTTAAACATAGCATTCACATTATTCAATAGAGAATCAATAAATTGAAACTATAAAGTAAACAATAACGATTATATTGTCATAAAAAAATCTTTCCCAGCGCAAAAAAAAACACAAAAAAAATTAATTCTTTTTATAAATAATTTGACGAAAAATATTAATTTTTTTTTTCATTCTGGCAGACGAATATTTCATTCAATTGCTTCTCAAGCGAAGGAAATTATAAATTAATATTCTATTTAATATTTTAGAATTTTATCTAAATTACAGAATATACGAATTTATCATAAATTCTAAATTTTTAGTTCAAGTTCTTTTGACTTATTCATAATTAATGACGTTAATTTAAACTAATTTATACTTTCGAATTATTAAAATATACGCAATGAATTCGCGTGCATCCAAGACAAAAATCAATAGCTGCAGTTAATACACCATTTAACAGCAGCTATTTTCTGCTTTTCCTCCAAAAAAAAAATGCACTAAGTAATGAAAAATTAAATTGACCGGCATATAACACGTAAAACAAGCGAGCAAGAACTGGTCAAAATGTTTGTACTTTGATTCTAGTAAGAATCGTGAGGGGAAAAAAAGGATTAAGAACAAATTTTCAACTACTGAGCCCCTACAGAAATGATCGAGAGAAAAAAAATCGTCTGATGATCGTGAAAGTAAAACAAGTAAAAAAATGTGAAAAATAAAATAAGTACGAAATCCGAATGATCTTAGCGTTAAAAAGTCAAATCAATTTAAAGGTTTGTATATTTTTCCTTTAAAAAATTCTTGAATAAAAGATTTGCTCAGCTGAATTCTTACAGATAATCACTATCATTCAACGTACAAAGGAAAAATTTAGTCAACGCCAAAGATAACAAAACACAGTCGAACGAACTCAAAACTGGTAGGAAGAAAGAAAGAAAGGGGGAGAGGACAGCTTTGCAATAAACATCTTAGATCGATTCCATCCATCCTTCGATTTACAGCTCACTAGCGTTAATAAAAGGAAATGAATACCCTATCATGCAAGCGCGGTTTTAATTGCTAACTGGCTAAATGAAATCCAAAACAGCAATGCACTTTAAAGCTACATTAATAAATTAGTAATTTGAAAGCATGAAATTATTTTGATCTAATAAGAGCAAATTAATTAGCCGACGGCTGAATACAGCTCTACAAAAAGGATTTTATATTTTTAAACGTAAACATGAAAAATTGAAGTATCATTTTGTGCGAAAACAAACACTTAAGAAAAAGAAATTAAGTAAATATCTAGAGTATTAACAGATAATTAATTACTGTTAGAAAAAAATTAATGTAAGATGTATATATTTCCTATTTCAAATATTTTCTATTTTAAAAAATTTGCAGTTTTCTATTTAGTTGCATAGTTAGTAGTGTAGAACAATTAAATTATTATCTGAATATTTATAAAAAACTACGTATTTTAATGTTTCATCAGAGAATATTCTTAGCGCAGGAAATTTACATCAAACTGACAAATATAATATTTAATTATAAAATTCCACTAACACTAACGGAATATAAACAAAAAATAATGTTACATTATTTATTTAATCAGACATTCTCGTATTAACTGTTAAAAGTAACTTAACATAATCATGTCATTCTATCTTAAATTAACGAGCACATATAAAAAATTAAAAACAATTTCACTGCACCCTCATAAAAGATTAAGCAGCAAGGTGCATTTATAACGCCTAAAAATAAACGGCTTTCCATATTCTGCTTACCTTCCTTTTACATGCACTGGTAGCAGGCATTATTTTTCCTTTCTTTATTTAATGCTTTTTTATATCCTTCTCTCTCTCTGCGTCCTTACATATTACATGAACACAATAGGAAAAGCTCCTGATATTAGGTCACACAGTTTGGCATTCAACATCCCTCCCCCCAACTTTTTTTTAAAGAAGAATCAAGGTTAAAAATGAGAAACCGGTCGGTAACTTGCCTTTGAATTGACGCCAAACGATAAAAATCCTCGCAGCACATAGCAGAATAAAATTAAACGACGTTTTGTTTCTTTTCTGTGATCATATTTTTCCATTCGGGCCAACAAATCCTGCTTATTCAAGTTTTTTTAATGTAAAATTAATTAAAAGAAAAGAAAAAAAAGGATATTATTCATTGCTTCATACAATATCGAAAGTATTTTAAATTGCATACAGAACCAACCAAATTTTATTCAGAGGAAGAGCGGGTAATTATTGATAACATTTATGAACGTTTGGAAAGAAAAATATAAACAGATTGTAAGATACAATCCGATAAAAAAATGAAATAAAAAAAAGGCAATACCGGTAATATTTAGAATCGTTTGCAATTTCCCCCTATTTTCATACGTCGATGCGGGTTAGAAATGGGTTATCAGTATTACTGTTAATAAATAATGCATATTATTCTTTATGAAATATATTATCTTAATAGATGTTATTCTTATGGAATTCTTGATGGAAATATTCTTCATGGAATATTTATAAAAACCATTTCAACTTGATTTTTTCTAAAATTTAATCAATCATTCCAATATAAATGATTATAATCTTCATTACAATAAAAGAATTCATTTTAAACTCTGTTTCGTCCCATATAAAGAAATTATAATTATCTACAAAGCCTTTAATTTAATAATATTGATAATGTAGTGAGTTATCAAAACGGACGCATAACCATATTTTATCATATTACATCAAAAAATAATTGCTGCTTTAATTCTTCAAAAAATTTATAGATTATTAACTGGAATTATTATTATTCATCTTTCAAAATAAAATTTAAAAAAAAAACTTTTTCAAATTATAAAACTTGAAATATTCCTTATTCATCACATACAAAAATAAGGTTCATTAAATAGAACTTTAAAATATATTTATAAAATAATTTTTTATCTGAAGTACCAAAAAAATCGAATAAATCATACTGGATTCTATAATAAATTATTTTCGAAAGAATTCAGACTATTTATTAATTGAAAAATGACCGATTAACATCTGTTGATCAAAGAACAGACAGTCTGGTGAAATGAACAATCTAAACACACAAATTCCCTTAAATGCGAACTCTGATAAGATAAGAGCATAACAGCAAGTACTTTAAAAATTTTATCTCCAGATAAGAGGTAAAAATAAATGAAGACTTAGTAATGTCCAGATAAATCTAAAATAAGGAGTTTTATTTTCCTGCTTGGCTCACAATTATTTTAGAAATTACTAAAAATTACTATAAATTTTAATATATAATTTAGAAAAATACAAATTTTAAAATCGGAAATATAATATTCCCCATTTAAAAAACGAATTCGTTCGATTGTTTAAAGTTATTAGTGGAAATCAATAAGTAACAATTTTTTATTATTATCAACATCGTTTATCAATATCAAATTAAATTAAAAATATGTCTCAATTGATGCATCCATGTTTTCTTCCAATAATTCGCTGTTATTTTAATTAGGAGTTAATTTATATAATAACATATTCTAAATTTCAAAATATCATTAAAGATTATCATAATTTATATATTAAAATTTTTTAACGCAATTTTATGAAGTAGTTTGAACAGATTTATTATTTTCTGGGTAAATAAATAACTTTTTTTTAAAAAAAAAATCAAATTTTAAAATATATATTACTTTTAGGAAATGACTCAACAACAGAACCAACATCCTGAAGAAGAAAAAAAAAAGAATATAATTTAAATGTACGTCTTTCCGAAAATTAATAACTTCTTTCTTCTCTTTCGAAATGCCAGACTTCTGACGACTACGAAATAGAATGGTTTCCATGAATAAATAAGAAAAGTAAAGAAAAATGCTTTCAGAAGAAATTTCAAATCCCAAAGGCTTTCAGAAAATAATAATTGAAAAAGGTATATTTTCTAACAGATAGGAAGAGTAGAGACAGTCTTTATTTACCAAAGAAAAGAAACAATTTAATAGGAAAAGAGGCAAATAAATAATCAAAAGCCAACTTTTTTTTTCTTTTGTCATCTGGAAATGGCAACCCTCCAAGAAAAATGTATTCATAAGACTGTCAAAATACGACATTTATCGCTTACACAACTGGAAAACGATTAAATAAGTTATGATGGCGAGTACTTACGCTAAAATGTGTTAACATTTGCAACCGGATATCCGTTGCATGTGAATTAGATAGCGATTATAAGAAAGGAGGAAATTATGTTTCATTGACAAAAAATGGAGGAAATGAATAAATATTTATACTCGGGTTCTTAATATTATAATTTTTTAAACATTATTTTTTTTCAAAAAGTAGCAATTTTTATCAAATTACAAATTATTTTTAATAAATAACTGTTTACAGAAAACCAATAGGAATCATTAAAAAATGTAATTACAACAATGGAAGATTTCTGAAATGTATCGGAATAATTCTAATTAATGAATAAAGAAATAAGAATCGGCAGTGAAATTTAATTACATAGTAATTGGCATCATTACAAAATAAAATAAAAAAAATTCTACGTACATACGTAATTTTACTATATTTATATTTTTAAACATTACAATTAATTTTGAACACATAATTAGATTTCCCTTAAAAGTATCTTCAGAAACATAAAATATATTTTTAACCGAGAGAAATAATACTATTTAAAAACGAGTTAAATCGAGTGTAAATACGAGTTCAATCGAGTATAAACTAAGATTTAACTGCTTCTCTTTTTTATGTACCCTTCTCAGTGCAATGTATTCAATTTATTTTAGGTTTATACATACATGTGATATTTTTAACATAATCCCTTCTCAATTAAGCCAACACAACATTTAAAAGATAAAATTCTATGGAGAGCTTCTTTTTCACTTTCATGCATGTAATGAAATAATAATGGAACGTGTTATATAATTTTATAATTAATTCATAAGTAAAGAAGTTAAGAAAACTCCCAAAAAACAAAAAAAATGAAGCTATCTATAACATTTAATTCAAACAAATTCAATTGACTTGACTTCAATTCACAAACTAAGAACTCAAATTCTGTTGTCAAATTTCAAAAAGAAAAAAAAAAGTCCATTTCGAAAGGAAAAAAAATCAATAAATCATAATCATAATTTTACAACGCAAGTCACATACATGTTTAAACATAAATGGGTTTTTTATAAAAAACGTAAAAGCACAACAATTCATCAGAATAAACAGTTTCAAAGCGCTCGCACATTTAGAAAACCTTTATAAAATAAAGAAAGAATAAAGAGAATAAAAAAGCATTTCCTTTTAGAACAAAATTAATCGGCGCCATTTCCTTGAAGCAGAAGGCAAGTTAAGAGCAAGTTGAATTTTGATTCACGAGCCAGGTTGCCATATCTTAGCAATCATAGCAAGAGAGCGCCAAGTCCCGCCATTTTAAAAGAATCGACGTAATAAAATATTATTTAGGTATTTCTTTCATTCCTCCAGATATAAATAATTGCAACTAATGTATCAGATGAAAACGTGTAAAAATACTTCTTATAGAAATTATGTAAAACTTCCGGAAAAAAATTTAATTAATTCAGTCAAATAAAAATAAATTTGAAAATTTTAGCCGAAATAGAACTATTAATAAATATTGAGAAATAATTGTACGTTTATGTACAGAAATTTTTGTACTTGTCACAATTTTTATATTATTTATAAGTCTTCCAAATCTAAAATATGCAAGCAGATTTTTAACAAACTTAAAAAGTCCTTACAAATAAAACGGGAAAAAAATACCTTACACAACAGACAAAATGCACAAAAGAATTGCAAGAATGATAAAAATCACTAAACATCTGCCAATTCAACAAAAATAAATGCAGAATAAAAAGAATAAAAACTGATGTACGAATCAAAGACTTAAAATTAAATACCAAAATCTATTAATAAAACACTGCTTCGGAAAATGTATTATCCAACTAAAGAAACAGTTCAATTTTCAAAAATATCTAAAATTATACTGGAATAAAAACGTCTGCAAATAAATGATACGTAACTCATCATGTTTAGCCTTCGCATCATTCGTCAAAAGCAATCTGTAATTATTTGCATAACGCACTACTAAAATAGAAGAGGCAAGAAAAGAAAGGAGGAAAAAGCGAAAAGCAAATCTTCCAAAATGGCTAACTCATTGAAACACAAAGCGTTCCATTCCGCGACTCTTTAAAACAACTTCTATCAATTGCATCTTAAACTGTTCGAAAACACAATGACTTCTGCTTTTGAAACCCATAGGATTAAAAACACGATGTTGGAGAGCTGGATTAAAAACACGAAGAAAGCATAAACAAACAGTAAATAAAGCAAGAAGAGTTCTTGGCGGGAGGGAATACAAAGAGAAAGCAACGTTTTGGCGCGTTTCCAAGTCGAATGCATGATTTGATGGAGCGGTGAATGGTTGAAGAGTTGGAAATAACTAAGCCGTAACAAGGTTTCGCTTATTTGGCAATTAAGCGCTCCTCAAGGCGAAACGGAAATTACAGAAGCGATACTTGCATCCGTTACATCTATACGAATTTTTTCAAAGAATCAATAAATACATAAATAGGATTAGAAGAAAAAATCATTCGATTTCTAAACTGAATTATTTCCTAAGAAAAAAAGATTTCAACACAAAAAGAAAGAATTCACAAATAATTCTAAGATTTTTTTTTTCGTCATGACGATAAAAACAATATTTTTTTCCATCAGTCTGCAGTAAATTTAATGGGACATAAATGCAAAAAGTACACAAAAATGAGCACTTGCAAATTTAAGAAATTACAAGAACGATTACATAACATATAAAAAATTACAAGAGCAATTCTTAACTTGATTAATTTTGTTGTGAGGTGATTTAAATAAATTGAACAGAACAATTCCAAATGATTTTTGTGCCATCATCGTTTTCAACAAAAGAAGGTATAAATCTTTAATTTAAAAAACAGTACACATAAAAAATGAATGATGAATTTTCATTTAAATAACGTGAAAAATCTTTTTAAAATAATTTAATTTTTTAAGCAAATTACAAGAATGATTCTTAATATTGATTTTGTTATTAGATGACGTAAATAAATTTAATTGAAGAATTTCACATAATTTTTGTTCCAGGATCATTTTATTATTTTTTTTAATTTTTAATTAAAAGATATTACACATAAAAAATAATGATATTTCTTTTATATAAACAGAAAAAAAATCTTAATACAATACTCATTTTTTAAAGCTCCAGGGTAAATTAAATATTAAATACAAACAATAATTTCTATATTCATTTAAAAATAAAAAATCTAACATATTTCTAATATTATAAGAAAGAGCTAATATAACATTAAAGGTCTTACATATTGCTAACATGTTAAAGTATTTTCATCACTATTTTTTAAATTAAAACTTTACCACAAAATTAATCTATTAAAAAAATTTTAAATCATACATTAAAAACAATCAATTGTAATAATTTTACAGAAATGCTTTTAAATACATTTTAACAGCACAAAAAATCGTAGACGAATGATAAAATAAATTTTTAGAAATTTCCGAAATAAATACTTTTGTTTATTTTATAGATGAATAAAATGTTCATCTATAAAATATATAACATGGTTATAAAATATAACCATGTTAGTTCATCTTGGGATTTGCTAGAACAAAGAGTGATGAATCAATTTTCCTGGCAACCTTCACACGCCAAAACCACATCTTAATATTTTATGATGAAAAAAGTTTTTGGTAACCCTCGATTTGCAAAACAGCTGCTGATGCAGAGGAAAATAGAAGATAAGATTACTTAAGTTTCAGCAAAAATGAAGCAGCGTAAATGTGCTTAACGCAATAAATGCGAGAGAGAACAAACTTAAAAATTATTCTGCTTTTTGTCAACACACTCTCTCAAGAGATCAATGTCATTTTAAAAATTTATTTTGAAAGATGTCTCATAAATATATAATTGTCATAAGTTATTTTTGTATATCCACACTACAAATATTTTCCAGGGGAAAATATAATGAGTAAATATCATTATTTTTACTAAGAAATATGTCCAGTACTTAAACAGGTCAAATATTTAATATGACAAGCAAAAAATTAATTACTCAGAAGTAATCAATAAAATAACTCCGAACATTAACTACATGCGGTTACAGAAAAAAAGATACATAATATTTTTCTGATCATAAAAAGGTTATTGAAATATTTAAAAAAACGATCATGGAGTACAAATGCAATTTAATATTTCAATCAATATTCATTAGTATTTAATTTGAAATATCGTTTATCGAATTCTCAATGACATAGTTCTTATTTTCATTTTTAAAACCTCATTTAATGTAACTTAGTATAGATATCTTTGATATATATTATCTCATCTTTATTACCTCCAAAAAATATATAATCGAATATCAAACAACCTGAAATGATACTGGGCGGTAAATGCCATTTCTTTTTTTTAAATTCATAAATATTTTACTCAATGGTTATAAATAAAAATATTCTAAGCACCTAAGTCTTTTATTTTCAAATTAAGAGCAATTTAAATGATTTTTTTAATCAATTAGCAAACATTTATTTCATAAATCCATTTTTATTAAAATAAACTAAACATTACTTTTCAAAATGAATTCGATCACAAGATACATTTACGAAATAATGCGCTCTATATACACAGACTATTCCATTCACGAACGGTTAAACAAAATATCGTTTGCACCGAGAATTGAATGCAACTTAACCTCGTTAACGACGATTTATATCCTCCTTTATTATCACCCTACGAATATATATTTCTGATTAATCAATTGATAGCCAAACGATTATTCCCCCTTCTTCCACCCAATCACACGCCTCAGACGAAATGTCAAGATGAATATTAAAAAAAGGGAAAATTCCTTTTCCCCCTTCCATAAAAACCTGTCTAAGCGTATTGTTATTGGGCATTCGCACTTCTTTTTATCGATCCAAATCCAGAAGTACAGTTGCCTAAGTTTCATCGCGGTGGGGGCCAAGGGGGGAATGCCAGGGAGGGAGTCTTTTCGTCCTCCCCTCCTTCCCTCCCTGAAGGATGCAGTAGGAGAGGACGGGGGGGGGAGATGCTGACTGTAATCAACAGGGAAAGATAGATCATTGGAAGTGGGGGTAGAATCTGCTCGCCTGAGTAAAGAGAAGTATAAAGTGTCTGTGGATTTCGAATAAATTTTGTTCCCCCATGTCTTTCATAATAGTGGTTGGTGGCATTTTAGAAAGGGAGAATAATTATTCGTGTTAAACATTTTTTTAAAAAATTATTTTTCGCAATTGCAGCTTTGTTAGAAGTATTGTGATAAGGTGCTTTGTCTTCATAAAAATGGTTTTGGTGTATCAAACTAAAGATGCATAGGAGAGAAAAATATTCATACTTCAAAAGTAGCATTTTTTTTAATAATGCTAATAATTTTAATTATCTTTCAAAATGCAGAATTTTCGGTACCAATTCTTTACTGGAGAATTTTTTTAGCCATTATTTTATCATAGTGACAACAGGATAATTTTAAAACGTTTCATTAACTATTCTTGAAAAGGTTCATCAAGTGTAACTTTGAATTATCTCAAACTTTAAACCTAAGGATTATTTTTATAAATTAAATAACAGAAATTAAAGCTATTTCCAAATTTCTGCTAGATTTTTCTTTTTTTACATTTTCTTATTTTTTCCATTTCTAATAATTTTTTCTAAAAAATGGACAGAACAGTACCACATATTTTTCCTTTACAACTAAACTATATGTTTAGATAATAATACTAATATTATAATTTCGCACTCTTGCATCTAATTCATATAGCGTACAAATTATAAAAATAAATAAATGTCAACTTCCTCAGTTACAGAATTGGGTAATTTTTATAGTCAAAATTGAAAAATACATAAAAACAATGGTATTTCAGTTTTTATTTCTGATAGTTGAACGATAAATAAAGGCACAATTTTGTTGATTGTAAATATAACTTTATAGTAAGAAAAAAAAGAAAAACCAAGTTAATATGTGCAATGCGTGTAATAATATATAAATTAATAATTATAATATATAAACCATACAAAAAAGTTATTGGTTATATTCATTTAAATATATTTAAAACCGATGGGACAACAAAGTTTTTTTTTAAAAAAAGATGGCAAAAATACGTTAAAACAAATGTTACAACAATTTTACACTGCACCATTTTATCACTAAAAATTTCAAAATATATATAGTATGGACAATGTATTTGTTATATCTAAATAAACATCAATGTAGAATATTCTCTTGTCTCCTTAAAAAATAGTTCTTAGCTTAGAGCAATGATATTAACTTAAAATGATTTATCTAAACCAATAAAGCAAGCTACATTGAATTTCACTTAAGATAAACGCGTCGAAAAATAATGAAAACATTCTTCATTGTTTATCAGTCTTATCAGATAAGTTAAGTATGGATTATTGAAGCGTTGACTCGCAATCATAAAAAAGACTTTCGAAATTACAGCACAAAGTTTTTCTTTTACTTTTTTCTTTTTTCCCCCCTCCTTCAAGATACTGCATGTAACGAACTAGATATGAAAATGGCATACTATCTGGATGCAAATGCACAATTATGCTTCAATGACTCTATATTTTACAAGACAAGGAGAAATTGTACAAGTAATTTATATACTAAAGAACTTATACAATTTTAAAAAAAATATTTAAAAAATTCATTTAAAGTAAAACTATTACAATTTCTCCCCCCCCCCAAAAAAGATCGAAATAGTATATTTACAAATTTTGCATATAACTTGTTAAATATACCAATCCCACAAATTAAGTTTATGCTGTTTATATGTATAATTCTTTTTTTTTAATTTACCAAAAAAATATGTAACTTAGATAAAATCAAACACGAAATTTCAACTAATATCTGAATCTATTTATACGGTTTCGAATATGACGACAAAAAGAACTATTTAAATTTATTAAAAAAACTATTAATTAAACAAAAAGAATTATTTAATTTTATCAAAATTTAATTGTAGAACAAAAAATTTATATCTCCTTAACACTAAATTTATATCTCCTTAACACCATTTACCCATTTAAATTACCAAAAAACTCGACGACTTATTTTCTCCCCCTATATGTACAAAAACAAGCAAGTTTGAACATGCAACCTACTTCCAATAAGCGAGGGAAAAAATACACCAAACAAGCTTTATCTCCAATAATTACATTTTAGAACATCAACTGTGTTGAACTACTTAGGGAAAATGAAAAATCCCGGTTTCAGTCACACAATTACGAAAGAAAACGAATCAACAAAATAAGCAATTTAAAACTAAACTGATATCGCTGAATTTTGTCTACTGGACAGAGATAATTTAAAAACCTTACAATATGCTCTATTTCACACTTGCCTTCGAAAGAGAATGGGAGAAAAACAATAATATTCAAATAAATCTGCAAAACCCGATAGGAAACGAGGTCAGTTGATGAATCACATCCACTCACTTTAAGATGCGACCTGATCCGCTGAATTGTTCCAAGATATTTCCTCTATTTGTAAATTATTTAAAAAATGAGATTCAAAAAATAAAAAATAAATAAAAATATGCTCAACTTGTCTAAATTCAGAAATAAAGAATAGGAAATGATTTATTAGAATCAAAAATTAGAACTTTGTACTTATTCTACGTAATATAAAATCCGATTAAAACTATCAAAAAATTGAAACTTTTAACTGATTCACTTACGTTAACTCAAATAAATATGTATGCAAATTAAGGAAAATTTAAAAGGAAAAAGATAAAATCAAAGAAATTTATTAATATAATAACCTCATAAATAGAAATGAAAGAATTCATTGCAAAAAAAGCCAAATCCAAAATTATACAATGAATAAAATTCAGATAGTAAAAAAACTAGCGTGGGAAAATAAAATAAGATTTAAAAAAATAAACTGGAACATCCTAAATTAAAAATTTTGAGGAAATTCCAAATATATATATAAGCACAAAAAGAGAAAGGAAAAAAAGAAGAAAAAATTCCACAGCTTATATATTATTTATCCAACAGGTATTAATAAAAGTGAAAAAGAAATTTTCTTGCTAATGAATAAAATTTCAAGACCAGTAAATTAATAAGAAAGAGAAAAATAAACAGCACCAAATGATTCTTATTAAAAAAAATTCTAAAGCGACGGGTGTCTGAGACTTTTAGGAGGAAAGTACCCTGTTCAAGATTTACCCCAAGCTAAGATAAAGAAGCAAAACAAAAAATCAAATTAAAAAAAAAGCAGACGAAATGTAAGCCACAGGCTATGCTGACCCCAACAAGCTGCAATGTAGTCAACCATCCATTCAGTCCCAGGAAAGCACGTACTATACATATATCAACAAGAGTGCACCCTAAGGTGGGCGGAGTCAATGCGTATTATGATGGGTTTCGATGGTTTCACTTCTTTCCCCTTCCTCAAGTTTTTTACTCTGTTTTTTTTTTCACCGCAAGAATTTCCATTTTTATTTTATTTTTTTGACTTGTACCACGTAATTCATTTAAATTCCTTTAGCATTTTTAATCTGTTAATTAATAAAAACTTAAATCATTTGTTGATATAGATACTGACACTAACCAAAAAAAACAGAAGCTAAAATTGACAAAAACTACAAAAATAATGATAAAAATCTCAATCGATTTGTTGACAATCATTAATAAACAACTTTATGATTTGATTACTTGAGCACCCATATTTAAATACAATTTTTATAAAATTGTAATTTATTCTATAATTTAGTGCTATAACAGCATTTATCTTATAATTACAATTAAATTTTTAATAACATAATTTTATTCTTTTTCAAAAATTTCTTCACACAATTTGGTTAAAAGATTTTAAAACATCCTTTAAAAAAACTATGAAAAATCCAGAAATAAAAAAAACACCTTCAGTAATTCCTTTATACCTACATAAAAAATTATTTATACTAGTTAAATATTCCATTGAAATTAAACAGTAATAACAATGAAGTGATAAAAAATTTGATTCTTCGATTTATTTTAATGTAAATAATTTTTAAAGAATTGGCCTTTAAAATGAAAACTCGAAAAGAATTCGGAATACATAATTTAAAGTAAAATTAAAATTAATTTATAAAAAGGAAATCAAAATAAATATTTTTCCTGAAAATAATAAAATTATATTAAATTTTACGAATTTATTACGAAGTTTCATTTTCTAAAAAAAATGTCGTTTAGAAACTATTTCCGTTCTATTCTAAATAAATACACTTATATCTATTTCGAAATACCAAATCAATTACAAATAAATCAAAAAGTGATAACTGAAACGGGTTTTTTTTATCTTATCAGCGAAGAACTTATTTTTTCAGAAATATGTA